>CM044010.1:44386974-44701974 GCA_024085815.1 Flaveria linearis | reverse complement strand
GCCTTGTTTATTGATATTGATTGAGTTTGGATCATATGGATTTATATTGAAACTCATTTCTTTGTTTTCTCTATTTGATTCTATATTAGTGGGATATTTATGTGATTATCATTTCAATAGCACTGAAATCGATCACCAATGGACCAAGAATATGGTATCAGAGCCTTTGTGCTCTTGATTTGTTGAGTTTTTGGGGTTTTGAGGTGTTTTTGAAGAAAAGTTACTGTTTCATTCGATTTGTATCATCAAAGTGTGTTTTACTTACAGAAATTCATAGAAAAACCATTGCTCAAGTAGTAAGGAGATATCCCAATCATCCAGTCACTAATTCATAGCGATTTGGATGAGTTTAGAGTGATTTTCTGACCGAACAGTGCTGTTTGTTCATCAGGCGAATTTAGTGTTTTCCAGCGAATTTGTTACCTTTTGAGCGAATCTATTGTTTCTGTGTTTTTAGCGAATCTGCATTCATTGAACGAAAGTTCACCTTTGTTGCCTAATTCTCAAGCAAAGATACCGTCGAATTTACCACTAGAACGAAAGTTCTACTAGTTCTGCGAACTTGTTGAGCGAACTAGAGCTTCAATAGCACTGATTTGAGCGAATCTGCTGTTGGTTTGCCGAGCGAATTTACAGGCGAACTTACAGGCGAATTTACATCTTTCTCAGCGAAGTTATCAGCGAATCTACATCCTTTCAGCGAATCTAATTTCTAATTCTATCATGTCTACTTCAATTGTGAATTTGACTGATATGGAGTGTGTTCAACCAAACAGGCCACCGAGGCTTGTCAACGGAGAGAATTTTGAGGATTGAAAACGGTGCTTGAAAGCTTTCTTCTTCTACACTGATCATGGTCAGTGGGAATCTATCACTAATGGACCTCACTTGCCTACAACAACTGTCGGATCTGTCACTTCACCAAATCAGGATCCTAGCACTTATACTGAGATTGACATCAAGTTGCTCGATCATGACAAGAAAGCTCTTGGAGCTTTGATTCTGTGTCTGCATCAGGATATTTATAACAGGTTTGCTGAACATACCACCAATAAGGCATTGTATGATGCGTTATGTGAATTTTATGATGGGAACGAAGATCTGAAGAAAGACAAGAAAGCTCAAGCTCAGAAGGAATTTAACTCATTCGTGGGATATAAGCATGAGACACTTACTGATATAACAAACTGCTTTCTGTCAGTTTCAAGCAATCTGAAGAAGTATGATGAACAACTTGGGAATCATGAGCAAATGGGTAAACTATTAGACTCTCTTCCTGCTCAATGGAGTCTGCAAATCAAATTGCTCAAGCAAGAAAGGAATTTTGCTGATTACAAGTTGATGGATGTTATCAACAAGTTCAAATCATTTGATCTTGATGTGAAAAGAAGAGAGTATAATCAGACCATGATGTCTCCCAATGTCCCTCCTCAAAATGTTGCATTGATTTCATCCGCTGCAAACTCTTGCTATTATGGTGCAGCTTGTGGGAGTTCATCTGGTAATGGTGGTTTTGCTAACTCTGGGTATGGTAAGAATGTCAACTGTGGTAGTGGTTCTAAGGATGCTAGGTCTAGTTCAAATGCCTTAGCTTCTACTCAAATTCCACATGATACTATGGCACTTTTGGGTTATTTGTGCACAGTTATGACGCTTTGATCGCTGGAGAATTGAAGGGACGTGGTATGACCGTGGAAGACATGTATCAGGTTGATCCTGATGATCTTGAAGAAACCGACATTCAGTGTCAAATGGCCATGCTTACTCTTCGTGCTAGGAGGTTTATGGAGAGAACCGGGAGGAAAAACTTTGGAAACCAGAATCAGAACAACGCTCTAGGATATGATAAATCTAAGCTCAGGTGTTTCAACTGTAAGCAGCTCGGTCATTTCAAAAGAGAGTGTCCTTCTCCCATTGTCACCGAACCTATTAATTCTGAAAACTCCAGAACCATTCCAGTCATGGATAAAGTTGAAGAAGCTAAGCCCAAGAAAGAAACTGCTCTGTTGACCAACTTTGATTGGAGTGCAGAAATTGAAGAATCAAAGGAGGAAATCAACCATGTATTGATCGCTGAGATAGTGGAGGAACAAACTCTTGATGATGAGTGCATTGACTATTTTGATCCTTTTAAAGAGTTCTATGGTGAAGCTGATGCTGAAATTGATGACAAGGGTGAACCTATTGGGTCTGAGGTAATTCAAGATCAACAGGTTAAGGAAAGTACTGGTGTGGTTCAGAAGGCTGTGGGTCATGAAGCTATTGTTCAAACTGGTTTGGAGTGTGAAGCTGTTAAAGATGAGGTTAAACTGGTTTGTGAATCCGCTACAAAGAAGGCTAGTGAAAAAGAGGAGCTGAACATGGATTCAATAATTGACGATGCCAAGAAAGCTGCTGCGAAGGAATACAAGAGGAACACTCCCTACTGCCAATGTGATCGCGCTCTTGCAGCAGAAAAACTGGTAATGGATCTCCCTTATGAAATTGTAGAAGACATGTGTTCCTCTGCATGCAAAATTCGTTTGGTTGGTATATATAAAGCTAACAGGTTGCTCATAATGAATGAAACTGAATTAAAGAAAATCAATAAAGAGCTTAAACAAAATGAGTCAAAATAGTTTGTCAAATTAAGAGAAGCTTTGAAAGAAAATGAACACTTAAAAAGGACTCTTTTGGAAAAGAACTGTGAAGTTAACTATTTTACTGAACAAGTTACACTTGCCGAATTTGAAGTTAGAAAACTTAAAAATAAATTAGAACAGTGGTCACTTTCAAGCATGAAAAGGGAGGAATTATGCAAAAAACAACGGGGGCAAAGATGAAGACCGGTTTGGGTAATGAAAATGATGCATTGGTATATCCTCCACCTAGTACTTTTTGTTATTCTCCTATGCCCACTCCTCATCCTTCAAATGAGTTGATATAAGAGATTATACAGAATGATACTAACAGCTCTATTGCAGGTTTAGAAGGACATAATTCTAAGGAGTTGCGAGAAGGATATGATTATGGTGGCAGTAGTGGTCTTGGCAGCTCTAGTAGTCATGATTTTAATTCCAAGAAGTCTTTTGTAGGCATTAGCTTAAGTAATCATTTTATGTCTGGTGGCACTATTTTAGATTCAAACTCTGGGGCATGTAATAGTAACTTAGGATGTTCTGTTTCAAACTCTCGTGATGACTTGAATGTTTTAAATTCCGCATTTGATGCTAATGTGTGTATGAATGATGAAGCTCAACTTTCAGGTCATGTCTCTGAAAGTCAAACAAAAACTAATTGCTTTAACAAATTCTTCTCTCATCCAGTCCCATCTGTTACACCAATAAAGATTTCAAAACCAAAAGATAAAGAAATGTCTTCTTCAACTGAAAACAACAAGGTTACAATTGATCAAAAATCAGTTAAAGTGGAAGTCGTTACTGGGAAGTCAAAAGAGCCATATGACACATCCAGTGATTCAGATTCAAAATTGTCTGAATGTAATGAAGAAATATCTATTGATAGAATTCCTTCATCATATTGTTCCAAAACAGGTTTGAGATCTCATTGTTTTAGATGTGGAAAGGATGATCACTTAATAAAGCATTATCCTAAATCAGGTGGTAGTAATATACAGACTAAATTCTTTGGAGCTAGATTGACCGATTTTGTGAATGGTTTTTTTTAGAAAAATATGTTACTCCATGACCTAAGTACATTAAGACTTGGGTCCCAATTTCCAAAGTCTAACCAATTTTTTTTAAATGTCAGGAACATTCAGAGGCCGCTGTAAATAGTTATTGGCATGTAGATAGCGGATGTTCCAGACATATGACTGTTGAAGGACCTGCTGACAAATTTTAGAATAATTGATGGTGGCTATGTTGCTTTTGCTGGAGACAAGAAGGGTGGAAAGATGATTGGCCAAGGAGATGTCTCGAATGGTTCCCTCACTTTGGAGAAAGTTAAATATGTTCCAGAATTGGCGTTCAATCTTCTCAGTGTATCATAAATCTGTGATAAAAATATTCCCGTGATGTTCTTTGCCAATGAATGTCTATTCTTGAAATCTGAGTTTTCTATCCCTGAAGAGATGGTGATCATGCGAGCTCCAAGGAGAAATGATACCTATTTGTTAAATATGGGATCAAAAGAATCATCTTCCACCGTGACCTGTCTTTTATCAAAAGCTTCTTCTCATGAATCCTTTTAGTGGCATAAAAGATTAGGGCATATCAATTTTAAATTGATAAATAAGTTAGTTAAGAACAATTTAGTCAGGGGATTACCACTGAAAGATTATTTTGTGGTAGAAAAATGTATGGCTTGTGCAAAAGGAAAACAGCACAAAAAGCCACATAAACTTAAACTTCAAAACTCGATTTCACATCCCCTTGAATTGTTACATACTGACTTATTTGGCCCTATCAGTGTTAAATCAATTGCTAAGAAATCTTACTGTCTTGTTGTCACAAATGATTACTCTAGGTACTCTTGGGTGAGATTTCTGTCTAACAAAAGTGAGACTGCTGATGAAGCTGATTCCGCTGATCGAGGTTCTTGGGAAAAGAAAGTTTCAAGCCATCAGGAGCGATAATGGAACAGAATTCAGAAACCACATTCTCAATTCATTCTGTGAGCAAAGGGGTATTCTCAGACAGTTCAGTGCTTCCAGAACACCTCAACAAAATGGTGTTGCTGAACGTAAGAACAGAACACTAATTGAAGCAGCTAGAACGATGTTGATCGAGTCAAAGCTTCCAATCATCTTTTGGGCCGAAGCAGTTAATTGTGCAGCTTATGTTCTCAACCGGGTATTGATCGTTAAGAGCAAGATGAAGACATCGTATCAGTTGTTCCGAGGAATTAAGCCTCTCATTGATTTTCTACGCCCCTTTGGTTGCTCTTGTACTCTATGAATACTCAAGATCAGAATACGAAGTTTGGTGCCATCTCTGATGAATGTTTCTTTGTTGGGTACTCAGAAACACAAAAGGCGTATCGTGTGTAAATAAACGGTCGCGGATTATGCAAGAGTCCTACTATGTCGACTGACAAGAATCTAACTCTACAAGCATTGGAAGTGAGCCTGCATGGTTTTATGATTCTACCACTGTCTTCAACTCATTCAATTTGCCAATTCCCATGACGATGATGTTTTCCTCACCTGCCTGTGAATCTTATTCCACCACAACCGCAACCGTCTGCCACATCATTACCACCCACTTCATTTGATATCCCATCTCCACCACCTCCACCATCTCAACCATCTTTATCTAATCCTACAATATCATCTACTATTCCACCCACATCTTCATCCATTTCTAATCCTCCTATCGATCCAATCCCCACAAATTCATCTTCTCCTGCATAACCATCCTCTTCCACATCCACATCTCCACATAACTCTTCATTGCTTCACACTAATTTTAAAACCTTAAAAGATCACCCTCATGACTACACCATTGGATCCATCACAGACGGAGTAAGAACCCGGAGTCAGAGTGGATTGATAAATGAGTGTCTTTATGCAGCTTTTCTATCTCAGACTGTTCTAAAGAATTACAAACAGGCACTTGAAGACCCAAGCTGGGTGGACTCTATGCAGTCTGAGTTGCAGCAATTCAGAAAGTTAAAAGTTTGGGAGTTAGTTGATCTTCCTCCAAACAAATGCCCCATTGGTACCAAGTGGGTATTCCGGAATAAGCCAGATGATCGTGGTGTTTTTGTCAGAAACAAAGCCAGATTGGTTGTTCAAGGATTTGCTCAGGAGGAGGGGATAGACTACACTGAAGTGTTTGCTCCAGTTGCTCGGATCGAAGCCATCAGAATTTTTCTTGCACATGCAGCTAACAAGAACTTTAAAGTTTTTCAGATGGATGTGAAGTGTGCATTTCTATATGGAAACATTGATGAGGAGATCTATGTTTGTCAGCCACCAAGTTTCGAGGATCCAGATTTTCTAGAAAAGTATACAAGCTAGACAAATCACTGTATGGGTTGCATCAAGCTCCCCAAATCTGGTATGAGACCTTGACACAGTATCTCCTCAGCAAGGGTTTCTCTCGTGGAACTATAGATATGACACTATTCAAGAAGGAGGTGGATGTGAGATGCTGATTGTTCAGGTGTATGTCGATGATATTATCTTTGGATCAACAAATGAAAAGCTGTGTAAATAATTTGAAGAAGTGATGAAGGATCGCTTTGAAATGAGCATGATGGGGGAGATGTGCTTTTTCTTAGGTCTGCAAGTGGAACAGAAACCTGAAGGTATTCTTATTCACCAAGAGAAGTACATCAAGGAAATCATCACAAAGTTCGGCATGGACGATTCAAAGCCAGAACTTACTCCCTTCACTGCTCAGACATGCTTGTCTCCTTATGATAATAGGAAGTCCGTGGATGCTCATCGATATCACTCGATGATCGGATCTCTCATGTATCTGACTGCAAGCCGTCCAGATATCACATTTGCCGTGTGCTACTGTGCTTGTTATGAAGCCAATCCCAAAGAATCACATGAGCTAGCTGTAAATGCATTTTTCGTTACCTTAAGGGTTCCTCTCGTTTGGGACTTTGGTACCCAAAAGGTGGGAACTTTGATTTACATGCTTTTTCTGATAGTGATCATGGTGGTTGTAAGATTAACAGAAAGTTAGTCACCGGTGGATGGCCAATATTGGGTGACTGTCTTGTTTCGTGGCAAAGCAAAAAATAGTCAACAGTGTCCTTATCCACGGGAGAAGCTGAATATATCGCTGCATCAAGCTGCTGTTGCCAAGTGCTCTGGATTCAACACCAGATGATGGATTATGGCATTAATTTCCTTCACACTCCGATTTTCTGTGACAATAAAGCCGCTGTTGGAATTGCCAAGAATCCAATTCATCATACTCGAACCAAGCACATAGAAACAAGAATTCATGCCATCCGTGATGCTCAAGGAAAAGGGGTTCATTGATATTATTCCTATTGAAACAAGGAAGCAGAAAGCAGATCTTTTCACTAAAACATTTGATAAACCACGTTTTTATGAACTGATCTCTATGCTAGGATTAATATCCTTCTGAAAACCTTTTCTGAGCAAAACTACCATTTAAGATGTATATATGTACATATTTTTCTTATGGTCTTGGTTGTTGTCTGCTTAGAGAATCCTTGTGTCCCATATATCTTTACCTTTTATTCTTAATTTTCTTTTACTTTCATTGTTAAGAAATTTTCTATTAAGTAAGCTATCAAATGAAAATTTCGGGGGATATTAATGCTAATAATAAGTTTTAACTTTTATTCTCTCAGGAATTCAAGAAAATGAAGTAAGAAAGAAGGGAACATCTTACGCTGGGATATGCATGATAGACTCATCCCAAAAACGAAGTAAACAAGTGATCATGCAGCCAAATTAAAGATCATAACTCAGTAATAAGGATTATCCTCATGATATTTTGGTCTGCATAAAGATACAAGTCTTGTCCAAAACTTGGTTGAGAGTTGCAAATTATGTCTTGCTCCTGTACTGTGTTTACTTTTAGGATTAGATTATTGATGTGAAGCTTAGGTGTTTCCCACTGGGATGGTGACTAAGTGATAAAGCCCTCTAAGTCAAACATTAAATAATCTGAAATAGCCCAATACTGTATATACTTTCATACTTTTAGGATTAGATTATTGATGTGAAGCTTATGGTGTTTCCCACTGGGATGGTGACTTGGTGATAACGCCCTCTAAGTCAAACATTAAATAGCCCATTACCGTATATACTTTCATACTTTACATAAGAAAAGATGTGTGTTATCCCCACTGCTATGCGAAAGCATTGACCTGGAGTGATGATCTTCTCTGCTATGCGAAAGCATTGACCTGAAGTTCTCATCAACACACCTAGATGATCTTCTTTGCTATGCGAAAGCATTGACCTGAAGCTCTCATCAATTAGTTAAAGGTTGATTCTGCATTTCATGTGTATATCTTGCATATATGTGTGTCTGCATCTGTACATTATAGTGTCCCATATGTATATATGCCAGTCATTGTGTTTACATTAAGTAGATTTAGTGTAGTGAGCAGGCAAAATCAATGATTATGCTCAATAAACCTTGATGACGAGACTAATTCTTTATCAAATATCAGTGGGGACCAAGTTGCTGAGTTCTAAGACAATTCAGAACATGATAAATAGTTGCAGGTCATAAATTGAAAAGAACAGGGAATGGTTTAAGGGGACAAACATATCAGCAATCTCGCTAAGTCATGCCCCTCTGAAAAATGATATTATATCCTTCTACCATTTAACTTTAATTTTATTCTGATTTTATTTCTATTTTATAATTTTAGTCTTATTTAATTTTATCATGGGGCAATAAGGTATTCATAGGCAAATTTTATTATTTTTATTATTAATTTTATCTTATTTTATTTCAATTTTATTTTATTTTACTTTATTTTATTTTAATTTTTAATTTTTAATTTTATCTTATTTAAAACTTGTTTTTGAGTCAGGCGAAATTAAGATTTACCTTAGCGAACCTATAGTTTCGCCAGTAAGCTCGACCAGTTGCATGTCAAACCAACATGTTGAGTTTACCGGGCGAATCTATAGATTCGCTACAACGAATCTATGTCTTATAAAATGTACAGTGAACGAGTAATTTCTCACAGAAACTTTAAACTTACACTCCTGTTCATCGTGCGAAACTTCAGTCTATCCTTTCAGTTTTTAATTTCCGTTGGAGTTGTGTGTTATATAGGGTTTAGGTGGGTGTCGCGAACCTTGGTTAAGGCTTTAATCGATGTATCTGACTTCGCATTGTGAGATTTGGCAGGTTCGCCTGGGTTTGGGTTCGGGAACCGTCGTCCAGCGAACTTGTTGATCTTCAGGCGAATCTGAACGAAAGTTCACTTGAACTCGAGCGAATTTGTAAATTCACCCAACAACTTCGCCTGTTCACTTGAACCGAGCGAAACTATAAATTCACCACTGCGAACTTATTGTTTTCCAACCAAATTAGATTAAAAGTCACTTAAGTTTAAGCGAATCTATGTAATCGCCTCTGTAAATTGACTAAGGTCGAGCGAATTTGAACGAAAGTTCACATGAACCGAGCGAATCTATAGATTCACCCAAGCGAAATTATTGTTTTTCTGGCGAATCTATAGATTCACCTTAGCGAATTTATAGATTCATCTTAGCGAATTTATAGATTCAATTGAGCAAATTTAATTTATTTCTTTTGTTTTTGCTTTTACATATTCTCACATATTTATTATGTTGTATACTAGACTTTTCTAATTTGTTTTCAGCAATCATGGCTAGCCTAAAGTTCGATGAGAAGAACAACACCGTAGCTCTATTGGATGAAGACAGTCCCAAAGCTGCAGGGTTCAGAGATTGCATAAAGTGGCTTAAGCAGTCTCCAATTTATCATGCTATCACTCACTCACCATCCATCTACATCTTGCACATCCAAGATTTCTAGAGATCAGCTAAGTTGGATGTTAAGCTAATCCACACTGTATTCGAGCGAGGATAGAAGGAAATGATATTGCTATCACTGAAGAAATCATAGCAAGAGTGCTTCGTCTGGAAGGAGATCGGGGAGATGAGGTAGAACTTTCTGAAGATCAAGTTATGGAGGGATTCAGAAGCATGGGGTATGAGGGACCATCCTTTGGCTCAAAGAAAGTGATAAAGAAGTCTATGCTGTCTAAAGAGTGGAGATACATTGCTCATATATTCATCATGTGCTTAGACGACCGGAAAGGAGGATCCGATGGTCTCAACTTGAGATGGGCCAAAGCAATGGTGATATTTTGCAGAGGCCAAAAGGCAAATATAGCAAGACTGATTTTTGAGTGCATGTGTGATAACATAATGGCAGTGAAGAAGGAGAAGTGGCTTCTGTATCCGAGATTTGTTCAGATGATAATTGATGACTTGATTCCAAACATTCCTAAGCATGGAGAAATCAAGAGACTAGCCCAGATGAGCTCAAGGATATTTGCAGACTGTTCTTCTGCAAGACATGACTTCAGTGGGAAGATCACCCACTTGTGGGAAAATATGTATTCTGCTGAGGGATGGGAATACATAAAGAAAGTGATAGAAGCAGAGGAAAAGAGATCTGCAGAGAACATGGATAAACAAGAAGAAATAGTTAAAAAGAGAAAAAGATATGCCAAAGAGAAAGGGTATGACTTTGAGGAGGAGATTGAGGAAGCAATAAATGAAATGAGAGTTGAGAAGAAGAGGAAATCTAAAAAGGGGGCTGAAGAAAGCAGTCACACTGAAGCATCAGAGAGGAGAACGAAACATAAGCATCAAGCATTCACAGAAAACCCTCCAAGGAAAGATGCAAGATCTGAGCTTGACCAAGACGTGTTAGAAATGTCAGTGCTTCAGTGGCAAATGAACTGAGTATGATGAAAACCAAATTGATAAATCAAGAGTTGAGGGAGAAATTGAAGGATGATATGATTGAAGGATTGACAAGGATGGTGTTAAATCAACAAGAATAAATCAAGACACTATTCAAGGAGGTGAACTCTCTGAAAGAAGCGGCTGGCCTGCTAGATGTTAGATCTGAACAGGAACTACATGACCTCACCGAAACCTCCAAATACACATTTCTGAAGGTGGGGAGATTCTCTGTTGTAGGAGAGGGCCCAAGCTTAGCAGTTGTACTAGTAACGCTGCAGGATCAAGTGGAGAGAAAGACAAAAATGATGAACCTGTTGATGCTGAAGGAGAACAGGGTGTGGATGATGATGTGGAGGTTGTGAATGAAGATTTTGATGATTTGGGACTTGATGTTGAGAAGGACTTAACAGGTGAGGAGGTTGTGGGGGAGAAACAACGATTAGGGAAAGGAAAACAAGCTGAGATGAAGTTACTAGATGAAGAGGAGGAAGTTGAGGAGCAGTTGGTAGATTACAGCTCAGAACCGGAATTCTATGAGGTGGATGAACGTCCAGTGACCTATGTGACTGATACTGGGTCAGCTGAAACTGGAATGGTGGAGTTAGATCAATCTGAGTGGTTTGTTAAAGAAAAGGAGGCTGAAGAGATAACTCTACCAAAACATCAAAAACCCCACTAGAAAAGAGAGCGATAAGAAGATTTTCAGTTGGAAATACAACTCTAAGCTGAAATTGTTTATGATCAAAAGAAGGGGAGGGGGAATATCTTATGTTCATAAAAGAAAAGCCTTTAAAACCCTCCCAAGATGGGATTTAAGAAGATTGGCTGAGATTCCTTTGATTGGAGCAGAACAGAGTGAAAGGGCCAAGCTGCTAGAGATAGAAATTAAAAGGGGTTTATCTGATAACTTCAAAGCTTTTGGTTTCATGAAAATGGAAAGAAAGAGGTCGAAAAAGGATGTTGATTAGGTGACCGGAAAAGGCAAGATTGTGCTTAAACTAAAACAGGAAAAGACTGTGGATCGTATTACGATACCTGATCCTCTTCCCCCGAGACTGCAAGCATTTCAAAAATGGTTCTATGATAACAACACCGGGGAAGCAGTGATTAGAGTAAAAGGGGCCCCTGAAATCAGATTGTTTTATCCAATGGAGATATTTTCTTTCTGTGATGAGGACTTAGTGATTCTGTGCGAGAATCACATAAAAGTTGGGGCTGGAGCTGAAACGATGGAAGAAGCGAGCCTCTTCATGAGAGTAGCTAACAAGGCTAGGGGACTCAGAGCTGAAGTCCGGGAGCTGTCAAGAAAAATAATTCAAGCGGACGAAACAAGGATGGATGTGGATGATTTGAGTAAAAAGCTGGATCAATCAATTTCAATAAGGTTTGAAAAGCAGGTGATAGATGAGGCAAGTGGGTCTGGAGCTAATACTGAGGATCAAATCATGCAAGATCAGGAGGAGGTTGTAGTTGAAGACTCACCAGTTCAAGAAGTCAATGAAGCTGGGTTTGTTGAGAACTTTATTGTTGATATTGAATCTGAGGCAGGATCGGAAGATGTTACTAATCCATTGGCCGGGATTGAGTCGAGGGCAGGAGCTTTCATGGAGAACTTTGAAGCCAAAGTTGATGATGGAGCTGGAGCTGATTGAGAAGACCCCTCTAGGTGAGGTCCAACCTAGGGGGAGTATTGATGATCTAGATAGGTCGGACTCACCTAGTTTAGTTTAGCTTTTCTTATCTTCTATGTAATAGAACTAATGTTAGATAACTTTCATTTATGTAAGTAATGTATTAGTTTCGTACTGACCCAGCGAAACTACGAGCGAATCTACTGATTCGCTCGTAGTCAGCTGATGAAGGTCACCCGGCGAAACTGTTGTTCGCTGCCGGGTGAACTTACTTGTTGGTCAAGGTAGATTCGCTACAGCGAATCTACCAGCGAATTTGTCTCTGTTTATATATATGCAGTTTATGTATCTTTGGCAGCAAGTTTTGCCACAACCTAATTGAGATATACTTTTGCATTACTGTTTCATAGCTCGTTTAAGGCTGAAATTGTGTTTGCTTCATATCTTTGAGCCTTGTTTATTGATATTGATTGAGTTTGGATCATATGGATTTATATTGAAACTCATTTCTTTGTTTTGCTCTATTTGATTCTATATTAGTGGGATATTTATGTGATTATCATTTCAATAGCACTGAAATCGATCACCAATGCACCAGCACATACATACATACATACATACATACATACATACATACATACATACATACATACATACTTACATACATACATACATACATACATACATACATGCATACAAGCATACATACAGGCATACATACATGCCTACATACATACCTACATACATACATGCATACATACATGCATACATACATGCCTACATACATGCATACATACATACCTACATACATACATACATACATACATACATACATACATACATACATACATACATACATACATACATACATACGTACATACATACATACATACATACATACATACATACATACATACATACATACATACATACATGCATACATAGATACATACATACATCCATACATAGATACATACATACATACATACATACATGCATACATAGATACATACATACATACATGCATGCATACTTGCGTACATGCATACATGCATACATGAATACATGCATACACCCATTCACGCATACACCCATACACGCATACACGCATACACGCAAACACGCATACATGCATACATGCATACACGCATACACGCATACACGCATACATGCATACACTACACGCATACATGTATACACGCATACATGCATACACGAATACATCCATACACGCATGCATGCATACACACATACATGCATACACACATACATGCATACACACATACATCCATACACACATACATCCATAAACACTTACATACATGCACACATACATACATGCACACATACATGCATGCACGCATACGTGCATGCATACATCCATGGATACATACATCCATGCATGCATAAATAAATGCATCCATGCATCCGTACATCCATGCATCCATACATCCATGCATCAGTACATACATGCATCCATACGTACATGCATCCATACATACATGCATCCATACATACATGCATCCATACATACATGCATGCATACATGCATGCATACATACGTACATGCATACAGACTTACATACATACACACATACAAACATACACATATACATACATACACACATACATGCATACACGCATACATGCATACACGCATACATGCATACACGCATACATGCCTACACGCATACATGCATACACGCATACATTGCATACATGCACACATGCACACACGCACACATGCATACACACACACATGCATACATGCACACATGCATACATGCACACATGCATACATACATACATACATACATACATACATAAATACATACATACATAAATACATATATACATACATACATACATACATGTTGGATTCTTTATGCCCAAGACACATAGAATATTGATGTGGTTAGTACGTTATGATCCAAGTCGGGTCATACCCAACAACAAGCTTAGCAAACACCAATTTTATTTAATCGATGATATGATCATGCAACTAAATAATTACACCAATTTAGAAAATGGTTTTTCTAAATAAATTGCATACGAGATAGAACAACTTACAAGTATATTTTGTTCATGAGTATTGTTTGTAATGTTATTTAAGTTAGTTAAATAACATCACATAATAATATAGTGTATGAGTTTACAATTAAAAGGTTAATTTAATAACTCAATATGTGACTAGTTAAATGAAATGGGTGATAGAAATTGGGGGGGGGCAAACCTATTTCAAAGGCTCATTCGACCGCCCCCTTTTTAGGGATGATTCTTTTCATTTTATTGGGATAACACACCCTTAACTAGTCACGCACTCTACCTTCTTCTCTCATTCACATGCAAGAATCAAAATGTGAAGATCTCTCTCTAGTTTGAAAAAGAAGTTCACGGCTGGAAGAGGTTCCAGCAGCCCTTTCTTGGTTCGTTTGGTGCTCAAATCCTAGCAATAAGAAGTGTTTGCCTAAGGCTTGTGGGTATGGATACATACATACCTACATACATACATACATACATACAATACATACATACTTACATACATACATACATACATACATACATACATACATACATACATACATACATACATACATACATACATACATACATACATACATACGTACGTACGTACGTACGTACGTACGTACGTACGTACGTACGTACGTACGTACATACATACATACATACATCCATGCATACATGCATGCATACATACATGCATACATACATGCATACTTAGATACATACATACATGCATACATAGATACATACATACATACATACGTACATACATACATGCATACATGCATACATGCATACATGCATACATGCATACATGCATACATGCATACATGCATACATGCATACATGCATACATACATACATGCATACAGGCATACATGCATACACCCATACATGCATACACGCATACATGCATACAGGCATACATGCATACACCCATACATGCATACACGCATACATGCATACACGCATACATGCATACACGTATACATGCATACACATACATGCATACACGCATACATGCATACACGCATACATCCATACACGTATGCATGCATACACACATCCATGCATACACACATACATGCATACACACATACATCCATACACACATACATCCATACATGATAAACTGCATGCCTAGTTGATACATTACTCCTATATGAATTTAAGTGGATCTGTATTCTTGCAATCAGGTGTTATATCAGATGATTTCTCATTCATGGAATCAAAATCAGATGAAGCCTTGTGTTATAGTATGATCCCTATATACATATGCATGCTTGAATAGTTTGTAAATTTGTTTAATTTGTGCTCTTCAATGTTTACATCTCTTTTGGACAATCATATGCATATCATGATTCTCTCATATATAAATTTCTGATGAATGAAACAGTTTCACATTAATCACAAATTTAGGGGGAGTAGGTAATGCATGAAAATCAATAAAATGATGTTAAATCAACTTTGAAGGAATTAGAACTTGAGCATTAACTTGGATGCAGGATATAAGAAGCTTTCTTGTACTCAATGGCCATGCAAACAAAGTCAACAAGATCCAATATCAATAAATGATTCTATTACTTGATAGATATCATACATTTAATGTTTCAATTAAACTTTAATTTCCGCAAAAGTTTCAATTAGAACTTTCTGAAGATCAAGTTATGGAGGGATTCAGAAGCATGGGGTATGAGAGACCATCCTTTGGCTCAAAGAAAGAGATAAAGAAGTCTATGCTGTCTAAAGAGTGGAGATACATTGCTCATATATTCATCATGTGCTTAGACGACCGGAAAGGAGGATCCGATGGTCTCAACTTGAGATGGGCCAAAGCAATGGTGATATTTTGCAGAGGCCAAAAGGCAAATATAGCAAGACTGATTTTTGAGTGCATGTGTGATAACATAATGGCAGTGAAGAAGGAGAAGTGGCTTCTGTATCCGAGATTTGTTCAGATGATAATTGATGACTTGATTCCAAACATTCCTAAGCATGGAGAAATCAAGAGACTAGCCCAGATGAGCTCAAGGATATTTGCAGACTGCTCTTCTGCAAGACATGACTTCAGTGGGAAGATCACCCACTTGTGGGAAAATATGTATTCTGCTGAGAGATGGGAATACATAAAGAAAGTGATAGAAGTAGAGGAAAAGAGATCTACAGAGAATAGGGAGAAACAAGAAGAAATAGTTAAAAAGAGAAAAAGATATGCCAAAGAGAAAGAGTATGACTTTGAGGAGGAGATTGAGGAAGCAATAAATGAAATGAGAGTTGAGAAGAAGAGGAAATCTAAAAAGGGGGATGAAGAAAGCAGTCACACTGAAGCATCAGAGAGGAGAACGAAACATAAGCATCAAGCATTCACAGAAAACCCTCCAAGAAAAGATGCAAGATCTGAGCTTGACCAAGACGTGTTAGAAATGTCAGTGCTTCAGTGGCAAATGAACTGAGTATGATGAAAACCAAATTGATAAATCAAGAGTTGAGGGAGAAATCGAAGGATGATATGATTGAAGGATTGACAAGGATGGTGTTAAATCAACAAGAATAAATCAAGACACTATTCGAGGAGGTGAACTCTCTGAAAGAAGCGGCTGGCCTGCCAGATGTTAGATCTGAACAGGAACTACATGACCTCACCGAAACCTCCAAATACACATTTCTGAAGGTGGGGAGATTCTCTGTGGTAGGAGAGGGCCCAAGCTTAGCAGTTGTACTAGTAACGCTGCAGGATCAAGTGGAGAGAAAGACAAAAATGATGAACCTGTTGATGCTGAAGGAGAACAGGGTGTGGATGATGATGTGGAGGTTGTGAATGAAGATTTTGATGATTTAGGACTTGATGTTGAGAAGGACTTAACAGGTGAGGAGGTTATGGGGGAGAAACAACGATTGGGGAAAGGAAAACAAGCTGAGATGAAGTTAGTAGATGAAGAGGAGGAAGTTGAGGAGCAGTTGGTAGATTACAGCTCAGAACTGGAATTCTATGAGGTGGATGAACGTCCAGTGACCTATGTGACTGATACTGGGTCAGCTGAAACTGGAACGGTGGAGTTGGATCAATCAGAGTGGTTTGTTAAAGAAAAGGAGGCTGAAGAGATAACTCCACCAAAACATCAAAAACCCCACTAGAAAAGAGAGCGATAAGAAGATTTTCAGTTGGAAATACAACTCTAAGCTGAAATTGTTTATGATCAAAAGAAGGGGAGGGGGAATATCTTATGTTCACAAAAGAAAAGCCCTTAAAACCTCCCAAGATGGGATTTAAGAAGATTGGCTGAGATTCCTTTGATTGGAGCAGAACAGAGTGAACGGGTCAAGCTGCTAGAGATAGAAATTAAAAGGGGTTTATCTGATAACTTCAAAGCTTTTGGTTTCATGAAAATGGAAAGAAAGAGGTCGAAAAAGGATGTTGATTAGGTGACCGGAAAAGGCAAGATTGTGCTTAAACTAAAACAGGCAAAGACTGTGGATCGTATTAGGATACCTGATCCTCTTCCCCCGAGACTGCAAGCATTTCAAAATGGTTATATGATAACAACACCGGGGAAGTAGTGATTAGAGTAAAAGGGGCCCCTGAAATCAGATTGTTTTATCCAATGGAGATATTTTCTTTCTGTGATGAGGACTTAGTGATTCTGTGCGAGAATCACATAAAAGTTGGGGCTGGAGCTGAAACGATGGAAGAAGCGAGCCTCTTCATGAGAGTAGCTAACAAGGCTAGGGGACTTAGAGCTGAAGTCCGGGAGCTGTCAAGAAAAATAATTCAAGCGGACGAAAGAAGGATGGATGTGGATGATTTGAGTAAAAAGCTGGATCAATCAATTTCAAGAAGGTTTGAAAAGCAGGTGATAGATGAGGCAAGTGGGTCTGGAGCTAATACTAAGGATCAAATCATGCAAGATCAGGAGGAGGTTGTAGTTGAAGACTCACCAGTTCAACAAGTCAATGAAGCTGGGTTTGTTGAGAACTTTATTGTTGATATTGAATCTGAGGCAGGATCGGAAGATGTTACTAATCCATTGGTCGGGATTGAGTCGAGGGCAGGAGCTTTCATGGAGAACTTTGAAGCCAAAGTTGATGATGGAGCTGGAGCTGATTGAGAAGACACCTCTAGGTGAGGTCCAACCTAGGGGGAGTATTGATGATCTAGATAGGTCGGACTCACCTAGTTTAGTTTAGCTTTTCTTATCTTCTATGTAATAGAACTAATGTTAGATAACTTTCATTTATGTAAGTAATGTATTAGTTTTGCACTGACCCAGCGAAACTACGAGCGAATCTACTGATTCGCTCGTAGTCAGCTGATGAAGGTCATCCGGCGAAACTGTTGTTCGCTGCCGGGTGAACTTACTTGTTGGTCAAGGTAGATTCGCTACAGCGAATCTACCAGCGAATTTGTCTCTGTTTATATATATGCAGTATCTTTGGCAGCAAGTTTTCCCAAAACCTAATTGAGATATACTTTGCATTACTGTTTCATAGCTCGTTTAAGGCTGAAATTGTGTTTGCTTCATATCTTTAAGCCTTGTTTATTGATATTGATTGAGTTTGGATCATATGGATTTATATTGAAACTCATTTCTTTGTTTTGCTCTATTTGATTCTATATTAGTGGGATATTTATGTGATTATCATTTCAATAGCACTGAAATTGATCACCAATGCACCAGCACATACATACATACATACATACATACATACATACATACATACATACATACATACATACATACATACATACATACATACATACATACATACATACATACATACATACATACATACTTACATACATACATACATACATACATACATACATGCATACAAGCATACATACAGGCATACATACATGCCTACATACATACCTACATACATACATGCATACATACATGCATACATACATGCCTACATACATGCATACATACATACCTACATACATACATACATACATACATACATACATACATACGTACATACATACATAAATACATACATACATACATACATGCATACATAGATACATACATACATCCATACATAGATACATACATACATACATACATGCATACATAGATACATACATACATACATACATGCATACATGCGTACATGCATACATGCATACATGAATGCATGCATACACCCATTCACGCATACACCCATACACGCATACACGCATACACGTAAACACGCATACATGCATACATGCATACACGCATACACGCATACACGCATACATGCATACACTACACGCATACATGTATACACGCATACATGCATACACGAATACATCCATACACGCATGCATGCATACACACATACATGCATAAATTAGACAAGTGTGAATTATATATACCATGGAAAAATTTACATCCGTTGTGTATACAGTGTTTTGTCCGTTGTGTAAAAATTTGAATCATTTTGGTTATCCGCTGTGACTACAGTGTCCGCTGTGGACACAATTTCCATTCTCCAATTTTGGCTATACGTTATGGACCTTATTGTGTGTGTACTGTTCACAAAGTGGATGAACAATTTTGTTCATGCGCTGTGCATAATACTTGTGCACTGTTCACAAAGCGGATGAACAATTTTGTTCATGCTCTGTGCAATTTACTTGTGCAATGTTCACAAAGCGGATGAACAATTTTGTTCATGCGCTATGCAATTTACTTGTGCACTGTTCACAAAGCGGATGAACAATTTTGTTCATGCACTGTGCATGACTTCATTTATTTTTGAGTGACTGTTTCTACAGCGGATAAACACTTTTGTTTATGTGTTGTAGACACTTGACTGGTTTGTTTGATATGTTCATAGTGGATGAACAAATGTTCATACGCTGTAAACACTTGACTGATTTATTTCATATGCTCACAGCGGATGAACAAATGTTCATTCGCTGTAAACACTTGTTTGGTACTGTAACATCAGCGGATGACTGTTTTGGTTGTCCGCTATATGTACAGTTGTCAAAATGTTTGATTTGAATGAATTTTGTAGTGGTTTTGTTCACAGCGGATGAACCTTTTTGTCATTCGCTGTATGAACAGTTGTGAAAATTATCAGAAATTTTAAGAAACTTTTGAATGTTGTGATTGTTTGATCTGTTTGAAAATTATATTCTGAAATTAATTTTGAATCTTTTCAAAATCTTTACATGTATGTTAAAATATTGAATTTTAACACTTCAACATATGGATGATTTGATATCACTCTGAAGCAATATTGTGTAATAAAATAAACAAATAAATATATATGTGTCAACCTGCTATTTGTTAGTGTTGGCTTGACTTTGTCTTTCTTTATTTCTCAAATTTTAAAATGTATGATAAACTATAAGTTAATGCACAATTCTGCTGTCTTTGATAATTCTATGTTCAATTTCTCCCCCTAAATTTTTGCATATTTAAAAAAATTTGACAAAAATTTATATATGTTTAATTTGAAATTATCAAAGTCCAATTGTTTGTTTAAGAGTGATTTACTTGTGATGTGTAACACCCGGAATATTCTGTTTGGAGTGTCATGCGACTGGGGCATCCATACGCATGGGAGTCATGCGACTGGAGTCCCATACGAATGGAAGTGATGCGACTGGAGCTCCATACGCATGGAAGTCGCACGACTGGAGTGTTCAATCGCATGGAGCTCAGGCGACTGGAGTGCCCATACGCCTGGAGCTCAGGCGATTGGACTATAGTATTTAAAGGAGAGGGCAGCCCTTACCCTCTCCCCACACTTGCAAAATCAGCCAAAAAGAAGAGAAGAGAGAACGAAGAGAAAAGTGGTGGTTCGGGCTCGAAACTCGTCGAGTAACTAGTCCAAACGAAGCTCTTCATCTTCTTCTTGTTTGTGTGAGTTCTAGGACCCCTCATTTACTTCTTTTCAACTGATTTTGGGGCTGGAACACATATAAATCTGTTTTTGAAATGTGTGTGTCTGACCCATTTGGGTTGATTGTGTATGGTGTGTTTAGAGCGCGATTTTGGACTTGTATGTGCTTGTATGATGTCATAGTATGATTCCCTAAGGTTTAGGAGGGTTGAATTGGGCTTAGAATGAGTTTGGGAGGGCTTGAAGGCCGAATGTCGCGGCTGCAGTTCGGGATGAACTACAGTCGCTGCCCAGCTAGGGCTAGGCGACTGAAGGGCCAATCGGTCGACTGAGGGACGACTGAGGTTCAATCGCACGACTGAGGCTCAATCGCACGACTGGGGATCCAGTCGCACGACAGGTCATACGACTGAGAGCTCAGTCGCATAAGTCCATTCGCATGGCTATCCAATTGTACGACTGAGGGTTCAGTCGCATATAAGCTCATTCGCATAGTGTTCATTCGCATGATAGAAAGTCCATTCGTACGATTGGGTGTTCATCCGCATGGATGCTCATCCATATTGGTCCAATCGCATAGTGTTCATGGAGGCCATGCGACTGAAGGGTGCCCAATCGCCCAAATAGGGCTGTTGTGTACGAGGAGAGATATAGTTCAATTACTGGCCTTCGGGGAAAGATCAAGGGTAAGTAATGATGTGATACCTCCCGTAGGTACATGTGTGATAACCGTCGAGGCTTAGAAGTTACGTTGGGCACGAAGACGATAGTATTGCATGTATATGCATGATGTATGTATGTTAAGTATGATGAGGCCCTATATAATGCTGATGACTGATGACTTGTAAATGCCGATGCTCCGGGTATCAATGTATGTTCATCTTTTCCGTAGGCATGTTAAGTATGATGTTTCCATGATAGATGGTGATGACTGATGACTTGTAAATGTCGATGTTCCTTGCTTCGATGTATGTTTATCTTTCCGTATCTTTACGTGTATTGTTTAATAATGTAATGAAAGTATTATGTAACGTAAAGTGAAAGATAATGAAAGAGGAACATGATGAATGAATGTGTGCAATAATAATGAATGAGAGTAATAAATGCTTACAAGTAAATGTATGAGGTGAGCGACTCTTTGTCGCAACAGACTCGAAAGAGGTCCTTGTCACGTACTCCGGTATTGCAGGAGACAGGATCCAGATGAATTAGGGTAAGATTGGCTTGTAAGCAGAAGGAAAAGAGGTTCACGACTCCTTGAGAGTTGTTAGCTCAACTCTGTGTGTATGATATAGTGTGTGATCTTCGCTAACTCATGAGGGGACATAGACACAGTGGGAGCTCAGTTTTGGTAGCTGATCCGATACGTGCGATGTGGTATTTACTGTGTGCTATGTAGCGTGCGATTTTGGCCTGCCTCATGTGGATTATGTAGCGTGCGATTTTGGCTAACCCATGAGATGGCGTGCGACTCTGGCTAAACCCCGAGAGTCCTCACACCCAGGGGGAGTCGGTCTTGGTGACCTCTCCGTTGGTGCGATTTGTGCGATATGTACGATGGAATTCATAAGGGGACATAGACACAGTGGGAGTTCAGTTTTGGTAGCTGCTCCGATACGCGTGATGTGGTATTTACTGTGTGCTATGTAGCGTGCGATTTTGGCCTACCTCATGTGGATTATGTAGCGTGCGATTTTGGCTAACCCATCGGATGGCGTGCGATTTTGGCTAAACCCGAGAGTTCTCACACAGAGGGAGAGTTTGTCTTAGTGACATCTCCGTTGGTGCGATTTTTGCGATATGTACTTCGGGTAGGATGATGCGAAGGTGAAATAAGTATGATAATGAACGAAGGGGATCCTTGTCATTCGACCTCAGTAATCATGGCTGAGTGCCATGAAGAGGGTAAAGCTTGATAGGATCTAGAGGAGAAACGAATGATAATTAAAGTATGAAATGTGCGAACGTGCGATATGTACGAAATGAACATTAATGAGTGATCATAATAATGAACGATACGGATCCTTGTCATTCGACCTCAGTAATCGTGGCTGTGTGTCATGAAGAGGTTAAAGTCTGACCGGATCTAGAAAGAAATGAATGTTAACGAACGTAATGATGAAGATAATAGTTATATTATCTGTATGTACGTATGAGGTGTGATCATGTATGAAAGTATAGTATGATGTTGAAAGAAAGTAAAGAATGTTTTTAACGAAAGAAAAGTATATTTTAATTAAAACTAGAACTCACTCAGTAACACTGACTTTGATGTGTTTCCAGTTAGCAGGTAATGTTGCTGAGGATGGCACGAGGCGAATACTCAGTTTCGTTGAGGCTGGCATCCACATTTTGACATGTCAATGTATCTTGAGATGAAAACGAATATTGTAATGTTATGAAATGACATGTTTTAGTTATTAATGTAAGTTTTAAATTCCACTACAAGATAAATGTACGTTTTAAAATGTTTTATGTGCGATGAATGACCATCTGTGAGGTGCCCGGAACGGGGCCTTACATGATGTGTCAAGAATTTTATCCTTTGTTTACTCAAAATGCATGTTTAATCATAAAACACATGAATCATGTGCAAATACCATGAGATCATACTAGTCTGTAGTTCTTCACTGAGTTGTTTGTTTGATGTTGAAGAATAGACATTGACAAGTACAATGTTGATTGTAGATATATTGATCCACTTAAACTCAAGCATGGCATTAATGGTTGGTTTAAGCAGTGAGTGATTATCATGTTGTGGGTTGATGACATGAGTTGTGTGTACCCCACATCTGATTGTATCATATGTATGATTCTCCTCAAGATAAGCTAGAAAGTAATTTCAATACTTAAGACCTAGCTACTTAGGATGATAAATGCTCAATTATTTTCTTGAGTGATGTTTATTGGGTGATCCACTTTGGGATTCTTTTGCACTTCACTTTTGGAAGCTAGTCATAAAGACTTTATTGATTGATCATCCTTAGAGGATGTGTTCCTCATTAGGAATCCTTTATGGATCAAGATTGAGAACATTCAGGTCTGTGCTCAGCACAACAAAGAATGTCTTGGTGTACTCCAGGTCTATGATTATCATAACAGAGGAGACACTTAAATTGTGCAATTTATAATCTGTTTCACTTGGTGTATTGAAGATAGATTTCAATCTATCTATGTTAAAGAAATCAATACTTACCATAAACCAAGTTGTGTTGTTGACCACACAATCATGAGAATTTAGTTCTTCACTGTTGTATGTGATGTTAGGCGTCCCATGCTGAGCCTATCCTCATATCAAATAAGGTATCATCAGTCTTCATTAGTGGAAGAAGACTCAAGTGAAGAGCTATGCTAATGTACTATCATTTCTCATGAAGTGTATGTGTGATTGAATGTTATAAATGATTAGTTTGCATGCTATCTTGATTTTGAAAAAGATATAAGTGGGAAAATTGTTTTGGACTTTGACTAAATCAAGATTGTTTGATTTTAATGTTTGAAAACATTAATTTGTTGTTTCATAGTTGATCATACCAAGTGACTAAACTAGAAATTCAAATCTAGTTGAATCAAATGATTTTGTGAAAAGATCAGCTAATTGATTGTGTGTATGAACTTTGATCAACTGGATCAGACCCTTTTCTGAGCAATCTCTTAGAAAATGATATCTGATCTCTATGTGTCTGGTTTTTGAATGTTGAACAGGATTGTCAGTTATAAACTTTGCTATAGAATTGTCAATGTGTATGGGTGTTTTAAGAAAATTAAATCCATAGTCAAGCATTTGGTTTTGAATCCATAACACTTGAGAACAGCATGCAGAAGCAGCTATGTATTCTGCTTCAGCTGTTGACACAGAGACATTTGTTTGTTTCTTGCACTGCCAGGAGATCAATATTGATCCAAGAAACTAACTGCCACCACTGGTTGATTTGTTGTTGTTATTGCATCCCCCGTCATCACTGTCTATGTATGCATATAAAGAGAAGTCTCCATCTTTTAGGTACCACAAACCAAGTGTTGCTTTGCCTTTTAGATATCTGAAAATTCTCTTTACAACATTGATGTGTGATTCTTTTGGATCTGCTTGATATCTAGCACACATGCATACTGCATACATGATATCTGGTCTGCTTGCTGTAAGGTACATCAGACAACCTATCATTGATCTATAAAGTTTCTGATCAACTGATGTTCCTTCTGGATCTGGTAAAACTTAAGTCCAGTTGCAAATGGTGTTTTTCTTGATGTGAAATCTTCCATGTTATATTTCTTGAGAATCTGATGCACATACTTGTTTTGGTTGATAAAAATCCCATCTTGTGATTGATGAACTTGTAGTCCAAGGAAGAATGTGAGTTCTCCCATTGAGCTCATCTGGAATTTTGATTGCATAAGAGCTTTAAATTGTTTGCAAAATTTATGTGTTTGTGGATCCAAAGATGATGTCATCCACATAGACTTGAACCACTAACAACTCTTGTCCTTTCTTCTTTAAGAACAATGTCTGGTCGATTTTCCCTCGGGTATACCCATTCTGTAGTAGAAACTATGATAAAGTCTCATACCACTTCCTAGGTGCTTGATGAAGACGATATAGAGCCTTATTCAACTTGTAGACTCTATGAGGGAATTCTGGATCTTCAAACCCTGGTGGTTGAGCAACATATACCTTTTCATCTATCTTTTCATAAAGGAATGCACATTTTACATCCATTTTAAAGACAGAGATGAGGCATATGCAAGGAACACTCGGATGACTTCCAGTCTACCTACTGGAGCAAAGACATCATCATAATCAATGCCTTCCTCCTGAATATATCCTTGGGCAATAAGCCTTGCTTTGTTTCTAATGGCAATCCCTCTGTCATCTGCTTTGTTTCTGAATAGCCATCTTGTGCCTATGGCATATTGACCTTCAAGAAGATCTACCAGTTTCCAGACCTCTTGCTTTCTGAATTGCTATAGTTCCTCTTGCATTGCTTCTATCCAAGTGTTGTCTTTAAGTGCTTCTGTGATGTTGTTGGGTACAGCTAGGGATAAGAAACAGTGTTGGTACACATGTCCCTAGTTCTAGTTCTAGTGAGCTTAAATGTAATTGACTTTCATTTTCTAACACCAATGTAATATTTGATATATGAAATGAAAAACTCTTCGTTGAATGTGTATTGGTTATTGAATGTTATATCTATTCTTATGCTTGTTTATTACACGCTTATATGAACATGTTATATAGGTTTACAGTTGTTAGACATAGTTCTGTATCATTAAAGGTTCAGGAATATGTTTAACTAAGTCTCGTGATTCAGTAGCACGATTGGACCATGCGAATGGGCCAGTCGCACGACTGAACCAGGTGATTGAGCCATACGCACGACTGAGTCATAAGACTGACTCAGTCGTACGAATGGATCAATAATACGACTCAGTCGCACAACTGAGCCATACGCATGGCTCAGTCATACGAATGAAAGTTGTAACATATAAATACCACTTAATTCGTGGAAAAATAAAACACTTTGAGAATTCTTAACCCTAGCCGTGCTTGTTCGTCCAGAGAGTCCCTTCCAACTTCATAGAACGTTTCTAATCGATTCTAATCAATTCTTAACGTATTCTAATCGTTAGTTTTGATCGGATTAACGTTTTCCCTGATTGGATCGCCAATCAAATAGGATTCCGCACTATTTGATCTGGTTTCACGTTGAATCAGTTACTACTCCGTACGTACGCGGTCCTAACAAGTGGTATCAGAGCTTTGGCTCTTGATTCTTCGTGGATTCAATCGCATTTTTGCAAAAGTCAATGTTTTTAATCAAAAGATCCGTTCTTTCTGCATAAAAGTCCAGTTTTTACGAGTGCATGTGTTCAAAAGTTAGTCTTTTTCAAGTTTCAGCCGATTAGGGTTTTCAAAATTGTGTTTTTAGGTCGAATTGAGTGAAAAGCTTGAAAAATTTTCGAAGTCAGCAATCTCAGTCGCACGATTGACTCAATCG
Organism: Flaveria linearis; assembly: GCA_024085815.1. NCBI lineage: Eukaryota > Viridiplantae > Streptophyta > Magnoliopsida > Asterales > Asteraceae > Flaveria > Flaveria linearis. Next base: position 44,675,080 of record CM044010.1, on the reverse strand, counting down.
CACGACTGAACTCCATTCGCTCAGCTCAATCGCCCAATTGGCCCAGTTGCTTGTTTATGAACACGATTGGCCCAGTCGGTTTGTTCATTCGCACAACTATCCTAGTCGTCTTCTCAGTCGCACGACTAAGCTCAATTGCACGGTTGAGTCTCAGTCGCACCCCAGTCACATCCCCAGTCGCATACACAATTGGTTTTTCATGTTTTTTAGACTAATTCAATATGGACACACAGAACTTTTCACTCTCAACAGGGAATGACTCCAGGATCCAGAATCTACTGCTCTTGGAGAATGAGATCGGGAATCATAACAAACCACCAAAGCTTCTGTCTCTTGATGAATATCCTCAATGGAAGGAACGGGTTGAAATTCATCTGAATGGAGTGGACACAAACTTATGGAGCACTATTGAGACTGGCTACACTATGCCAGTTAGAGCTGATGGTGTTCTACTGACTCTAAGTGGTTTGAATGAGGCATAAAAGACTGCGTACAATGCTGAGAAGAAATCCTATGCTTTGTTGACACAGTCCATCCCAAAGGACATTTTCCATCAGTTCTCAGAGCACAAGCAGTGCAAGAAGCTATGGAAGGCTCTTAAGAAACGTTATGAAGGAAATGCTACGCTTAAGTCTCTAAAGGCTAAAGCTTTGAAGAAAGAATTTAATAACTTCTCGTCTATTGGGAATGAAAGTTTGGATGATGTGATCGACCGCTTCTATCATTTGATAAGTGAACTGCACACTCATGGGGTTAAACGTCCATGGAAGATAAGGTGGCGAGTTTGGCTGATGGGTTACCTGATAAGTGGGATTCATTTGTTTCCACTTTGAGACATAATGCTGTGCTGGAGACATTGGACATAAATGATTTTATTCTGAAGATGAGGGAGGAAGAGGTTCCAAATAAGTACAAGTCTAAGAAGGGTAACTACACTCAGAATCCTTCTCTCTATAATGTGACTCCTACTATAGTGTCTTCGAGTGCACCTTTGCAGACTGCTTTCGTGTCTAACACATCTGCAAGTATCCCAAGTGCGTCCTCAAGTTGTGAATCAGGTGGATCATCAGGTGTCCAATTCAGTGCTCCAGAAATTCAATCGACAAAGTTAACTACAGAGAATTTGGGCAGCGTAACTGTTGAAGTTGCTAAGGAGCATATGGATTTACTGGCGACTATGGTCCAATCATATGATGGGTTAGTTGCAAGAAAGATTGGAAATTGCCATGTAGCAGATGAAGATTATGAGCAGGTTGATGAAATAGAGCATGAACGGATGGATATAATGTGGGCTCTCGCTAGTGCTGTGCGTAGAGCAAAGAAGTTTGTTAAGAAGACGGGACAGAATCTGGTGGCTACAAAGGATACAACATTTGGATTCGAGAAGTCAAAAGTCACCTGTTTCAACTGCGGTGAAAAAGGCCATTTCAAGCGAGAATGTGTCAAACCTAAGAAGACAGACAATGGCAACCCGTTTTCATCATTTAACAGGCAGGATAAGGACAAGACTCCAAAGGCAACATCAACTAGCCAGGACTCCAAAGCAATGGTAACACAGGGTGATGAAGGACAAGACTGGTCCTTCCGTTTCTTATCTGATGGTGAGGCTAACATTGCATAGGTTGATGATTTGAACGAAGAGTCGACGAGTGAGGGAGAGAACTCAGTTGAGGTTGATACTGCTGATGTGCATGACACTATGGCTGCTGTTGATCAACTAGTGCAGGATGAACTAAATGAAGAATCTGCAGCACACCAGGAACCCCAAGCAGCTTTCATGGCTGGCACCTCTATATCTGCACAGGTTGTCCACTATAGTGCTTCTACCAACACATGGATTGTAGATAGCGAAGCATCCAGCCACATGACGGGAAACCAGTCTCTCCTTTTCAACGTCAAACAAATTAAAGGGGGACAGATTTCTTTTGCTGGAAACAAAGGAGGCTATATTACCGCACAAGGAGCCGTAGGTAATGGAAAGGTACAGTTTGATAAAGTGAATTATGTTCAATAGTTAGAAAACAATTTGCTTTCAGTTTCTCAGATATGTGACAAGGGCTTCAAAGTAATGTTTGACAATAGGAAGTGTTACATTCTGAAGAAGGAGATGGAGATTCCTGAGGAGCAGGTTTTAATGTCAGCATCAAGGTACAACAATTTGTACGTCTTGGACATGTCAAATGCTTCCAGATACTCCAGGTTAGGTTTGCTCTTCACTTTGAAGAATGATAGCGAGAGCATCAATAGGCTTATCTAACTTGTGTATGTTTTGAGGCTTTGTCTGTTGTTCCTTGCTTGAGCTTGAAGCATGATGATGTTGATTATGTTTGCTTTGAGGAGTTGTTTTATGAGAAGCATGAACACCAGTCTTCTTAGACTTTTGTATGTTGTTGGATGAATTTGGTGCAGAGAAGAATGTTGTCTCCACTACTAGAAAACTGTTAATAGATGACGCGCGAAAGATGACGCGCGGAAAAACATGACGCGTATTTACGCGTATCATAAAATATATGTCATATTTTAAAATATTTTTAGAAAAGATGACACGCATTTTTGCGTGTCATCTTGGTTCGTCATTTTTCAAAATTTCAAAACTTAAAATATTTTGGCTCCCCTCGTTCTCTTGTATCGCCCGCCCAATCGACCGCTTCCCCTAATCCCCCAATTTCTCAGCATCCCCAAATCGATCGACCCCTCCCGCCGTCTTCTTCACGTTATCACTCCCATTTTCCCCTCTTATTTAAAATCCCCTTGCCCCCATCATCTTGAAACTGCTGATTTTGCACTCAATTGAGTCCTCAAATCGTGGCGACCACCGCCTGCAGCTGACCACCGCCAGCCAACCATCACCTGAAGCCAGCCTCCACCGCGCGCGCAGGCTAATCCGCCAGCCGACCACCGCCTCCCTCCGCGGTGCTTCCGGTTACCTCGACAGAAGACTCTGCGATGCCCTCCTCCGTCACGGCCACTCCATCAGGGCGTTCGTCTGTCGCACCAGTGACATCTCCTCCCTTCCTCCGCCGCCCGACGACGGAGCTCTAGAATTCTCATACGGTGACGTTACGGACTATTCTTCTATGGCTTCCTGATGCTTTTAAGTTTGTATCCGTAAGTTGATTGAGATTTGATGTGGATTTCATTTTTGTTAGGAGATGATATTGGATGTTGTGGATTGTTTTGATTTGATATAATGATATGGATTGTTTTTGTTGCTCCGTTTGTGCCAATTTAGGTTAGCTTTGATTTGGGAATTTAACTTATGCATATACTGCAGATGAGAGTCAGGTAGTTTGCTCCATTTGTGCCAATTTAGTTAGGTTTGATTTGGGGATTTAACTTATTTTTTGTGGAATTATGATCTGGTATCAAGTGTATATGACATACAAAATAATTTGTGAGATCTATGTTGAAGCTAATGGAGTTCTTTTGTTTGTTACCACATCTAGTGTGTCTGTGTGTGAATGTTGTCTAAATTGAAAATCCAAGGTCCAAGTTGTGCATTAGTAGTGTACCCAATTTCATTTTTTGGTTATCTTGGAGATTGATTGGTTCTGTGTATAAGCTTTTCATGTTTCTTAACATGTATGTTTCATTGAAGACACCCTAGCTACATGATTAGGACCAATGACAAAAAGATAGTTTTGAGATTTTAAGAAATTAAGATGGTTAGTACATGAGTATGCTTGCAAATATTCTGTTCGTATTATTTGTTTTTTATGATGTTTTATCTTAGTTTTGCTATTATTTTGTTTAGAAAATTTCACTGTGTTGAGTTTTGGCACTTGAAAACCTTATATTATGTTCTTTTATGGATCTTAATCTCAAATTGTTTCTACTTAAAAAGGTTCATGTTTTAGGTTGTGTTTGCGTTTTGTCAATCTAGTATGCAATTATTTTGTTGTGATAGTGTGTTGGAATGATGTTTAATTAGATCTCAGAAACAATGGTAGGTATCACACTTATGCCTTGTTTTCCCCTTTAATTGTTCCAATCTAGCTTCACATTTGCAGATCTTTGGTTTAGACAGGTTTATAAAGTTCTACCTGTTCTTGTCTATGGGTTCCATTAGTCTTGAATGTTGTCTAAGAATGACATTTAAAATTTTATTTGAGTGGTGCCATCTAAGTGATTGAGATATGTGTTTTTTAAAAGGAAAGTTTTTTGAAAGATTAAAGATTTAATTGGCAACTTCTTTTCTTATTTCAAATCTTTAAATCTTTTAAAGACAAGTTTTAATATAAATACACACAATATATATGTTTGTGTATTGAATTGAGGGGATGTTAAAATATATAAATGGAGTAACCACACGTTTTCAGGCAATCAACGGACCCACTTTTCATGAGGAAACCAGTTTCCAAACCGCGACCGTATACAAGTGATAATTGAGTCTTTTTGTTTATTGATCTTTGTCTTTTGGTTGTAGATAATTATGAACATGGTTCAATGTTCTGTTTACAAGCTTTGCTTCGCGTGCGGCTCATAAGGATTGGAGCTAAAAACCAGAAAGAAGCTAAAAGTCATAAGCATAGTGTATCGAGGGCAATGAAAAGCATCTGGTAAGAAATTGTTAGTTAATTTAGACGGGTCATCAACCTTAGCTTCACAGGAATAGAGTTAGTTAGACATGTATCATAACATGTTGATTCATATTTTCTCTGAAAATTATTAAATTATCAATATTATTTTCGCAAAGCGGTGGGTTGACTCTTAATAGTCAATACTGCATCTGTCTTGGAAACATAGTAGATGAGAGAGGCAAGATTGGCTTAGATGTTTATGGTTTTGATTTCACTTTTAATTTAAATTTTCAGGTGTCTCTACTGTCTGAACCCAAGAGTAGAACAAGTGTTGCCACTCTCATCCTCACGACATCACTAATCTTTGGTTTTTATCTCCTTGGGACAGCATTTTTTGCAAACGACCTCAAAGTATTGTTATTTCCCTTGTAGTTGTAGATTATTTATTGGGTAATCGCATAAAAAAGTAACCAACTTTGTTCCAATGTTATTTCAGCTAACCATATTAGTTTAAACTTAAAGGCGCTCAAACTTATTTTGTTTTAAATCCAAGGTAACAAGTTATGAACATCATGTTATGCTGACATGGCAGGAGTTTGTGTATTTTTATGGGTGAAAACAAAGATAGACACTTGAACTAGAAAATGGACAAACTTGGTTATCTTTTTATGCAATTAACCATTTATTTATTAGTGATTGTTTAATTTATCAAAGGCTGGTAATGTAATCTGCCTTGTGGGACTTTGAAATTTGGGTTATATTGTTTTAATATATTTCTTAATTGACAAGTTTAATTTGGTGAAATTGATTTTGTCTTAGGTTGGAGGAGGTAAAGATGAATACACCGATGGTGATTTGGATGAAGTTCGTGAATACTGGTCGCGTTACGTATCGAATTTCATTTATATGTAGGTCTGCAATGATAGATTTGGACTTGTATTAGTATTGCAATGAATTAGGACTTGTATTGGTACTGGAATCGCAATGAATTTGGACTTGTTTTATGTTTTGTAGTTGATGTTATTTAACAACTTTTGTAAATTTTGTTGGTATTTAAATGGATTTCGCTTTTAGTGTTATTCGACAATTTGTTTTAGAAAACAGCAGGTAAATTTAATAAAAATAAAAACGAATATTTAAAAATGCAGCTAAATTTATGACGTGCATTGCGTATCATCTTTAGCACGTCATAAAAATTTCAAAGAAGACACGCGCATGTGTGTCATCTAGTCATTTATGACTACCCCTTCCTTGACGCGCATTGCGCGTCATCTTTTGCACGTCATAAAATGCGCGTCATCTTTTGCACGTCATAAAATGCGCATCATCTTTTGCGCGTCCTAAACAGATGACGCGCGGATGCGCGTCATCTATCATTTATGACTACCCCTTCCTTGACACGCATTTGCGCGTCATCTGACCCCAAAGATGACGCGCAATGCGCGTCATCTATTGCAGTTTTTCTAGTAGTGCTCACTAGTGTCTAAGAATTCTTCATCTTCATGTTCACCAGTGCTTGTTAAGAAAGCATTGTCTGTATGTTGTAGTTCTTTGAACTTGTATTCTTCTACATGTCTGATAGTGTTGTTGTTTCTGGACTTTTCATCTAACTCTAGTACCTCCACCTTAGCCACCAGAGAATCCAATAATAGTGCTCCCAGATCTAATGTTGCTTTCATGAGTGACACTGACTGAGTCCAACTCTCAGGAAAAGTATGCAACATCTTTTTGTTTATTTCAACAGATTCGTATTGGAGACCATAAACAATCATCTCATTTACCAGTTGTACAAATCTGTGAAGTTGTTGGGGAATAGATTCTCCCTGAACGTGATGGAAAGTTTCATATCATGTCCGTAGTTTTTCTTTCTTAATTTCTCTTATTTCATCACTACCTTCACACATTGTGTGAAGAACTTTCCACAGTTCATTGGCTGTTTTGAAATTCTCAACCCGTGTTAAGATTTCAAATGGCAATATCATTGCCAGAATACTGTATGCTTTCAGTGTGTTTTCACCTTCTTTAGTTCATCACCAGCTATGTTCTTCAGACCTACTGCTTTTTGTGTGTTGTAGTCTGGACCTAGGTTCACTGGAATGTAAGGTCCTCCTGCTATGGAAGTCCACAAATCTGGGTCTTGAAAGATAATCCAGTTATAAAACATTATCTTCCATTGTTTGAAGTATGCTTTGTTTTTTAGTCTTGGTGGCTTGAGACCACTATTTTTTCCTGAAAGTTCGTTAGACATGTTTGTTAGATTTTAACTTAAAATTAAGTTAACTTGATTGTTTTAAATTTTTAATCCGGTGTTAAAATTTCATTAATCCTAATCTGTCTCTAGGATTTGTTTGATAAATTGATAAACTAATTAATTTTAATAGTTTACCAAATAAAGGAATTAATTAATTATTTAATTAATGTCCTATGATTTGTTTCTTTCTTGTCACGGTTGACAAGATGGATTTTAGAAAGAATGATGTTGTTTTTTGTCCTTTTCCTAAAGTCAAGATTCTCTTTTTATAGAGAACCCTAAAAACAATAATTTGTCTCTTGTTTTTTAACTTTTTAGATCAAAAAGTTTGTTTTGAAAACTTTTTGCCCAAGAAAAAATTTTGCTGATGAATGTTCTAAAACAGAAATTCAATTCCCGTGAATTGTGTATAAAAACACTAGGGTTTTCCAAGGTTTTTGTTTGGTGATTATGCAAAATATTCAATCCGGTGATTGAATTTTGAACAAAAAGTGCTTCAAGTGAGATTATTGCTAGTTTGTGGTGATGATGAACACTCTAATGAATATAGAATATTCAACAAATGCAGTGGATTCAAAGAAAAACACAAGAACAGTGTCAAAAAACACTAAAAACCCGATTAGGGTTTTCACACTTTTAAGAGTTTTTCAACTCAAAACCTTCTGTTTTTATGATGTTTTGGACAATGATAAACACTACTCGAGTATTGTTATATCAAATAATCCACAGAAAACTCGTTTGTTTGAGATCTCAATCTATAAAATCAAAAAAACTTCTTCAAAATGCATAAACAGATTCAAAAATCATGTTTATTTGCATTCAATGAATGTTATGAGTAGAAGAAGATGAGTTTTGATGTTTGAACAGATTGTAGAATGTGTGTTTTGAAGCTAATGAACCACTGAAATCATGTTTGATGATTGAGAGGATCAAAATCAATGTTTGATTGAGCCAAGGCTCTGATACCACCTGATGAAAACCAACGTAGTCAAGCATATTGGACATGAACTTTGAAAGAACAATATTCAATATGAAGAGGTTGATTTCTCCGTGGATCTTTGCAAATCTCTCACAAATCAACAAACACTAACCATGGTGTGGAAACCCATAATTAATATGTATGATTTCAGTGTGTGTAAGTGTTTATGTGTGTGTGATTGTGTGTTAGAATGCCTGAGAATAATAATGCTTGTTTGATTGAAAATTCATTCAAAAGCTTACAAAGGATTAGGGTAGAGTGCTATTTATAGCCTATACACAAAAGCTATATACAATTACTAATCTACCCTTATGTAAATAAAAATTGTAGGATTCTATATGCCCAAGACACGTAGAATATTAATGCAGTTAGTACGTTATAATCCAAGTCGGGTTATACCCAATAACAGGCTTAACAAACACAAATTGATATTTGATTGATGATATGATCATGCAATTAAATATAAACACCAATTTAGAAAATGGGTTTTCTAAATTAGTTGCATATGAGATAGAACAACTTGATAAGATACTTTGTTCAAATATTATTATTTGAAGTGTTATTTAATTTAATTAGATGACATCAAATAATAAATTGGGTGTATAAGTTATACAATTAAGTGTTAATTGTACAACTTATTTAAAACTAGTCTAATGTTGGAGTTGTATAAAATTTTGAGGGGGAAAGCCTCCTAACCAAAAGATTCGGCCGCCCCCTTCTAATATGATTGGCCCTTTGCTTCCTTGAGACTCTCCAACATTTACTAGTTTAACACTCCACCCAAATCATCTCATAGATACATGCAAAACAAAAGAAAAACCTCTCTCTCTCTCTCTCCCAAGAAACTCACGGCAATAGCAGCTGGATAGGAGGGTTTTTGGAGTTGTTTTGGGTGTTAATTCTCCCTAACAATTAGGTGTTTTGGAAGATAGCTTGGGGTATACAAGCTTGAGGGGTCCTTCTCTTGGAGCCTTGGCTGAATTTTAAGGCTGCTGAAAGGTAGTTATCACTCATCATCTTCTTTCAATTGACATTTTGAGGCTGCTGAAAGGTAGTTATCACAGCTCAATGTCGCTGTGATTTTATGTACATTTACATGTGTTCATAGCTTGCTCATTCACATAAATGATCCTTTGTTATATGGGTTTGCTTTATACATTTATATGGTCACCTAAAAAACATGCTTTTCAGCTTATAAGTAAGTTTATAAAGTTGTTATTCCGCTGTGTTTTCAGAAAGTTTAACGGGTTAAACTATGTTTTGTGTTCTTGCAAACCCTTCAGTGGCATCAAGAGCCGGTTATGTGGATAGCTTGCTTATTCTTGTTCTCTAAAATTTGTTTTAAAGGATGATTATCAACTCAAAATAGGCTGATTTTGGTTGATTCAATAAACCCCATGTCTTTCAAAGTTATATCTTCATGCTTATGATTAAACCTTGAAAGATAGGAATGTCAATTGGTTGATATGTATAGTTGTTGTTTGTTTGGACAAACAAACCCTAATTTTCAGTTTATGTTGGCTGAAAATTTGGGGTTTGATGGGGTTTATTTTATTTGTTTAATGATGTTTATGATTGTTCATATGATAGCGCATAACCTAGCTTAGACCTTGTGTTGTTTGGTTTGGATTGAATGTATTTATTTGATTATATTCATTCAATGGGGTTGTATATTAATTTGTGCTTTGTTTAAAAATGTATTTTGTCTATTTATTCATTGGGATGTAATAATAGATTAGGAGTAATTTTCTTTTACTAGAAAATATGTATTAGGATATATATTTTGTAAATGAAGATGCTCGGGAAGGAAGCACAAGAGGAAGACACAAAAGAAGGACTTGAAGCATATGGATGCAAGTTCAAGTGGGGGTCAATGAAGAACTCAATTTTGTGTTGTATTCAACCCCTAGGAAAGACCAAATGACCACACTTGTGATGGCAAACAAGTGTGGTCACAATAGCAGCTATGGTTATGCACATTGTGGTTGTTTATATTATGCTTGTTTGATTGTGAATGATTGCATGATATTTGGATATGTTAAACAATCTTAATAAAAATGATCTTAACAAGCTAATATAAAATGTTTCTTAATCATTAAGTGTTAATAAATGGCTATTAAAAGGATTAATGATTTTATAATAAAATGGGTTTTATTAAAAGAACCATAGGGTATCTTGTATTTGAAAGCATGCAAATACAAGTACATAGAATTTTCTAAACTAGAATTAAGAAATCTCTAAATATTTTAAAACAAATCTAACACCGTCCTTTTGCACAACACTTGAGTCACTTGGAAACTGTCAATTGGATAAAGGTCACCTAACCATTTTAAGGGAACTTGTGACTTAAGGTGGGGATACCACATTGGTGGGATAAAGGTCACCTAACCACTTATGTGGGTAAACTCACACGTGTGTGCAAGTAGGGTAACTTGATTTGCAAACCATGTTAAATGGATCACCTACAATATGGTTTCCAAATGGTGTTGATGGGATTAACATGCCGACTTTACATATGATGTTTAAAGTCGATCCCATACCTCTTGTAAGGCCCCGCTTCCGGGCGCCTTACGGTTGGTGGTTCATCGCACGTAAAACATACATAATGTATATAATCATAAAATAACGCAGCGGAGTTAATAAAATATACATTCTCATTCATTCATAAAAGTCATTACATAATTGACTTGATTACAAAATACAGCTTTCTCTACTTTGTCTCTCCTCATAGGGTCATACAGCGACCTCTAGAGAAGATATTAAGTTCAAAAATATAAAAATTATATTTTTATACTAAAGAATATTCCTTAAGTAATTCCGTACATCGGAACCCTGATGGAATACTCTTGACATTCTCATGCAACATATTTCGTTGCATGTGCTACGCACACGCATCCAATGCGTGGCGAACTTATCAAAATCTAAAGAAGATTTCTTAAATAATCCCTTTTAGGGGAGTACTCAAGAAATCTCGTAATGGCATGCAACGTGATGAGTTGCGCGCGTTATGGACCCACAACACATGACGTTGCAGCATAATCAAAAAGCGAATGCCATCCCAAAAGAGCTGAGTAGCCGCCTCGTGCCATCCCGAGCAACGCTACCTGCCAACGGGAAACACATAAAAAGTCAGCGTTGCTGAGTGAGTTCTAGTTTTATAATAAACATACTTTGTTTATATTAAAACCGTTATTCGTTACACGTTATCATACATCGTACATACATATAGATAATATCTTTATTATCCCGTTCGTTCTTTCATTCGTTTATCCGTTCGTTCATTCGTTCGTTCATCATACATCGTTATCTTTCACTTCTCGTTTGGGTCCTGTCAGGCTTTACCCACTTCATGGCACGCAGCCATGATTACTGTGGTCGAATGACAAGGACCCCGTTACATCTTTCCTTGCACATTGGATATCTTTTGTATCACTACCTTCTGCTATACCCCGAACGTTATTAGCTACCGGGCCGAAGTCATTAAATGAACAGCAAAACGTATGCCATGGTACTAGAGGTAAGCGGTAGGGATACCATACATATGGTCAATCACTAAGAAGGACCCGTTAACCTTATCCAATGTTTGCAAGTCATCTTTCGTTAGTTCGTTCGTAATTGCATGCGTTCATCATCTTTCGTTACATCTTCTCTTGCACATTGGATATCTTTTGTATCACTACCTTCTGCTATACCCCGAACGTTATTAGCTACCGGGCCGAAGTCATTAAATGAACAGCAAAACGTATGCCACGGTACTAGAGGTAAGCGGTAGGGATACCATACATATGGTCAATCACTAAGAAGGACCCGTTAACCTTATCCAATGTTTGCAAGACATCTTTCGTTCGTTCGTTCATTCATTAATGCATGTATTCATCATCATTTACTCATTCGTTCATTCGTTAATACATGCATTCATCATCGTGTTCCTCTTTCGTTATCTTTCACTTTACGTTACATAATACTTTGTTCGTTCGTTGTCATAATACGTAAAGTCATAGAAAGATATCCATACACTATCATAAGGAACACACACATCATACATACATCATCATCATCATCATACATACATCGTCATCATCATCCTACATACATCGTCATATCTAACATCATACATGCATCATCATCATCATCATACATAACCTCGTACATACATAGCCTACATCATCATTCATCACTAGGCACTTACTATGTGTCATCCTGGTGCAGTAGCACTAACTGTCCCTCCAAGACCGTGGGGACTCATACTAGGACCTTACATAACATGTCAAGTCCACAATCATACCTTAGACGTATAACACAACATTATACCCTAATGGGTCATACATACATACGTCAGTAAACAAGTTTATATGCGTTCCAGCCCCAAAATCATTTAAAATCAGTAAATGAGGGGTCCTAGAACTCACCTGTGCTTGACAAGCAGCTTCTCAATCAAGCCTTAAAGTCGCGGGTCACACTACACTGCCTGCAGACAAGTTAACACTCAAAAGAGTTAATTTCTGCCTAATTTCGCTACTAAGTTCGCAGGTAGTTTCGCCCGTAAATTCGCCAGTAGTTTCGCCAGGCGAATCAGCAGTTTCGCTGTTTGTTTCGCCGGGCAGCATTCTGCCAGTTTCGCTGGACAGATTCGCTACCTCGAGCGCCCAACTTTCGTTGGAATTCCCTAGTTTCGCAATATCTAAGGTCAACTTGGGCATCGGCATAGTCATCAGCGAAACCATAGTTTCGCTCAGGCGAATATGTAGTTTCGCTGCAGCGAAACTGTAACTTCGCTGTAAATCCTTCCAGTTTCGCTGGACGAACTCACAGTTTCGCTGGTCGAGACCTTAAATTCGCAGAACGAGCTGAAATTTACGAATCAGCTCGTTTCAGCCCAAAAATCCAATCCTTTCCTCCCAAACCCTTGGATTATCATCCAGGAAGCTATATCTAAGCTCATTACACGTTTTCTTACTCTAAAACGTGTGTTTTGGGGTGATTTTTCCACTTTAAAACCCCAAAAACCCCAAACTCGGGTTTTTCACCAAATGTAGCAATTTAGATACGTTTCTTACCTTGATTCTTGTAGTTTTGGAGTCCACAAACACCAGCCTTCGATTCTTGACCACTCGAGCTTCAATCCGGCACTTTCTCTCTCTACACTTTCTCTCTCTAGAATGGGCGTTTGAGTGAAAATGAGAGTTGCTCACCTGATCCATCTATTTATATGCCAGGCGTTCCCGGGACCCCAACCTCGTTAAACTCGTGACCCGGAGGGTTAACTCGGTGTAATACCCGCAACCATTTTATATTTCTTAAATGGTTTTTCATCCGAGCTCATCACTATCACTTGACTCGATTAGAAAATTTTCCGGGTGTTACAAGTCCACCCCCCTTATTTAGGTTTCGTCCTCGAAACCTGTCATGCTTCGAACAGATGTGGGTAATGTTGTCTCATTTCTTCTTCAGTCTCCCACGTAGACTCAGATCCCTTCCTGTGCTTCCACTGTACACGCACAAGAGGAACCACTTTGTTTCTTAGCCGTTTCTCTTTTCTATCGATGATCGCCACTGGTTGCTCCACGTAGTTGAGCCGTTCGTCTACTTCGATATCCTCCAGCGGTACAATCATATCTTCGTCGGCCAAGCATTTCCTCAGATGAGATACGTGGAAGGTCGGGTGAATTCCACTCAGCTCATCTGGCAATTCCAACCTATAGGCCACCTCTCCCACACGAGCGATAATTCGGAAAGGGCCTATACCGGCGGGCTCAGTTTACCCCGCTTTCGGAACCTAATAATTCCTTTCCAAGGCGAGACCTTCAACATGACCCGATCACCGACCTTGAACTCTATCGGTCTTCGCCTCTTGTCAGCATACGACTTTTGTCTGTCTTTCGCCGCCTTCATGAAGGCTTTGATCTTTTCTAACTTTTCAGTCGTTGCTTCAACTGCCTCGACACCACCCAGTTCCTTCTGCCCAATGTCTCCCCAACATACGGGCGTCCTACATTTCCTACCGTATAACATCTCGTAGGGCGGCATGCCAATGCTGGCATGATAACTGTTATTGTACGAGAATTCTGCCAACGGCAGGTGATCGTCCCAACTTCCTCCAAAATCGATCACACACGCCCGAAGCATGTCTTCGAGTGTTTGGATCGTCCTCTCAGACTGACCGTCTGTCTGGGGGTGATATGTCGTGCTAATGTGTATCCTCGTCCCCATTGCATCATGAAACCTCTTCCAAAACTTGGAGGTAAACCGGGTGTCACGGTCAGACACAATAGACACCGGTACGCCATGACGAGCTACAATTTCTTTGATAAATAGATCCGCCAATCTTTCAGATGAATACGTCTCGCGGATCGGTAGGAAGTGGGCACTCTTCGTCAATCGATCAACTATCACCCATATAGCATCATACCCTTTCGGGGTACGTGGTAGTTTCATGATGAAATCCATGGTGATTGGCTCCCACTTCCACTCGGGTATATCCAACGGTTGGATCTTCCCGTACGGTTTCTGATGCTCTGCCTTGACCTGTGAACAAGTCATGCACTTACTCACATATTCCACCACATCACGCTTCATGCCCGGCCACCAACAGTCTTTCTTCATGTCTTGGTACATTTTGGTAGCGCCGGGATGAATGGAATATCGAGTCTTATGGGCCTCATCCATGATCTTTCCACGTAGATCCCGTACCGAGGAATCCACACTCGCCCAAATCGGGTCTTAACACCAAGAGTGTTCTCACCCAGTTCTGTGACTAGACCTCTCATCCTTGCGGAGTTAAGACGATCTTCCTTCAAAGCCTCGTCTTGGAACTCCTTAACCTGTTTCATCATGTCGGAGGTCATAATCAACTGATAAGCCTTCACCCGAATCGGCTCGGGCCTTTCCTTCCGGCTAAGGGCATCGGCCACCACATTGGCTTTGCCCGGGTGGTAATGGATTTCACAATCATAATCTTTTATCAGCTCCAACCACCGCCTCTGCCTCATGTTTAGATCCTTCTGCTCGAAGAAGTACTTCAAGCTTTTGTGGTCCGTGAAGATGGTGCACTTCGTCCCGTATAGATAGTGCCGCCAAATCTTCAACGTGAAAACCACCGCAGCTAGTTCTAGGTCGTGCGTGGGATAATTGACTTCGTGTGTCTTCAGTTGTCGAGATGCATAGGCTATGACCTTTCCGCGTTGCATCAATACGCAACCCAGCCCAGAATAGGATGCATCCGAATAGACCACCAAGTCTTCATTTCCCCCGGGCAATGTCAAGACAGGAGCTTGTGTCAGTCTCGTCTTCAATTCCTCAAAAGCGTCCTCCTGTTCTCGACCCCACACGAACTTTACATCCTTGCGAGTCAATTTTGTCAAAGGTGAGGCTACCTTGGAGAAGTCTTGAATAAATCTTCTATAGTAGCCCGCCAGCCCCAAGAAGCTGCGAATCTCGGTTGGCATCTTCGGTGACTTCCATTGCATTACGGCCTCAACCTTTGCTGGGTCCACCATTATTCCTTCTGCATTCACTACGTGAGCCAGAAATTGCACCTCGCGTAACCAAAAGGCGCACTTGGAGAACTTGGCGTACAATTTCTCCCTTCTCAACGTTTCCAACACTTCCCGAATATGCCCGGCGTGCTCTTCTTCACTTCTCGAATAAATCAGGATATCATCGATGAATACAATTACTGATTTATCCAACATTGGTCGGCACACTCAATTCATCAAATCCATAAAAGCAGCCGGCGCATTGGTCAACCCAAAAGACATGACAAGAAACTCGTAGTGACTATAGCGCGTACGAAAGGCTGTTTTAGGGATATCCTGCTCCTTCACCTTCAGTTAATGGTATCCTGATCGAAGATCTATCCTTGAAAACCAACTGGCACCCTGAAGTTGATCAAACAAGTCATCGATCCTTGGTAAGGGGTATCTGTTCTTCACCGTCAGCTTATTCAGCTCGCGGTAGTCGATGCACATCCTCATACTACCATCCTTCTTCTTTACGAACAGAACCGGAGCACCCCAAGGTGAGATACTCGGTCGGATAAACCCCTTATCCAGCAGCTCCTGCAACTGTTCCATCAACTCTTTCATCTCCGTCGGAGTCAAGCGATACGGTGCTTTTGCGACAGGTTGGGCACCCGGTATCAGGTCGATCTGGAACTCGATCTCTCGGTCAGGTGGCAATCCCGATAAGTCTTCGGGAAACACGTCTGGAAAGTCACACACCACTGGTACATCGCATAGTTGTGGTGTTGGCGTCTCTACATTCTTTACATAACATAAGTAGGCGCTACATCCGCGCCTCATACACTTTCCCGCCACCGCCATCGAGATCACCTTCGGAATCGTCGTAACTCGATCGCCATATATTGTCACCGGACTTCCGTCGGTCGCCGTCAGTCTAATCATCTTCTTTCGGCACACGATATTCGCTTCGTAGGTTGCTAACCAGTCCATCCCTAACACTACATCAAATCCTCCTAGAGGCATCACATGTAACTTGGCAGCAAACCTATGGCCCTCTAATTCTATGGCACAGCCTTCTATCACATCCGTAACCCTAGTGGATTTACCAATAGCGGTTTCTACGTCAAAGGACTCATCAAGGCATTTATTCCTAACAGGCAATTTAGCACAGAAGGTAGTAGAAATAAAACTCCTACTTGCACCCGAATCAAATAACACAGAGGCTAAAATTTGGTCTATTAGGAACGTACCGGACACAACGTCAGGGTCCGTTCTAGCCTCTTCCTGCGTCATGGTGAACGCCCTAGCCTTTGCCCTCGGTGCTTCCCCTCCCGTCTTCTTCTCCCCTGAGCCCTCTGCCCTCGGCTTCTTGCAATCTCTGCTCATATGACCACTTTCCCCACAGTTAAAACACTTGCCCATCCGGCAATCCTTGGCCATATGCCCAGTCCTCCCACACTTGAAACAGATGTTGGATCCCCACTTACACTCCCCCGAGTGCTCTTTCCCACACTGTCCACACTTCCTCATCCCTGCTCCCTTCGCGACCACTCGGCGGTCGTCTACCCTTGCCTTTTTGTTACTTGTCGAGGTATCACCTCGACCAAACCTCTTTCCCTGCCAACCCTTCTCACCACCTCCTTTCTTACTGCCCTCAGCCTTCACCAATGCAGCTCGCTCATCGTACAACCTCCCCGCCAAATCCACCGCCGACCTGAAAGTACTTGGTCGAGCGGAAATCAAATGCCAACGTATCTCGGCGGGCAACCCCTGAATATACCGGTTAATCTTGCGAGACACCGGCGTCACTTGCTCTGGCACCAACCGTGCCATGTCGTTAAACTTAGTCGTGTATTGCTGATGGGTCATCGTCCCTGCCTCCAACTGCAGGAACTCTCTCTCAACTCTATCCATCTCCCGACGAGGACTAAACTCCTCGATCACCATTCTTTTCAATTCCGCCCACTTCATCTTCCCAATAGCTCTGCTACACTCGGCCTGGACAATATTGTCCCACCAGCACAACGCCGTCCCTGTAAACGAGTGGGTAGCAAACTTCACCTTTTTATCCTCATGGCAATCGCTGATATCAAGGACCGCCTCCATTTCCCTCACCCATTGGTGAGCATCCGCAACCGTGCCCGAACCATCAAAAGTCGGGGGCTTGCACCTCATAAATTTCCCGTAGTCACAACCCCAGGCTGTCTCACGCTCGACCTCCTCCTCCTCCTCTTCTTCATCATCAGAAAGAACCGTTTCCGGCCCTTGTTGCTGTTGTCGCCTCCCTGAGGCTCGATTCCTCCCTCGCCTCTCATCTTCGCGTACAGCTTTTATCACCTCAGTCACTACAGACGGTAAGATCGTCTGCATGACTTGGTGCACCTCCTCGATCACTGTCTCTTTCACCGAGGCTCTCAAATCATCACTCTCATCCACTCCCCCAAGGGAGTAGTATTAGGTTCTTCAGGAACCTTCTTCTCTTGTCTAGGCCTTCCTCTTGTGGCTCGTGGTTCCGCACCACTTCCGCCACTGCCTCCACCAAGTGGGGCTTTAGATGATCTACCACCGACCATCTTCTATCTCACACTGAAAGGTTCAAATACTAACACGGTCATTCAAGGAAATAGCTCAGTTTATGTCAAGTACAGTAAGTTGCTAATTACAGTGGCCAGTTGTGATTAGTCACTTACTCTACTTTTCGCACCCCAAGCATTACCCTTACTGACTACATCAGTATCTAAATCTAACAGCACACGTAAACCACATTACACGCGCACATAACTTTGATTATCATTAAGAAAATACCTGATGGCACGCAGCTACTCAGATGGCATTCATCCCTTTTCTGTCCCATTTCTCAGTTTAAGTTTTATGTTTATTTTGAAAATTTACCCATTTTACTTAAACTTTTGCTCTGATACCAACTTGTAAGGCCCCGCTTCCGGGCGCCTTACGGTTGGTGGTTCATCGTACGTAAAACATACATAATGTATATAATCATAAAATAACGCAGCGGAGTTAATAAAATATACATTCTCATTCATTCATAAAAGTCATTACATAATTGACTTGATTACAAAATACAGCTTTCTCTACTTTGTCTCTCCTCATAGGGTCATACAGCGACCTCTAGAGAAGATATTAAGTTCAAAAATATAAAAATTATATTTTTATACTAAAGAATATTCCTTAAGTAATTCCGTACATCGGAACCCTGACGGAATACTCTTGACATTCTCATGCAACATATTTCGTTGCATGTGCTACGCACACGCATCCAATGCGTGGCGAACTTATCAAAATCTAAAGAAGATTTCTTAAATAATCCCTTTTAGGGGATTACTCAAGAAATCTCGTAATGGCATGCAACGTGATGAGTTGCGCGCGTTATGGACCCACAACACATGACGTTGCAGCATAATCAAAAAGCGAATGCCATCCCAAAAGAGCTGAGTAGCCGCCTCGTGCCATCCCCGGCAACGCTACCTGCCAACTGGAAACACATAAAAAGTCAGCGTTGCTGAGTGAGTTCTAGTTTTATAATAAACATACTTTGTTTATATTAAAACTGTTATTCGTTACACATGATCATACATCGTACATACATATAGATAATATCTTTATTATCCCGTTCGTTCTTTCGTTCGTTTATCCGTTCGTTCATTCGTTCGTTCATCATACATCGTTATCTTTCACTTCTCGTTTGGGTCCTGTCAGGCTTTACCCACTTCATGGCACGCAGCCATGATTACTGTGGTCGAATGACAAGGACCCCGTTACATCTTTCCTTGCACATTGGATATCTTTTGTATCACTACCTTCTGCTATACCCCGAACTTTATTAGCTACCGGGCCGAAGTCATTGAATGAACAACAAAACGTATGCCACGGTACTAGAGGTAAGCTGTAGGGATACCATACATATGGTCAATCACTAAGAAGGACCCGTTAACCTTATCCAATGTTTGCAAGTCATCTTTCGTTAGTTCGTTCGTTATTGCATGCGTTCATCATCTTTCGTTACATCTTCTCTTGCACATTGGATATCTTTTGTATCACTACCTTCTGCTATACCCCGAACGTTATTAGCTACCGGGCCGAAGTCATTAAATGAACAGCAAAACGTATGCCACGGTACTAGAGGTAAGCGGTAGGGATACCATACATATGGTCAATCACTAAGAAGGACCCGTTAACCTTATCCAATGTTTGCAAGACATCTTTCGTTCGTTCGTTCATTCATTAATGCATGTATTCATCATCATTTACTCATTCGTTCATTCGTTAATACATGCATTCATCATCGTGTTCCTCTTTCGTTATCTTTCACTTTACGTTACATAATACTTTGTTCGTTCGTTGTCATAATACGTAAAGTCATAGAAAGATATCCATACACTATCATAAGGAACACACACATCATACATACGTCATCATCATCATCATACATACATCGTCATCATCATCCTACATACATCGTCATATCTAACATCATACATGCATCATCATCATCATCATACATAACCTTGTACATACATAGCCTACATCATCATTCATCACTAGGCACTTACTATGTGTCATCCTGGTGCAGTAGCACTAACTGTCCCTCCAAGACCGTGGGGACTCATACTAGGACCTTACATAACATGTCAAGTCCATAATCATACCTTAGACGTATAACACAACATTATACCCTAATGGGTCATACATACATACGTCAGTAAACAAGTTTATATGCGTTCCAGCCCCAAAATCATTTAAAATCAGTAAATGAGGGGTCCTAGAACTCACCTGTGCTTGACAAGCAGCTTCTCAATCAAGCCTTAAAGTCGCGGGTCACACTACACTGCCTGCAGACAAGTTAACACTCAAAAGAGTTAATTTCTACCTAATTTCGCTACTAAGTTCGCAGGTAGTTTCGCCCGTAAATTCGCCAGTAGTTTCGCCAGGCGAATCAGCAGTTTCGCTGCTTGTTTCGCCGGGCAGCATTCTGCCAGTTTCGCTGGACAGATTCGCTACCTCGAGCGCCCAACTTTCGTTGGAATTCCCTAGTTTCGCAATATCTAAGGTCAACTTGGGCATCGGCATAGTCATCAGCGAAACCATAGTTTCGCTCAGGCGAATATGTAGTTTCGCTGCAGCGAAACTGTAACTTCGCTGTAAATCCTTCCAGTTTCGCTGGACGAACTCACAGTTTCGCTGGTCGAGACCTTAAATTCGCAGAACGAGCTGAAATTTACGAATCTGCTCGTTTCAGCCCAAAAATCCAATCCTTTCCTCCCAAACCCTTGGATTATCATCCAGGAAGCTATATCTAAGCTCATTACACGTTTTCTTACTCTAAAACGTGTGTTTTGGGGTGATTTTGCCACTTTAAAACCCCAAAAACCCCAAACTCGGGTTTTTCACCAAATGTAGCAATTTAGATACGTTTCTTACCTTGATTCTTGTAGTTTTGGAGTCCACAAACACCAGCCTTCGATTCTTGACCACCCGAGCTTCAATCCGGCACTTTCTCTCTCTACACTTTCTCTCTCTAGAATGGGCGTTTGAGTGAAAATGAGAGTTGCTCAGCTGATCCATCTATTTATATGCCAGGCGTTCCCGGGACCCTAACCTCGTTAAACTCGTGACCCGGAGGGTTAACTCGGTGTAATACCCGCAACCATTTTATATTTCTTAAATGGTTTTTCATCCGAGCTCATCACTATCACTTGACTCGATTAGAAAATTTTCCAGGTGTTACACCTCTAGAAGTTGCAAATAGTTGCAACCATCAATCGTGACCACCTTGTTAATTTAAATCGTGGGATAAAGGTCACCTCACCACAATTTAAATGTAATGTTGGGTTCTAGATTTTAATACAAAAATGACCATAAAAGGCATTAATTATTAAAAAATAGCAATATCGAAAATACTAAAATAGATCTTTGTTAAATTTTGTAGATGGCCACCGATAATGACAATCATGATGACTCATCCACGTCCACCCAATCATTACGAGCGATCCTCCAAAAGGAACGTCTAAATCATAACAATTTCATTGATAGGTATCGAAACTTGAGAATCGTTCTCAAGCAAGAGAGACGATCATATGTTTTAGACGACCCTATCTCCGATCAACCTACTGAGGATGATGAGGAGGCCTACAACGATTGGCTGAAGTACACTAAGGACTCCGTCCAAGTGTCTTGTCTCATGCTAGCGAGCATGACTCCGGATCTCCAAAAGGAGTATGAACATCACGGAGCTTATGACATGATAACCCAGCTGGAGGAAACGTTCCAACAGCAAACAAGGGTTGAGCGCTTCGAAACGGTTTAAGCACTCCATGCATGTCGTATGGACGATAACCAATCGGTTTCATCTTATGTACTTAAGATGAAAAGCCACATTCACCGCCTCGAAAGGCTTAATTGTCCTGTCTCGAAGGAATTGGCCAAGGATTTGATCCTTAATGGCCTTACTAAGAAGTTCGAGACATTCGTGTTGAACTACAACATGAATGCTTGGGAGAAAAGCATTGGTGAGCTTCACTCAATGCTGAAAATGGCCGAGGCGGCCATGGGTAAAAGGGTTTTACCCGTTCTCACCATCAATAAAGGTGGGAACAAGAAAAGGCCTTATCCCGCACCCAAGGCAAAGGTTGCCAAGGGTAAGGGACCCGTATGGGGAAAAGGGAAAGGGGTGGCAAGGGTGCCACCCAAACCACAAGAGAAAAAGCAAAAGGTTGCTACTAATGACCCATGCTTCAAGTGTGGGGAGATTGGACATTAGGCAAGGAATTGTCCTGTCCATCTCCAAGAGTTGAAAGCAAAAAGGGATGCCGGGCAGACCTCAAGTACAATATACATGATTCATATTGATCTTAATGTTACATCTTCTAACACATGGGTATTGGATACCGGATGTGGAACTCATATTTGCAATTTGTTGCAGGGGTTCACAAGAAGTAGGGACTTCAATCAAGGGGATGTTAGCCTCTTCATGGGCAATGGAACTAAAGTCTTAGTTGAAGCTCGTGGGGACTACATCCTAAAACTTCCAAGTGGCTTGGATGTAATTTTGAAGAATGTTTTGTATGCTCCTAGTTTGACTAGGAACATTATTTCTGTATCCCAATTAAGACGTTATGATTATGCATTATCTTTTGTTGAAAATGATATTCATGTTTCTTTAAAAGATATGTTCTATTTTAAAGCTATTCCCATTAATGGTATTTATGAATTGGTTCATGAAAATACTTTAAATAGTTCATTCTACCAAACTAACACCAAGAAACTCACGTTGGATTTGAGTGATACCTATCTTTGGCAGTGTCGTCTTGGTCATATAAAAAAGAAACGTATGCAAACACTTCAAAAGAATGGTCTTTTAAAAACAAATGAATGTGAATCATTTGATGTATGTGAATCTTGTTTACAAGGAAAAATGACTAAGGCACCCTTTAGTGGAACTAACGAAAGGACAAAAGAAATATTAGGAATCATACATTCGGATGTATGTGGTCCTTTTAAGCCAATGACTAGGAATGGTGAAAGATACTTCATTACCTTTACCGACGATTATAGTCGCTATGGATATGTGTACTTATTAAGGCACAAAGATGAAGCTTTTGAAACGTTCAAAATCTTCAAGAATGAAGTAGAAAATCAACTCAATAAGTCGATTAAAGTTCTCCGCACCGATAGAGGAGGTGAATACCTAAGTGATGCCTTTCAAGATCGTCTTAGGAATTGTGGGATTGTCTCACAACTCGCTCCACCTGGAACACCACAACATAATGGTGTGTCTGAGAGGAGGAATCGAACCTTATTGGATATCGTCCGATCTATGATGGCTAGAAGCACATTGCCTCTATCATTTTGGGGTTTTGCTTTGCTCTCCACGGCCCGTATGCTAAATATAGCCCCAACCAAAAAGGTGGAAAGGACACCTTTTGAGATATGGCATGGAAGAGTTCCATCCCTATCATACTTAAGGGTCTGGGGTTGTGAGGCTTATGTTAAGACTCCCACCCCAAAAAAATTGGAAGTCCGATCCACCAAGTGTATTTTTGTTGGATATACTAGAGATTCTATGGGATATTATTTCTATGATCCACTTGAACAAAAGGTGTTTGTTGACAGAAAGGGTGAGTTCTTAGAAGCAAAGTTCCTTACGGAAGGAACTAGCAGTAGAACAGTGGATCTTGAGGAGGATCAAGAACCACAACCCGATGCATGTTTGGTTGAAACTAGCACTCAACATGAGGATGTTGAGGATGATCAAGCGGTTGATCAATACACACAAAACGTTCGCAGAAGTAGTAGAGCTAGTAATCCACCTGAAAGATACGGATTTTTCATGGATGGATGCTATGTGGTAGATTCAGATGAACCAACCACATACCATAATGCAGTGTCCAATTCAGATTGTGACAAATGGCTTGAAGCCATGAACATTGAGATGCAATCCATGTATGACAATCAAGTTTGGGAACTTGTTGTACCACCTCTTAATTCCAAGGTAGTTGGAAGTAAGTGGGTTTTCAAGAAGAAAAGCGATATGCATGGAAACTTGGATACTTATAAGGCTAGACTTGTAGCAAAGGGTTTCACTCAAACTCAAGGGGTTGATTATGATGAAACCTTCTCACCTGTTGCGATGCTAAAGTCTATAAGGATATTGTTTGCCATAGCTGCTCATTATGATTATGAGATTTGGCAAATGAATGTCAAAACCGCTTTCCTAAATGGATATCTTGAGGAAGATGTCTATATGGTTCAGCCTGAAGGTTTTGTCGATCCAAAACATCCTAATAAAGTATGCAAGTTAAAGAAATCAATCTATGGATTGAAACAAGCATCGAGAAGTTGGAATCACCGTTTTGATGAAGAAGTGATTAAATTTGGATTCATCAAGAACGCTGATGAAGCTTGTGTATATAAGAAAGCTAGTAGGAGCATCATCACTTTCCTAGTATTATATGTTGATGACATACTACTATTTGGAAATGACATTCCAACCTTGGAAGGTGTGAAAACCTGGCTTGGAAGTTGTTTTTCCATCAAGGATCTTGGTGAAGCCGCCTATATTCTGGGAATAAAGATCTATAGGGATAGATCAAGGCGGTTGATTGGTTTAAATCAAAGCGCATACATTGATAAGGTCTTGAAAAGTTTCAAGATGGAGAAATCTAAGAAAGTACCATGCCTATTCAAAGAGGAATGATATTGAGTACTACTCAATGTCCTAGCTCAAAGGATGAGCAAGATAACATGAAGGCAATCCCATATGCATCTGCTATTGGATCCATCATGTATGCAATAATATGCACTCGGCCGGACGTTTCATACGCATTAAGCATGACAAGCCGATACCAGTAAAATCCTGGAAGCAGTCATTGGATGGTTGTTAAGAACATACTTAAGTACCTAAGGAGGACGAAAGATATGTTCCTAATCTATGGATCTGGTGATAAGGAACTCGTTGTAAAAGGTTACACGGATACGAGTTTCCAAACCGATCGTGATGATTCACGGTCACAATCGGGATATATTTTCATTCTGAATGGAGGAGCTGTCTCCTGGAAGAGCTCCAAACAGGATGTGGTGGCTCTATCAACTATAGAATTAGAATACGTCGCCGCCTCATTGGCAGCTCAAGAAGCTGCATGGTTGAAGAAATTCATTGCCGATCTAGGGGTTGTCCCTTCCATTCAGGACCTCCTAGAGATCTTTTGTGATAACGAGGGTGCCATTTCTCAAATCAAGGAACCTCGTGCTCATCAAAAGACTAGGCACATTGAGCAGAGATTCAACTACATACGGGATGAAGTTGAAAAGGGAAAGATATGTATTCGCAAAGTTCACATGGATCAAAACATTGCGGATCCTCTCACGAAGCTCCTTGAAATGGCAAAGCATGAAGGTCATACTTGTGCCAGGGGACTTCGATATTCTAGTGATTGGATTTGATCTGTAAATTTTGTATTTGGATATGTGGAACTCTTTATTATTTGAATAAAATTATTTGGTTATAATGTTTCAATTAATGTTCCAATTTAGCATGTCTAATCCATGAGTAAATTGTTTACTGTAAATGTCCGTAATCGTTCAGACTTGTGGGAACAAGTGTGAAGGTAAGATTATTATGAACATGGATTGGTTGATATTCATAAGGATGAATATAGAGCAATGGGTTGCTACGAAGGTTCATATATATTTGTGGGATACAAATATTGGACTAACCCGCATCTCAAATTATTACGACATAGAATCTTCTAGATTGATCATAAGTAAGTTTGAGTAAAAGGAGAATATCATTTGGTATCCTCAGACCTGAGATACATATCGGGTTTTGATATTTACCAGGTGTTATACCTTGAACTAGTTCTTCACTGACCTGAAATATTGGACAGTACATAAGGCTATGTTTAGATGTAACATGAGGTGTTTGAGAAACTATGTAGTCAAGATGGAATTTGTTCCTCTTCGTTGAAAGCAAGATGTCTAAGGCCTGATTAAGTTAAATAAAAAAGGAATGATCATTCTGTGTCCTTGGATTTAACATGACATCTATAACAAAGGATAGATGATTATTTCACCTAAATCATTTCAAGTAGGGTACTTGAATGCGATGATGTTATTGAATGGCCATAAGTCATGCGTATTAAGGGTAGTAAACCATTGTTAGGCGGTATTTACTGCTTGCATCAATCTTCTATGAATCTTGGGAAAGTGGGAGATTGTAGGATTCTATATGCCCAAGACACGTAGAATATTGATGCGGTTAGTACGTTATGATCCAAGTCGGGTTATACCCAATAACAGGCTTAGCAAACACAAATTGATATTTGATTGATGATATGATCATGCAATTAAATATAAACACCAATTTAGAAAATGGGTTTTCTAAATTAGTTGCATATGAGATAGAACAACTTGATAAGATACTTTGTTCAAATATTATTATTTTAAGTGTTATTTAATTTAATTAGATGACATCAAATAATAAATTGGGTGTATAAGTTATACAATTAAGTGTTAATTGTACAACTTATTTAAAACTAGTCTAATGTTGGAGTTGTATAAAATTTTGAGGGGGAAAGCCTCTTAACCAAAAGATTCGGCCGCCCCCTTCTAATATGATTGGCCCTTTGCTTCCTTGAGACTCTCCAACATTTACTAGTTTAACACTCCACCCAAATCATCTCATAGATACATGCAAAACAAAAGAAAAACCTCTCTATCTCTCTCTCCCAGGAAACTCACGGCAATAGCAGCTGGATAGGAGGGTTTTTGGAGTTGTTTTGGGTGTTAATTCTTCCTAACAATTAGGTGTTTTGCAAGATAGCTTGGGGTATACAAGCTTGAGGGGTCCTTTTCTTGGAGCCTTGGCTGAATTTTGAACACTCATCATCTTCTTTCAATCGACATTTTGAGGCTGCTGAAAGGTAGTTATCACAGCTCAATGTAGCTGTGATTTTATGTACATTTACATGTGTTCATAGCTTGCTCATTCACATAAATGATCCTTTGTTATATGAGTTTGCTTTATAAATTTATATGGTCACCTAAAGAACATGTTTTCAGCTTATATGTAAGTTTATAAAGTTGTTATTTTGCTGCGTTTTCAGAACGTTTAACACGTTAAACTGTGTTTTGTGTTCTTGCAAACCCTTCAAAAATTACATAAAAATAATCCTAAGTATCTAAGTCATCCGCTATGGGAATAAGTCATCCGCTGTGAAGAACAGTTTGTTCATCCACTGTGATTAATTTGTTTATCCGCTGTGGGAATAGCTCATCAGGTGTGGAGGTCATCCGCTGTGGGAACTTGTTCTTCATCTGCTGTGGGAATAGAACTCTTCATCCTCTGTGAAGTTCTTCATCCACTATGGGAGTAGAGACTTCATCCGCTGTGTGAACATATTCTTCATCTGCTGTAGAACTTCTTCATCCGCATTGGAATTTCTTCATCTGCATTGGATTTCTTCATCCGCATTGGATTTCTTCATCTGCATCGGTTGACTTAGGCAAAATTTCTTTATCTACAAATCTGAAAAAGAAATTTACATAAATTTTAGTGATTATTATGAATGTTAATGATGTTAATGTGTTTCTAATGTATGATTTGTATGTTAAAACACAATTGGTTGATTGTTTGATAATGGCAATCATCATACTTTCTTGCATTAATTCTTAATGCACTTTGTTGAGTCCAACACTATCACCCTGACCGTCTAGCACCTATCACTAAGAACAATCCTTGAAAAGAATCGCCTCAACCACAATAACTTTCTAGATTGGTATCGAAACTTGAGAATTGTTCTTAAGCAAGAATGAAATCCTATGTGTTGGACAATCCTATTCCCGATGAACCCGACATTATTAATGTAGATGCTTATAACGATTGGATTAAGCACACTAAGGATTCACTGTAGGTTTCTTGCCTAATGCTAGGAACCATTATTCCAGAAATTCAAAAGGACTTTGAACATCATGGAGCATATGACATGATTACCCAATTGAAGGAAATGTTCCTTCAACAAGGAAGGGTAGAACGCTTCATGCATATCGGATGGAAGAAACCCAATCAATGTCATCTTATGTACTTAAGATGAAAAGCCACATTCATCGCCTCGTAAGGCCAACATGAACGGATAGGACAAGAGCAGATAGGACAACATAAACGGTCTAACCAAGAAATTTGAGACATTTGTCATGAACTACAACATGAACGGATAGGACAAGAGCATTGTGGAACTTCATACAATGCTCAAAACAGCCAAAGCAGGAATGGGAAAGAGGGTTTTACTGGTTCTCATGATCAATGAGGGTGGCACTAGGAAGAGACATCACTGAACCCAAGGCAAATGTTGCCAAAGGCAAGGGACACATCAAAGGGAAGGGTAAGGGACAAGACAAAGCAGAACCACCCAAACCAAAAGAAAAGAAGCAAAAAGTTACTGAGAATGATCCATGTTTTGAGTGTGGTGAGATAGGACATTGGAAGAGGAACTGTCCAACCTATCTGAAAGGGTTAAGAAATATGAGGGATGCAGGGCAGACCTCAGGTACAACTTTCATGATTCATATTGAACTTAATGTCATTTCTTCAAACACATGGGTATTAGATACCGGATGTGGAACTCATATTTGCAATTTGTTGCTGGTGTTCAAAAGAAGTAAACATTTCAAGAAAGGGGACACTAGTCTCTTCATAGGCAACGGAGCAAAGGTTGAAGTCGAAGCCCAAGGAGACTATATTTTGAAGCTTCCAAATGGTTTGGAAGTTATTTTAAAGAACATTTTGTACGCTCCTAGTTTGACTGGGAACATTATTTTTGTTTCCCTTTTAAGACAATATGGTTATGTATTGAAGTTTATTGACAATGGAATTTATGTTTTTATGGATAATGTGCTTTATTTTAAGGATATGCCTTTTAATGGCATTTATGAATTTGTTCTTGATAACACATCCTATGATAACTCATTGTACCAATCAAGCACCAAGAAACTCAAAATGGGTTTGAGTAAAACATTTCTTCGGCATTGTCGTCTTGGTCACAAAAACAAGAATCGCATTAAGACACTTCAAAAGAATGGTCTTTTGGATGCAAATGAAGACAAATCATTTGACAAATACGAATCTTGTTTACAAGGAAAGATGACCAACGAACCCTTTAATGGCACCAATGAAAGGGCCAAAAGTTTATTAGGAATCATACATTCAGATGCATGTGGTCCTTTTAAAGCAACGACAAGGAATGGTGAAGGATACTTCTTGTATCAGGTGAGCTGAAGTGAGTCTTCCTCCCAAGTGTGCCTCAAAGCTTACAGCAAAGGCATTATAAGTATCATTCTATTATTTAGATTTTTTATCAGCAGGCATGCTAGTAGGTGTGGAAGTAGATGGATTGGATGATCATTGCTTGTGTTATTGAGATGAGGCAATGAATCCAGTTGTACTAGATTGATCTCTAGAGGACAAAAAATCATCTTCTTTGGTTATAAAGACATTTTCCATAGAATGAGTTTCTGAAGGAAATTTGTAAGCCTCAATAACTTGAGGTCCACTTAGATTTCTGCTTCTTTCATCCAACTCTAGAGATTCAATTTTAGCTATCATAATGTCTAAGCTTATGCTCTCTAAATTATGTGTATTCTTTAGGATTGTCATATTCTGCTTCCAACTCTCTGACAGACTATGCAACATTTTCTCATTCATTTCTTTTAATTTGTAAGTGATCCCAATTATCTACAAGTCATTCACCAATTGGAAAAATCAATGAAGTTGTTTTGAGATTGACTCTCCCTTCATGTGGTGGAAGGTTTTATATTGATTAACCATTTTATCTTTGTTAATCTCAGTCACCTCACTACTACCTTCACATATGATATGCAGTGCATCCCACACATCTTTTGCTTTGCCCTACTTTTCTAGCCTTTTAAGGACGTCCATCTTTAAATCCTATGTCAGAATGGAGTAGGATTTAAGGTCAATCTTGATCTACTTATATTCATCATCATTAAGATTCGGACTTGGATCCTCAATAGGAATCCTGACTGTTTTATATTGTGCAGCTTGATCAACATTCAAAGACACTGGAATATACGGTCCGTTACTTATAGATATCTAATAATCTAGATCTACACCTGTAATATAATTCCTAAACTAGATTTTACATTGTTTAAACACAGATTTATGTTTAAGCATTGGTGCTTTAGAACCATGACCAAGCTCAGCAAAGTTAATAGAATCCATGTTAATAAACTAATTTTAGAAGGTTTGAATATGGATTAATTTGATTTTATGTCCAACAGTTCAAACAGTCCAAAGTCCAGATACACGGGTATGTCTTCTATGAACAGTAGCAACAGTAGGGTTTCTGAACAGTAGCAATAGTAAGGTTTATGAACAGTTTTCTTTTTGAGTTACATTTAGTTGAGTTTTTATGATTTTGTTTGATTTTTGCCAAGGATCAACAATCGAGTGTCATTTTCAAGTGTTTCGACATGAAGAACAGTGATGTTGATGAAGTTTTTCGGTATTTTTCAGTAGTATGCTTAACAGTACTGAACTTGTTAATAAGCAACTTAACCACCAGAGCCAAAGCTCTGATACTAATTGATTGGATCCAAATTTGAGATCTGGGTAGACTTTAAGACAAATTCGAGAGCCAAAGCTCTGATACCAATTGATTGGATCCAAGAATAAAATTCTCTATTGATGTGACTTCAACAAAGATCAAATATGATGATTGATTCAATGATTAGGTAGCAGAAATACAAAATCAAAAAACATTCACTGATGAAATAATACTCATAAATGCGTTGTATATTGATTGTTGGTAAACAAGTTACAGTGGGTGCTAGGGTATTCATTACAATGAATTGACAACCTTAAAACCTTAAAACTTGAGTACTGAGAATACTTACAGTAAAAAAATTACATATGTAGGGTATTCTATTCTATTTATAAGCTGACATAAAGCCTCTACAAAATGACTAAACTACCCTGACATCTATACATCAGAATACTAGCCTAAGTAGAAAAAGCTGATCAGCATTTGTGTTTGATCATCCGCATTAACTAATGCTGATGACTTGAACTTCATCAGCATTTCTTCTATGTCTTCAGCATTATGTTTTGTTCATCAGCATTGATAAATGCAGATGAACAAACACTTGTCAATATTTGTCTTCTGTGCATTCGCATTAGTTAATGCTGAAGAACAAACACTTATTCGCATTTGTTTAGACTTTCCACATTTGTATATGCGGATGAAACACTTGTCAGCATTTGTTCTTTGGTCATCCGTATAAACAAATGCGAATAGCGAACACTTGATCTCTATACTTCACCCACATATCTTCTTGGACTTGTGGGATTTCACCAGCAAAACAACCATCAACCACCTCGTGACCTGGCATGTATGATCCTTTCAGGTTCCAACAAAACTTACTTATCAAAATCTCAAAATAGATAAAGCAGCTTCCAGCCAATCTAGGAAATCACAAAAATTCTTTTTTGTCTTCTACAATAATCCTCCATCGAAGTGCTCCCCAATTCCTTACTGTATTATTGGTCCATTCCTTTTCAGCCTCCAAAGATGCCTCCTTTTTAGTTTTCCTGCCCTATTTATCATGCTCCTTTCCTCCGACAAACTCCTATTTTTTCTAGGGTTTTTAATATGTATTCTTTTGTAAGACTTTAAATATCCCTAAACTTAATGATATTTTCTTTTAAGCCCCTCTTTTTTTCTTTTCTTCTCTTCCGATTTGATGAACTACAAAACTAATTAAAACATACAAAAGTATATTTCATCCTATAAAAACTACTATTATATAAGATAAATGCAAAATGCACACAAGGAATGCAAAGTAAATGCCAAAATATAGCCTAAAATTACTATAATTAATGACTAAAAATATAACTAACAAGCAGTTGCTAAAGAGCTGCTTGGTATGTGAGTTCCTTTAATGATAGATCTTCACATCTTGTGGTCTTGAGACTTGATAAACCATTCCATTCGTTGGCACCAAGTATCAAAATCATAAGGAGTGATCAGTGGTGACATAGTCATGGTACCGGTTTCCATATCAGCCTTTAAGTTAGCTGCTATTTGAGTTGGTAAGTGCTTTTTGAAACTGAAGAAATCTAATCTGGTGAGATCTTACAATCAAGAGCCTAAAAATCTCTATTACCAATTGTAGGATTGGCGAAGGGGGTCAATGCAATAGTTTCACAGAGTAGAAAGACTAACAGCACTTAAAAAATCAAATAGGGAGCCGCCTTATGATGATACAAATAACAGAACTAAAGAATAGAACAAGAACAAGATAATATGGTTTCAAGAATTGATGTATATTTCTCTCAAGTTCTTACAAGTGTTACAAAGCATACATAAGAAATACAAGTACTTGAGATACTTTATAATACATCCTACAGCCAGCCATACTTTGAAGGCCAGCTGGGAACACTAATCTAGACAACAAGATCAATTGAAAGTCAAAAGACAGATTGCCTTTTCACTAATGATAATAACATGCCATAGCTCACATCCTTATCTAATATAAAACGGATAAAAGTGCAGAAGTTAAAAGTTATAGATATAATGTAACACCTCTGAAATATGCCCAATTGGAAACCTCAAAATTATTATAAAACTCAATAAAGGTCTTGATAAATTTGGGATTACAAAAGAAAACTTTGGAAATGAAACTAACCTTTTGGGCCCAATAAGCCCAATAAGGGCCCGAACTTATAAACAAGGCCCATTTAAGGCCCAAATGCACGTTACGAACTAATTAAATGAGAAACCATGAAACAATGAATTATTATGTGATTTGAAATACTATGGAAAGATCCAAACTAAAAACAGATTCAGAACCCATGCCTGGTAAAATCCGGCAATTTGACGTGTACTAACGTCTAAAATTCCATCAGAAATTCTTATAATGGCTTGTCATCCCATATAAATCATTGTTAATCTTAACTAATGTCATAAATAATGCTTGCTAAAAGATTTTTCATCAAACATGCATAAGCAACGGAAATACGTAAGTGAAATGCGAATACCGGTTTTCACCGGCATTTAACTGACGTCTGTTATGACAACCGAGCCTCGTAACTCCGTAAATATTCATCAAATCATTGTTTATTATCATAACATATTAAATTAGTGAGTGATACGTTGTCCGGAATAAATGCGTCCCGAAACGCAACCATGGCATGCATCGATCCGGAATTAGGTCAAAACCTAAGAATTGGATAGATAAGGTTATAATGTGACTGACATGGGAAGTTAACGTACTCAATATCATTTTAATACTTAACTGCATATATTTTGATAACAAAATGATTATATTAACGCTCATTCGAGGAAAACGCGTAAAACCGTTGAACGTGTTAAATACGCGTTAATTTACAACCCGGTTAATTATTCGGTATGTTTTTAATATGATAAAATTTATAATATTGGAATATTTATAACCTTTTGTATAACCGAATCTAACTAGAAGCGAAATTTATAATGATACGCGAAAAACTAAACCGAACGTGTCTGAACCGACCCGTTAACGAACCCATTTCTTTAACCATGCTATATAAACCACTTATTCCCCATTTTAGGGTTTTTACACAACAAATTAGGGCAGAGAAAGAGAGACATCGCAGCCCCCTTCTCTCCCCCTCCTCCCGGTGGATCCCCGGCCGATTTCCGGCCATCCACGGTGAACCTCCGGCGAGTGCCTCACCCTCTCGACCCCCCTCCTCAAACTTAATACAATGGTGGTTTTAGATTCTTTCAATTCACGAGGAAACTAGAACAAGATGGTTGCGAAGGGCCGAAGGTGGTGGTGGCGGTTCAGTTATGGTTGGTTGCGAAGACGGTGGTGCTTGGTGGTGGTTACGAATGGCTCCGACGGAGGTCGGCTACGGTTTATGATTGCTTTGTTGGGGTGAATCGGGGGGCTACAGGCCCGCACCTTGTGGTGGTTGTTGGTGAAGGTAAGCGGTGGTGAAGGGGGTAAGGACCTCGAATGTTGCTGTGGTGGTCGCGACGGTGACGGTTGTGGTGTCAGATGTCGGCTATGTAGGCTGTGGTAGATGATGGAGACCAGGGGGGTTCTGGATATGGAAGATGGTGCAAGGTAGTGAGGGCTATGGTGGTTGGGACGATAGTGTTGAGGCCCAGTGATGGTGGTGACGTTGGCTGTGATGGTTATTGGCTGTGATTATGGTTGTGGATGTTATTGGTCGTGGTGGTGGCTGCGTTGGTGATAGTTTTAGCGGATGGTTGCAGTGGTTTGAAGAGCGCAGCAGTGACGGTGGTTGTTGGCAGTGGTGGTTGTTGACTGTGATTGTGGTTGTGTGGTTGTCGGTTGTGATGATGGTTGTTGGCTGTAATTGTGGCTATGGTTGTTGATATAATGGTTATGGTGAAGATGGTTGTGATAGTGATCCTTGGTTGCGAGATATCCAGTTTGGTGGTGAGTTTGGCTGCTGTGACGATGGCCTAAGTGTCGGTTAGATTGATTGTGAAAATCGTGGTTGTAATGGTGTTTAAGTGCTGGTGTGGTGGTGTTGATCGTGGTTGTTGTTGTCGATTATGGATGTGGTTGTGTTAGAATGGAAGGATAGGGTTTTGGTTAACCACTAGTCAAACCTGGTCAATGGACAGTCAACGGAACATG
Source organism: Flaveria linearis (assembly GCA_024085815.1). NCBI lineage: Eukaryota > Viridiplantae > Streptophyta > Magnoliopsida > Asterales > Asteraceae > Flaveria > Flaveria linearis. The sequence continues at coordinate 44,640,685 of CM044010.1, read as the reverse complement.
AACGCGATTTGATCAAGAGCAATTCGAGTGGGTTAGCGAATGTGAACCGAGTGAATGGTATAATCGCATGCGCAACGCATTTGAAATTAAATTATAATCTATACGCATGTTACTTGAGCTCTAATTATATAAAATACAAAAGTTATAGAATGAAAACGAACTCCACTTGATATAATTATCTGATTTAAATGGATAGTTCTGACATGAGACTTAAATAGCAACGATAGGTATTAGAAACCAACCTAGATATAATATATGTAACATTGCAATATAGAAATGATTATAACATGTTATTGATGATAAAACTCTGTTTGATCTCATGGCACACTAAAACCTTACAACACTTCGAGATGTAAAATACATTCAAATACAGTGCATGTATACAATAGATACTTAGCTTAACCGACATCTCCACATATTTATTCAAGGCCAAAGATTTATAAACACTATAACAATCCATCATCTTATTATTATTATTAGTCGATTATCTCATTATTATTGGAATAAATACTATTTGTATCACCCCTTTTTATTCAATATATTGACAACTATTATCCATAATTGGAGTACGCTAGCATCAATCAATTTAACAGTATGATATATGTGTAAGCAGCATAAACATCATTTGGAACATTATAGATTACTTACATCATCAATAAAAGTTGTCTATAAAGATTTGGAATCCATGATATAAATTGATTATTTTTACATTTTTCATGATAAGACTGAATTCTTGATTAAAGATATTAATTAACCTAACGTACATGAGTTAATTCATGACAAATAATAATACATAAGAAGCTAAGATACAATAAGGATACTAATCACCAACATTAATTTAACTAAAGAGCTCAACCGCACGCATTTAATAGCATCGTGCTAATTCTAAACGTGAATCTTATATGAATTAGGATTGCTTTGTTGGTGATCATCACTTTTTCTTTATCAAGCTCTGAAATTATATAAGGATACTAGGTGAGTTCTAGTTATCCCCTTTTACTTACTGTTTTTGGGATGAAACATGCTCTGTTGTTTTATTAACTATGATTGTGCTTTACTTGATCCTTGTATGTGGGACTAATGGATACTTGCTGATACTTATATCATGATCATTAATTATTTTGTGAACTGCTTGTTTTATGTGGATAGATCTATTTGGGGAATCCCCCACACACAGTGGCTCCCACTACAGGGAGGTACCCCACTGAGATCCTGAGGGATCGTATGTGGCATGTAATAGGTTTTTATTATGAAACTATGGTGAACCATCCTGGAGGTATGGTTCACTGCTTTGAGGCTCAGTTCTTCCTTCGGGAATATCCAGTTAAACACAAGTTTAGAAGAGGCCAACCGGGAGCTGAGTGCAGGGTTGATTGTGATACCCCCCTCGATAATTGAAACAAAAATGATTCTTTTAAAATCAAATGAAACTTTTCATAAGCTTTTTGCTTTTAAATTGTAAGCACTTGAATTCACCAACTTTATGTTGATACAAAATCTTTTTGAGCATGTCTTCAGGTACAGCTAGGGAGAATAGTTGAGCTATAGAAGTTACCCAAATCCGAAGCAAGATATGAGGATAGAGGTTAAAGACAAAGGTCAAGCCTAGAAGCCTTAGTTACTGAAGCTTCAAGAAATATTTACCGAGAGATTGATCACGGCACCCATAGACTGTACATTTAGGCACCTTGTGAATTGAAACAAAGCCAATATTCTAATGTAAAGGTTGCAAATTGTATTGAAATTAACCATTTAGTTTCCGCTGCATTTTGGTTGTTGTTTACTGATCGTTACGTCCCGCCTCTCTAGGCCCGGGGTGTGACAGATTGGTATCAGAGCCAAAGGTTGTAGAGAAGTAGGTTTGCTTCGCGAGACCTAAACTACAACCACATGAACCCCATAGGACCAAATTAGTAAGATAACTCTTCCGAGCTTTATTGAACCAAGGTGTAAAAATGTGGGTTTGCTTTGCAATACCTAAGCTGTAACCATAAATTGGACCAGCCTAGTAAGTTGTTTTAATGATCCAGTGATCCAAAGTTTGCAGCAAGAAGAGGTTCCCTTAGGAAGTCCCATCTTTAACTTGTATACCTTAAGGATTACATATATCCCATTAAGAATTCTCTACCCTATAAGAAACCTTGATACATTAGGGTATTACCTATGATAGGTGCACCCGAGTAAACCAGGAAGGTATGGAACCTTCTGGAGTGGACTAATAGGACCACTGAACATCAAGTACTAAGAATGTTAGAAACCAAAGGTGTGCATATAAATTAGGACTTAAATCCTGGAGAGACACTTATATAAATGCACAGTTGACTTTTGTCCCTATATGAAACAACTGCTGTTAGCTATACACTCGATACGACTTGCGTCGTTACATGAGACAACTGTTATAATGATACTTGTTGGAATGATGATACATGCTTATATGACTCATTTGTAAGATGATACATGTTGGAATTTAGTGATAAGATATTAACCATGATGCCTTAGTGTTTGGTCTGGTCCCTAGGATAGCATGTACCTGAATGCTCATTTATTGCTTGATTTGCTAAAACTTACTTTGAGACAATTTCTGGGTTAACTTGAATTTTAGCATAATTGGAATCTAAGTGTGCTTAATTGCAGATGATGACTAAATGAAAATTTTTAACTCCAGGACCTAAATACACAAAACTTGGGACTTATGATGGGAATGACTAGAATGATAGTGTAAGGTAAATTGATGATTACGGGTGCACATGTAATGGTGAATTTACAGGTACACTTGAATTCTGGTGGGCCCTGTCATGTAAACTAATATCTATGTATAACACTTAAAGAACCAATAAATACAAGAATAAACACAAATATTTGGAATATATTCAATGATTTCATGTTCAAAACTTTCATGCTGGGTGAAAACCACTTGACACTTGAAGAGCTACCAAGGACGATGTTGCAGTAACTATTCCTTTCTCTTCTTCTATTTTCTTTTATTCTACTCTCCTATCAGAATTATAACGATACGACTATCAGATTCTGAAGATCACTAAATGATGTTCTCAAACTTAACCGATCTCGTGCTGAATGTAAGGCACTTCATCTCGTTATGCGTGTACTTTGGCCACACTATTTTTAGCGATGCCTGAAAATTTCCTTCCTACCCAACATTGAATTCGTCAAAGCTTCCTCAACATAGTGGGAGACTCTCTAACAAGGCCTGTGCAATGGAGAACATACCAGAGTAATAAATTTTCGTGAAACGCCTCTTGTGGTCAACGACAAACAAGACTCGTCACTTCTTTCTTTCTTAGTAGTTCACACTTCATAGGACCTTTCGGAGTCTAGAATACTTTTGATCATTTTCTCAAAGCCTTTGAGGAACATGACTTGTCTCTACCTATTCATTGTAATTGAACCACTTATCCCTAAGGAATATTCTTAAATTATCAGCTCCGATTGTGATTGATAATCACCTTTCTTAATACTACGCTCGTGAAATCTTTCATCATCTTCAACCGTTAGTCACCTAATGACAATCTTCACACGAAACTTAGGTTGAACTATTTTGACCCTGCTCTTAACCGACTATGCAGTTGGAAATCTTCTGAGCGTCAAAATATGTGGGAAATAAAATCTCATTCTTAAATCCAGATTCTTCGGAGATAAAGATTCAAGTGCCAGGGATAATTGCCGAGAAAAGCTAACCTTCGAGATTTAAGACAAAAATATGAACTTACAACTTCTGTGGATCCCCGATTTTCATTCACCCTCTGCTCCCGATTTATTCTCTTAACGAGAAGTGTTACTCACCTTAAGCCCTCTAGCATAACCCTCATCTTTGGAAACGCGTGATAGCCGATGCGGAAAACTTTAAAACCTTGTAAGTTATCTCTACTCAGAGATCTCTACTATTTGAGTGATAAGTTCGTGATTTGAGCGCGAAGATCTAAAGTAGAATACGATCTCGAACTATATGATAAGTTATTAGAGTGGTAGTTAACCTTCTTGTGCTAGCAAACACCTTGATAAAGTCCTAAACTTGTTCGAATCGATGCGGTCGATAATAATGAAGAATTCATGGGAAGAACTCATGGTGGAACTTAAAGGATGGTATTGCTCCAAAAGATGTACTAAGAAGCATAGAAGATCAGCTACAAGAAATGTCATGTGTTAAATCACTTGAGATCCAACTACAACGAAGTGATAGACATGTAGCAGATTGTAGACAAAGAAAGTCTGCATAATCATCCCCGATCGTAAGCGTTGGTGTTATTCCTCCCTAAATTTTCAAACCACTCCTAAAGTGATCCTCTAATACATTACCCTAGAATGCTCCGTATCGTCAGAAATTTGAGCAAAAAGTCTTTCTCTCATATCTCGTTAGAACAATCGGTATGATTATAAGGAATTGGAATCTGAATAGAGTTACTTGCTTCACGAATGGACCCTCTACAGGGCATAGTTACCTTGGAAATATGGACTGAGGAAGGGTCATCTAGAAGGTTGACCTTAATTGGGGAGCACTATGAAGAAATTAGTGGAAACGTTTGCAGCAATTATGTAGCTTAAGACGACAATTGAGGTTGCTCTTAAGGAAGTATTGAATTGGAGACTTATATCAAGGAGCTGGTGGAAGGAAAGCAGATTCGATAGCTGTTGGATAAACCATTTATAAGACTTGGTATGTCGCCTTGAGGAAACCTAATACCCTTTGTAGAAGGAGAATAGAATGCTCCAAGTGTCGATAGACCATCGAGAGCTAAACGAAGTCACCAAGGATAAGTGATACCCTCTCCCTAGAGATATTCACCTGCTTAATCGACTGCAAGATGCTACCTACATCTTAATTGTTACCAGCCGTGTTTATATAGAAAACGACATTAGACAAGTAATAGTGGAAACCAGATATGGCAAGTACGAAGGTTGTGGTCAAGCCTATGGGGGGAGGACCTACACATTTCGCGGTATTCGTAAATCTCATGGATAGGATTTTGCAAGACATACTTAGACATGTCTGTCAATTTGTTACTACTAATGAGCACGAAATCGAGACAAATAGCTATAAATTGAGGCTATAAAATTTCCGGGACAAATTAAAAACCCCATTGAAACGCGTCAATGCTTAGGGTTAGGTGAAGATAGTAGAAGAATTAACAAAAACTTTGCTCGTGCGGCTATACGACTGGCATCGTTACCCTTGGGCAAATGTAGAAATCATCAGGGCATGAATAAGAAAGTTTCAGATGTGCGTTGATGCAACGATACGTGGTAAATTTTCTAAGATGAAGCCAAGAAAATATATGGAGAGCTACGTTAAGCATGAACTGGAAACTTCCGTAAAATAAAAGGATGCATTTGGATACATTATCTGTACGACTCTACTAACTACCTATCAGAATTACGAGATCAAGCACAATAGAGTGATCGACAATCGGTAATGTCATCCGCATTGTCCTAAGACATCTGTATTTCCAAATGCGAGGGAACCAGTCCTGACCGCACCTGTATCTGCTTACCCTCATTGATGAATGCGGATAGCCTATAGTTAGGCTTTCCTTCTATTACCTTCACCGTATCATTTCTTGAACGTGTAAATCCTCCTAGCCCTGGTTCCTGAGAGTTTATGGCACATCCTATATCGGGAAACTCTTGACATGCATCTGATAAGATGAATGAAAGCATACTCGAAGAAGCACTTAGCGGAAGAAGAGACTTAGCCCCTTAAGAAGAAATAATAGAAGGAAGAGATTGAAGAAATCTTTCAGAAGAAAGTTGGGAACTAAAAAGGAGGCTTTGAAAGATGAAGACCTTGCTTATGACCTGATCTCTCTATTCTAAGCAATCGTGAAAGCTTATTAGTTTCTGCATGTAGGAATAATCATGCAATTCCTACATATCAAACTGTGCTCGTTGGGAAAACCCAAATCCTTCTTGATTTGAAACTTTTAGTACATTGTGTCCCGGTTATCCTGTCTAATTGAAGGCATTCACGCTAATATCCTCTTCTTTTCAATCGTTCTTAAGATTCTCAGTGAGGACGGTAACACCGTCAGGATTTTGGGAATCGTCTCCTTGCTAGATCTACCTAGTAGGTTTGTGCATTGAACCATAGTGGAGACTCTCTTCTTGATAATTTGTACAAATGTTAAATAATCTGATTGCGAAGCCAAAAATCTATACATGATTTGACTCACTAGTTCTATGAAGCATGTTCTAACGTTAGGATGATTACTTGAATCTAAATCAAACCCGGTTATTTGATACATAATCGACAGCTTTTGTCCTAGAATGCCCAGCTGAATAGCTTTAAATTCTTAAGACTCATACCTTGAGTGTATCACACTCGGAAACAATGTTAGCGATACTAAAATTTCGAGGACGAAATTTCTTAAAGGAATGGAGAATTTAACACCACTGAAATATGCCTAATTGGAAACCTCAAAATTATTATAAAACCCAATAAAGGTCTTGATAAAGTTGGGCTTACAAAACAAAACTTGGGAAATCAAACTAACATTTTGGGCCCAATAAGCCCAATAAGGGCCCGAACTTATAAACAAGGCCCATTTAAGGCCCAAATGTATGTTACGAACTAATTAAATGAGAAACCATGAAACAATGAATTATTATGTGATTTGAAATAACTATGGAAAGATCCAAACTAAAAACAGATTCAGAACCCATACCGGGTAAAATCCGAAAATTTGACGCGTACTAACATCTGAAATTCCATGAGAAATTCTTATAATGGCTTGTCATCCAATCTAAATCATTGTTCATCTTAACTAATATCATAAATAATGCTTGCTAAAGGATTTTTCATCAAACATGCATAAGCAACGAAAATACATAAGTGAAACGCGAATACCGGTTTTCACGGGCATTTAACTGACGTCTGTTATGACAACCGAGCCTGGTAACTCCGTAAATATTCATCTAATCATTTTTTAATATCATAACATATTAAATTGGTGAGTGATACATTGTCCGGAATAAATGCGTTCCGAAATGCAACCGAGCCGTGCATCGATCTGGAATTAGGTCAAAACCTGAGAATTGGACAGATAAGGTTATAACGTGACTGGCATGGGAGGTTAATGTACACAATATCATTTAATACATTGCATATATTTTGATACCAAAATGATTATATTAACGCTCATTCGAGGAAAACGCGTAAAACCGTTGAACGTGTTAAATACGCGTTAATTTACAACCCCGTTTAATTATTCGGTATGTTTTTAATATGATAAAATTTATAATATTGGAATATTTATAATCTTTTGTATAACTGAATCTAACGAGAAGCGAAATTTATAACGATACGTGAAAAACTAAACCGAACGTGTCCGAACCGACCCGTTAACGAACCATTTCTTTAACCCTACTATATAAACCACTTATTCACCATTTAAGGGTTTTTACACAACAAATTAGGGCAGAGAAAGAGAGACATCACAGCCCCCTTCTCTCCCCCTCCTCCCGGTGGATCCCCGGCCGATTTCCGGCCATCCACGACGAACCTCCGGCGAGTGCCTCACCCTCTCGACTCCCCTCTTCAAACTTAACACGATGGTGGTTTTAGATTCTTTCAATTCGCGAGGCAACTAGAACAAGATGGCTGCGAAGGGGCGAAGGTGGTGGTGGCGGTTCAGTTATGGGTGGTTGCGAAGACGGTGGTGCTTGGTGGTGGTTACGAATGGCTCCGACGGAGGTCGGCTACGGTTGGTGATTGCTTTGGTGGGGTGAATCGGGGGGCTACAGGCCCGCCCCTTGTGGTGGTTGTCGGTGAAGGTAAGCGGTGGTGAAGGGGGTCAGGACCTCGAATGTTGCTGTGCTGGTCGCGAGGGTGACGGATGTGGTGTCGGATGTCGGCTTTGTTGGCAGTGGTAGATGATGGAGACCATGGGGGTGGTTCTGGATCTAGAAGATGGTGTAAGGTAGTGAGGGCTATGGTGGTTGGGACGAGAGTGTTGAGGCCCGGTGATGGTGGTGACGTTGGCTGTGATGGTTATTGGCTGTGATTGTGGCTGTGATTGTGGCTGTGGATATTATTGGTCGCGGTGGTGGCTGCGATGGTGATGGTTTTAGCGGATGGTTGCAGTGGTGAGAAAAGCGCAGCAGTGACGGTGGTTGTGGGCAGCGGTGGTTGTTGACTGTGATTGTGGTTGTGTGGTTGTAGGTTGTGACGATGGTTGTTGGCTGTAATCGTGGCTATGGTTGTCGATATAATGGTTATGGTGAAGATGGTTGTGAATGTGATCTTTGGTTGCGATATATCTAGTTTCGTGGCGAGTTTGGCTGTTGTGACGATGGCCAAAGTGTCGGTTAGATTGATTGTGAAAATCGTGGTTGTAATGGTGTTTAAGTGGTGGTGTGGTGGTGTTGATCGTGGTTGTTGCTGTTGATTATGGATGTGGTTGTGTTAGAATGGAAGGATAGGGTTTTGGTTAACCACTAGTCAAACCTGGTCAATGGGCAGTCAATGGAACGTGAACGCGATTTGATCAAGAGCAATTCGAGTGGGTTAGCGAATGTGAACCGAGTGAAAGGTATAATCGCACGCGCAACGCATTTGAAATTTAATTATAATCTATATGCGTGTTACTTGGGCTCTAATTATATAAAATACAAAAGTTATAGAATGAATACGAACACCACTTGATATAATTATCTGATTTAAATGGATAGTTCTGACATGAGACTTAAATAGCAACGATAGTTATTAGCAACCAACCTAGATATAATATATGTAACATTGCAATATATAAATGATTATAACATGTTATTGATGATACAACTCTGTTTGATCTCATGGCACACTAAAACCTTACAACACTTCGAGATATAAAATACATTCAAATACAGTGCGTGTATACAATAGATACTTAGGTTAACCGACATCTCCACGTATTTATTCAAGGCCAAAGATTTATAAACACTATAACAATCCATCATCATATTATTATTAGTAGTCGATCATCTCATTATTATTGGAATAAATACTATTTGTATCACCCCTTTTTATTCAATATATTGACAACTATTATCAATAATTGGAGTACGCTAGCATCAATTAATTTAACAGTATGATATAAGTGTAAGCATTATAAACATCATTTGGAACATTATAGATTACTTACGTCATCAATAAAAATTGTCTATAAAGATTTGGAATCCATGATATAAATTGATTATTTCTACATTTTTCATGATAAGACTCAATTCTTGATTAAAGACATTAATTAACATAACGTACACGAGTTAATTCATGACAAATAATAAATACATAAGATGCTAAGATACAATAAGGATACTAATCACCAAAATTAATTTAACTAAAGAGCTCAACCGCACGCATGTAATAGCATCGTGCTAATTCTAAACGTGAATCTTATATGAATTAGGATTGCTTTGTTGGTGATCATCGTTTTTTCTTTATCAAGCTCTGAAATTATATAAGGATACCAGGTGAGTTCTAGTGATCCCTTTTTACTTACTGTTTTTAGGATGAAACATGCTCTGTTGTTTTATGAACTATGATTGTGCTTTACTTGATGCTTGTATGTGGGACTTATGGATACCTGCTGATACTTATATCATGATCATTAATTCTTTTGTGAACCGCTTGTTTTATGTGGATAGATCTATTTGGGGAATCCCCTACACACAGTGGCTCCCGCTACAGGGAGGTACCCCACTGAGATCCTGAGGGATCGTATGTGGCATGTAACAGGTTTTGATTAAAAAACTATGGTGAACCATCCTGGAAGTTATGGTTCATTGATTTGAGGCTCAGTTCTTCCTTCGGGAATATCCAGTTAACCACATGTCTAGAAGAGGCCAACCGGGGTTGAGTGCAGGGTTGATTGTGATACCCCCCACGATGATTGAAACAAAAATGATTCTTTTAAAATCAAATGAAACTTTTCATAAGCTTTTTGCTTTTAAATTGTAAACACTTGAACTCACCAACTTTATGTTGATACAAAATCTTTTTGAGCATGTCTTCAGGTACAGCTAGGGAGAATAGTTGAGCTATAGAAGTTACCCAAATCAGAAGCAAGATATGAGGGTAGAGGTTAAAGACAAAGGTCGAGCCTAGAAGCCTTAGTTACTGAAGCTTCAACAAATATTTACCGAGAGATTGATCACGGCACCCATAGACTGTAGATTTTGGCACCTTGTGAATTGAAACAAAGCCATTATTCTAATGTATAGGTTGCAAATTGTATTGAAATAAACCATTTAGTTTCCGCTGCATTTTGGTTGTTGTTTACTGATCGTTACGACTCGCCTCTCTGGGCCCCGGGTGTGACATATAAGACCTTAATCTATAGTTTCACAAAAGTATGGATTTTTCACTAACTCATATAAGTTGGTGAGTTTTCAAAGATGGTAGCGGAAAGTTGTTCAGCTATTGCCAAAAGGTGATTCAAAAAAGCATGTCTTCTCTTTCTTTAGAAGAAACCAGTCTCTTGGCTTCGGAAGACTTTGTCTTTGAAACTTCAGAAGACTTTATCTTTGGCTTTGGAATATTTGGTCTTTTGACTTTGGAAGATTTGATACCTAGCATAATTCACTGAGTTATATCAAATCTTCCAAAGTAACTTCCTTGTACTTCACATGTGCATGCTGATAGCTCTTTGGTTGCATCAGGCTCTAAGTATAATCCTTATAATGGCATCAAATGACAGTTGACAACATGGTTTACATCACAGCAGGACGGCGTAGTAGAAGGAAAAAAACGACACAGTCATGAACATGGTTGTGACACTCCTTGCAGCAAAAAACGTGCCTAAGAATTTTTGGGTGGAGGCAATGGTTAGGAGTTACTACGTTTTAAATTAGAGTCCAATAAAGTCTCATAAAAGATATGACGCCATATGAGACATTAAAAGGTGGAAAACCAAATGTCTAACATTTAAAAGTGTGGGGTTGCGTTGCCCACGTACATGTCCCTAAAGAGAAGCAAACCAAGCTGGATAACAAAAGCATGGTTTGTATCTTAACGAGTATGAGTGAACAGTCTAAAGCTTATAGCTTAATTGATCCACTAATCATGAAAGTGATGGTCAACGAAGATGTCATTTTTGATAAAGATAAAAGTTGGAATTGGGATGTGACTCAAAGACCATAAAACTTTAAATATTTGACTTGGGGGATGAAATATGGAACAAGGGTGCAAATTGTATAGTAGTAAAGTGAGTTTTCAAAGTTTAACGAGTAAGGTGTTGTTGAAAACCATTAGGACCGTTTGGTGAAGAAGGGTTACGCTTAAGAATACTCTATTGATTATACCGAAGAGTACGCACCGATGGCCATCTTGGACATGATTCATCTTATGACAGCTATAGCTGCACAACGAGGATGTGATATTTTTTAGATGGATGTAAAGTCTGCCTTCTTGCATGGGACTTTGAACGAGGATGTGTACGTGCAACAGCCCAAGGTCTATATGAAAAAGAACGAAGTAGAGAAAGTTTACAAGGTTTGCAAAGCTTTGTATGGAATAAAACAAGCTCCATAAGCTTGGTTTAGTTGTATAGGGGTTATTTTATCAAGGACGGTTTTAGAAGGAGAAATTCCAAACACACGTTTTTATCAAGAGGAAGGGAAAAAGAAACATTCTATTGGAGAATGTTTATGTTGATGAACTTATTTATATGAGTGACAACTTCTCTATGTTACATGAGTTCAAGCGTTCAATGATGAACGAGTTCGAGATGACTGATATAGTGGGTATGAAGTTCTTTCTTGGGATCGAAGTGACTGTAGACAAGTGATGGAATTCACATCTCTCAAAGAAAGTATGCGGTTGAGTTGCTCAAAAGAATGCAAATGGAGAATTGCAATTCCGTGGTTAGTTTGATTATTCTCAATTGCAAGTTGAGATCAGATGAAGGAATGAAAATGGATGAAACTTTGTTCAAGCAAATGGTTGGTAGTCTCATGTACATTACGGCTACTCAACCCGACATTCAGTATGTCGTAAGTTTGATCAGTTGTTATATATCTATTCCAACTGAAGCTCATTTGATGTTACCAAAAAGGGATTGAGATGCCTGCAAGGCACTCAAGATTATGGAATTTGGTATGAACGTGGCGGTCTAGGTTTGTTGAAAGTTTATATGGATAATGACTTTGGTGGCAATACAGGAGACTATAAAATCATGTCCGGCTATGTCTTTTTTATAGGATACATGTGGAGTTACGTGGTCACCTAAGAACCAAAAGATTGTAACTTTATCATCAACCAAGGCTGAGTACATGGCGGCTACCACCTGTGCATGCCAGAAGATTTTGGCTGAGAGGGGTGCCGGAAGATTTTGGCTGAGAGGGGTGCCGGAACATTTTGGCATAACGGTTGAAGGTGCTATGATCATTAAATGTGAGAATACATTGACGATCAAGTTGTCGAAGAATACCATTTTTCATGGGAGATGCAAACATATTTGAGTGCGATATCATTTTTGCGAGATTTAGTAAGAAAAGGAACGATCAGTTTGAAACACTGTGCAACACAAGACCATCTCATAGATATGTTTACTAAGGCTTTGAAACAAGACATGTTTGTGTCAATAAGGAAGAAATTTGGAATCTTCCATGAAAGATAGACTAGTCGAGGGAAACTCAATCTAGTTTAAGGATGGATTCTTGGAATAATTACATGTGAATGGAGTATTACTGCATGTGGATTTTAGTTTTATATTTTCTTTGTTTCAAAGTTTAAGTCAGTACTAGTTGAGTTTGTAAGTCAGTACTAGTTGTTCGGTTCTTTTGGGTAGTGATATAGTACCTGATTTTCATCCTAGTTTGTTTATTTCCGTTATTTCTCATTGTTATTTAAGTTTTTTTTCACATCAATGGAAATTATCAGTTTGTGAGTGAAAGATACCTTTGTTTATTTAACACCTGTGTCTACTATAAAAGTGGAAATCAAATTGATAAGGAGAAGATCAAAGGTGCTGCTGGTGGGGAGGTAGGAGGTGCAATGGAGGTAGAAGTAGGTGCTTCATGTGTGGATGGTGATGTTGGTTTTTGATAGGTAAATAATTCAAAACCTTTGTTGTGACATCCGGTAATTTTCCGTTACGAAAACTCCGTTAGTTTCGTTAAGTCGTGCATACACGTGTCGTAAGCACACACTAGTTATCGTTGAACGTTGGTGACTTTAAAGTAGTTAATAATAACAAACTAATAATAATCTAATAAAAATGTGATTATTGCATTATGCTTATATGTTTGCGTGTTTTTAAATACTAATTAGGAAATTAATCGCGTAACGTGGAAACGTGCGTATTAATTCGTATGTCTTGTGTTTTTATAAAGATAAAATATATAATGGTTATCATTAGTTTATATGTTTATATTATTGAGTTAAAAACACTTTACAAAGAGTTTAAAAGCTTAAGCTTTATAAAATACAAAACACAAGGGTTTAAAAGGTAATTATACAAAATTAACTTAACTAAAACAAAAAAATACCCAATCCTAAACTCCCATTCTGCCGCGATCTTGTTCCCCTCCCCCTCCCTTTGCGAAATCAGCCAAGAACCAAGCAAAAGATCATTGATTTGATCGATTTCAAGCACTATAACATGATTTGGATCCCCATTTACAAGCCACTACTCAAATTAAAGGTTAGTTTTGGGTTTTGTTCATGTATTTTGACTTGGCCGAAAGTGCCACTCGAAATTTGATGATGAATGTCGAATGTTGCTGTTGTTTGATGATGTTAGTAGGTTAGTTTGATAGTATGCATGTTGTTTAACATCGATTATGCAAGAATGATACGTTTTTGTTGAATTGTTCATGGACTATGATTCATGATGAACCCTAATTCGAATTTGATGTTGATTATATGAAATTGATGGTTGTTAGATGATGTTATGACATTAGTTTGGTTGGATGAATGCTAGAATACATTGATCTTGCAAGAAATTGGTTAATTGAAGGTTTTGTTCATAGGTTACTAATAATAGTAACTTTATTTGCATGATATGATGATTTGATGATGAAGTGGTGTTGTTGATGTGTTTAGGATGACATATGTATACTAGATTGATGATATGAATGATAGAAAAGCAAGAATGAATAATGTAGTTCATAGATTTCCAAAAGTAGTAACTTTTTGGATATGGGATTGATGAATTATGATATGTGGATGTTGTTGATCTTGCTTAGATGTTATTATGAACTTGATATGGCATATTATTGATGAATGCATGTATACATTGGGTGTATGATAGATTATGGGATGTATTTTCCCAAAGGGGAAACTTTATTTGCACAAAGTTTGAAGGATGATAGTTTGAGCATGTTTGGGACATTAGGAGCATGTTAGTAGGTCCATGGATGATTTAAGGTGATAGAGCCTGTTAAATAGGTTGTATGGAATGCCTATTTGGTTATGTGTGATTTATGTGCTTTGATGATCATGTATGATGTTGAATGTGGATTAGTAACTAGGACATTATGCTTGGGACTGGAAATTGATCATCTTGGTGTATGTTGAAATGCAATGGACATGTTGTGTAACACACCACCTTGTTACCATAATTTATAAAACATGTTTGAGGTGTAAAAGATTTTTAATTTAGGTCCCAGTTAAAATCTCTACTTTTAAAACTTTATTACACATAACCCTGACTACGTCAACACACTATTAACGTTTACACACCTCAAATTACATTTATGTAATTTACATAACGTTAAGCTTGTTTAAAAGAAACTAATTAACAACCCATTGTTCGATCCACAAGCATCTTCATCGATCACCTTTGCCATCTTGGAAAATTCCTACAAAACAACCACTTTTATCACATTAGTCCATTAGAACTAAATAAGAACTCTTATACTCATTTTATAGGTTATTAGGAGATGATTGACGGGTGGTTTAAGGAACAACCCTTTTATGATGTTAAAACGCGTAACATTCCCTCATTTAATCATGTAATTATCTTGAATTAGATAACTACAGTTGCTTATGTTTCAGGTATCTTGGGAGCTAAAAATGGAGAAACCGTTGTTAACGTGGAACGAAGTGGACATGGTGGAAAGAAGAAAAGAAGAAACAAAGACTCAGGCTCCACCGTATCTTACGGTGGCCACCGTAAGGTACGGTAGCCCCAAACACTATGATTCCCACCGTATAACAGAAGGGTTCCACCGTATATGTTTTGTGTCTACCGTAACTTACGGTGGCTACCGTAAGTTACGGTAGAGAGCTGCTGCTGTTGTTATTTTGTTTTTCTCAAAGTTTTTGACCCGTTTTGTTTGTTTCGACTTTTCAATGATTCCGGGTCCATTTCAACATCTCTATTTGCTCAATTTAGAAGCTTTAACTCTCTTTGCTTCGACTCTTTGCATCTATCACATTATCACCCATTCTATAATCACACTTTCACATTTAAATAGAAATGGGTCATAATTCTACTTTTAAGCTAGTCATTCACTAACTTGAACTAGCATATTAGATTTGGATCACACACCTATACACTTCGCTATACATCTTTATGTTTGACATACACACAGTCGCCAAACCACAAGTTTATCACCCACTGGTGAATTAGGCTTACACACAGTAGCCAAAATATAGTTTATCACTCACTAATGATTTAAATGTTACCACCGTAACTGAATATAATTATAACCTCTCTAGGTTTGATTCACACACCTGTGAACTATACCGGTATATTTATTTCATGCACACGCGCATGTAGCTTCAACCCAATTCATGCACTCGAGCATGTATACTTACTATTACTATAACCATTACTTATGGTCATTATTCACAACTCACATTTACTCAAGAGTAAACATAATAAAATCATAGAGATAAGACTATATATGGTTATAATGCTAATGTTCTTACCTTAAACAAACTTCAACTCAACCTTTGTCTTTGCTCACCGCTTTGCTAATACTCCCTTCACCTAAACATACGTTTAGGATTAATTTAGCACATACATACATATGGTATAAAACCAATCCATATGACCCATTTATGACTAGTTTAAGCATAATTAACTCTATATTGACCCACCGGTCATTTTATTCCCACTTTGCCCTTCCTTTCATATTTTGAACTTCTTGGAGGCATTTCATCAAACACCTTATGGGCATGATTTGTAACTCAACATATTTCATATAACTAATTTGCCATCAAGTTTCAAAATTGGCATACATGATACATAGAACATCTAATACATACTATTCTAAGTTCAAAACATATTAATTTGATCATAGATGAATTTCTCCTTAACACCCCAATCATGAACTAAACTACTTAGCAAGAAAACATCCAATTAAGACTCACCTTATGAGTTAGATGCAGAAACTAGGTGATTTATAACTCAATTCCAAAATTAGAAACTTGAATTCAACACAAACGCGACTCAATTTGACTAGGGTTCTTGATTCCTTCCTCCTGCTCGCTTCCCTCCTTTCGTGCGTGTGTATGAGTGTCTCCAGGAGGTTCTACACCTCCTTACTAACATATAAATTTGATTTTCTCAATTGGCAAAAGTAGTCCCTCTAGTTACTTTTATTCATTTACACTAACAATACTAACTTAACTCAGTTAGTTCTAATTTACCACTCATTTTATTTAAAAACACAAATTATAAAATTACCTAAAATGGGACGTTACAAGTTCTCCCCCACTTGGGAAGTTTCGTCCCCGAAACTTATTGACGCATCAAATAAGTAAGGGTAGCATTCTTTCATCTCGTCTTCTAGCTCCCAAGTGACATCCGACCCTTTTCGGTTCTTCCACTGTATCAGCACTTGCTTTATCTCTTTGTTTCTCAGCTTTTTGATTTTTTTGTCAAGTATTACCACAGGTTCTTCCACATAATTTAGCTTATTATCAATCACTAAGTCCTTATACGGGATATACGCTGATTCATCTGCCAGTCATTTTCTCAAATGAGAGACGAAAGGTATTATGGACCCCACTTAGTTCTTCTGGTAGCTCAAGACGATAAGCAACCTCGCCCACCCGAGCTATAATTTTAAATGGTCCAATGAATCGCGGTCCTAACTTTCCTCGCTTTCGGAATCGAATTATACCTTTCCATGGAGAAACCTTTAATAACACATAATCTCCTACTTGGAATTCAATCGGTTTTCTTCTTCTATCCGCATACGACTTTTGGCGATCTTGAGCCGCCTTTAGATGAGCTCATACTTGATCAATGTGTTCATTAGTTTTTCTCACCACTTCGGTACTAGCTAGCTCTCGTGGACCAATTTCTCCACAACATACGGGAGTTCTACATTTTCTCCCATATAACATTTCATATGGCGCCATTTTCATACCCGAATGATAGCTGTTATTATAAGAAAATTCTGCCAAGGGTAGATATGTATCCCAACTACCTCCGAAATCAATAATGCACGCGCGCAACATATCTTCTAGGATTTGGATAATCCTCTCACTTTGACCATCTGTTTGTGGGTGATATGCGGTGCTAATCAACAGTTTGGTACCCATTTCTTCATGAAATTTTCTCCAGAACCTCGAAGTAAATCGAACATCTCGATCTGATATTATGGATATAGGTATGCCATGCTTAGACACAATTTCCTTGATATATATTTCTGACATTGTTTCCGATGAATAAGTCTCCCGAATTGGAATGAAATGAGCACTCTTTGTCAATCTATCCACTACTACCCAGATGGTATCATAGCCTTTTCGGGTTTTTGGAAGCTTTGTTATTAAATCCATGGCTATACGATCCCACTTCCAAACTGGAATTTCTAAAGGTTGTAATTCACCATGTGGTTTTTGATGTTCTGCTTTTACTTGTAAACATGTTAAACACTTTTCCACATATTTAATGATATCACGTTTCATTCCTGGCCACCAATAATTCACTTTTAAATCACAATACATCTTAGTAGCTCCTGGGTGAATCGAATACTTAGATTTATGTGCTTCATCCAGTATCAATTTTTTTACTGAACAAACTGGAGGAATCCACACTCGTCCCCTCATTGTTTGTAATCCATAACTGTCTTCCTTAAGGATTTGCACTTGACCCTGAATACGGTTTCGTTTCCAATTCTCTTCTTTGAGTGCCTCCGTTTGCGCTTCTTTAATCCGCTCGATTATGCTGGAATTAATCGTTATTCTCATCGCCTTTACTCTAATAGGCTCATACTCATCTTTTCTACTTAATGCATCCGCTACCACGTTAGCCTTCCCAGGATGATATAGGATTTCACAGTCATAATCCTTTAATAATTCCAACCAACGCCTCTGTCTCATATTAAGCTCTTTCTGAGTGAAGAAATATTTTAAACTTTTATGATCGGTAAAAATAGTGCATTTCACACCATAAAGATAATGCCTCCAAATTTTCAAGGCAAATACCACTGCGGCCAGCTCTAAATCATGTGTTGGGTAGTTCATCTCATGTGTTTTCAGTTGTCTTGAGGCATAAGCTATCACTCTACCCCTTTGCATCAGAACACACCCCAACCCAAAATAGGACGCATCAAAATACACAACAAAATCCTCATTCCCCTCGGGTAATGCTAGTATTGGTGCCTGCGTCAATCTTAATTTCAACTCTTGAAACGCTTTTTCTTGTTCGACATCCCATTTAAAAATAATCCCTTTTCTAGTAAGTTTAGTCAACGGAGAAGCTATTTTGGCAAAGTCTTGAATAAACCTCCGGTAATACCCTGCTAGGCCCATGAAACCTTCTAATCTCAGTTGGAGTTTTTGGAGGATTCCATTTCATTACTGCTTGAATCTTTGAGGAGTCTACTTGAATTCCATTTGCATTTACAACATGCCCCAAGAATTGCACTTCTCGTAACCAAAAATCACATTTTGAAAATTTAGCATATAATTTTTCTTGTTGAAGGGTTTCCAAAACCTCTCGTAAATGGCGCGCATGCTCTTCTTCACTTTTAGAATACACTAATATATCATCAATGAAAACAATAACCGAACGGTCTAACATAGGTCGACATACCCGATTCATTAAATCCATAAACGCCGCCGGTGCATTTGTTAACCCAAAAGACATCACAAGAAACTCATAGTGACTGTAACGAGTACGAAACGCTGTCTTAGGCACATCGTCCTCCTTTATCCTTAGTTGATGATACGCTGACCTTAAATCAATCTTTGAAAACCAAGACGCGCCTTGTAGTTGGTCAAATAAATCATCAATCCTAGGTAAAGGATATCGGTTCTTGATAGTCACCTTATTTAATTCTCGATAATCAATACACATTCTAAAACTTCCATCTTTCTTTTTAACAAAAAGAACTGGTGCACCCCACGGGGAGATGCTTGGGCGAATGAACCCTTTATCAAGGAGTTCTTGTAATTGTTTCATCAACTCTTGTAATTCAGATGATGCTAACCGATATGGGGCTTTAGCAATAGGTTTAGCTTCTGGTACTAAATCAATTCGAAACTCCACATCTCTTATAGGTGGAAGGCCTGGTAAGTCATCTGGAAATACCTCAGGAAATTCTCTAACCACTGGAACATCTTCTAATTTCGGTACACTCTGGTTAGTATCAATTACATATGCCAGGAAACATTGCCCTTCACGCCTCATATGCTTTAGGGTCTTAATTAATGAACACAACACTACTCCTTTACACTTTTCTCCATGAATAACTACCTTATGGCCCCTCGGAGATTTTAACTTTATCTTTTTATGATAACATACAATATCAGCTTGGTATGTAGAAAGCCAATCCATTCCCACAACCACATCAAACTCACCTAAGGTCATAGGTATTAGATCAATAGGATACTCTTCCTTCTTAATAGTTAACCTACACCCTCGGTAAACTTCAAACACTAAAAATGTTTTAGAATTAGCCACTTCGACCTCTACTGGTGCAGGCAATGTACTTATTTCAAACAAAGGATGAGACGCAAATTTAATCAACACAAACGATCTATTAGCACCGGAATTAAATAACACATACGCAGGTAAAGAATTTAACAGGAAAGTACCCGACACCACATCGGCGGTCTTTTTAGCTTCTTCAGCTGTAATTTGAAAAGCCCTTCCCCTTGCTTTCGGTATTTCAGGTTTCTTTACATTGCTCTGAGCGCTCGAACTTCCACCAGTTTTCAAATCTGGACATTCACTCCTCTTGTGCCCAGGTTTATAACAATTGAAACACAGCTCCAACTGACTGGTGCATTGGGTAGACAAGTGTCCGGACCTCCCACATCTAAAACATGTTCTTGGAGGTAAACGGCATTCCCCCGGATGCCTCTTGCCACAGTTAACACACAGTTTAATTTCTTTAACCTGACTCGGCTTCTTAAATTGGGTAGAAAATTTAGGCTTCTTGGAAGGTCCTTCATCTTTATGTACGGGCCTTTTTTCACCACGCTCCATCTGTCGTTTCAACTCAGCTTCTCTCTCCCGAGCACAATCTATAAGTTCCACTAGGGTCTCACATCAAGAAGGTGTAAGAAACTCCCGGTATTTAGCATTTAACATCCCATAGTACTGATTAATCCACATCCTTTCTGTTCTTAAAAAGTCGCGACAAAACTTAGCCTTCTCATAGAAAATCGCCGTGATGGTATCTATGTCCTCGTCCTTCTGTCGCAGTTGTAAGAATTCTTCATAAATTCGGTTGACCGCCGCTTGCGAGCTAAACCGCTTTAAAAATCTCTCTTTAAACTCCTCCCAAGTCATCACTCGTATACCTTCCAAACCAATTTCTTCTCGCACTAAATCCCACCAGTCTTTACCTCGCTGTTTTAACTGGCCACCCGCAAATATCACCCTATCATTAGGATCACAATGTGAAGTTTCAAACGTCCCCTCTATATCCGAGATCCACCGAATTGCTAGTAATGGGTCCACCTCACCATTAAACTCAGCTGGTTTACATGCTACAAAATCTTTATACGTTACCCGTTTAGGTGCTTTCTCAGTTTTCTCTCCAACCTGCAACACTGTAAGTTCATGCTGTATAAACTCTTGTAGCGTTCTTTGCATATCTTCCATGTACATTGATAAATTGGCCCCTATGGCTTTAGCCACTTCTTCATTAATAATTTTTCTCATCTCTGAATTACTTGATTCACCTTCCTCGCGAATATGTTCCTCAGCCATCCTTGATGACTGAAATATAACTCAGGTTCAATTTTATATTTACTGCATCACTATGCTTATAATCATATAAATCACATATTTACATTTATAAAAACTTTCACACATATCGCATATTAACACAGGTACACTAACCTTGATTGATGGCTCAGTGATCGAATCTTGGAATCGAACAGGTTCTCTTCTATTATCACGAGCACAAGATTTGAGTTCAAGCTTTCTCTACTCACTTGAATCCCTCAAACCACGGCTCTGATACCAACTTGTAACACACCACCTTGTTACCATAATTTATAAAACATGTTTGAGGTGTAAAAGATTTTTAATTTAGGTCCCAGTTAAAATCTCTACTTTTAAAACTTTATTACACATAACCCTGACTACGTCAACACACTATTAACGTTTACACACCTCAAATTACATTTATGTAATTTACATAACGTAAAGCTTGTTTAAAAGAAACTAATTAACAACCCATTGTTCGATCCACAAGCATCTTCATCGATCACCTTTGCCATCTTGGAAAATTCCTACAAAACAACCACTTTTATCACATTAGTCCATTAGAACTAAATAAGAACTCTTACACTCACTTTATAGGTTATTAGGAGATGATTGACGGGTGGTTTAAGGAACAACCCTTTTATGATGTTAAAACGCGTAACATTCCCTCATTTAATCATGTAATTATCTTGAATTAGATAACTACAGTTGCTTATGTTTCAGGTATCTTGGGAGCTAAAATGGAGAAACCGTTGTTAACGTGGAACGAAGTGGACATGGTGGAAAGAAGAAAAGAAGAAACAAAGACTCAGGCTCCACCGTATCTTACGGTGGCCACCGTAAGGTACGGTAGCCCCAAACACTATGATTCCCACCGTATAACAGAAGGGTTCCACCGTATATGTTTTGTGTCTACCGTAACTTACGGTGGCTACCGTAAGTTACGGTAGAGAGCTGCTGCTGTTGTTATTTTGTTTTTCTCAAAGTTTTTGACCCGTTTTGTTTGTTTCGACTTTTCAATGATTCCGGGTCCATTTCAACATCTCTATTTGCTCAATTTAGAAGCTTTAACTCTCTTAGCTTCGACTCTTTGCATCTATCACATTATCACCCATTCTATAATCACACTTTCACATTTAAATAGAAATGGGTCATAATTCTACTTTTAAGCTAGTCATTCACTAACTTGAACTAGCATATTAGATTTGGATCACACACCTATACACTTCGCTATACATCTTTATGTTTGACATACACACAGTCGCCAAACCACAAGTTTATCACCCACTGGTGAATTAGGCTTACACACAGTAGCCAAAATATAGTTTATCACTCACTAATGATTTAAATGTTACCACCGTAACTGAATATAATTATAACCCCTCCAGGTTTGATTCACACACCTGTGAACTATACCGGTATATTTATTTCATGCACACGCGCATGTAGCTTCAACCCAATTCATGCACTTGAGCATGTATACTTACTATTACTATAACCATTACTTATGGCTATTATTCACAACTCACATTTACTCAAGAGTAAACATAATAAAATCATAGAGATAAGACTATATATGGTTATAATGCTAATGTTCTTACCTTAAACAAGCTTCAACTCAACCTTTGTCTTTGCTAACCGCTTTGCTAATACTCCCTTCACCTAAACATACGTTTAGGATTAATTTAGCACATACATACATATGGTATAAAACCAATCCATATGACCCATTTATGACTAGTTTAAGCATAATTAACTGTATATTGACCCACCGGTCATTTTATTCCCACTTTGCCCTTCCTTTCATATTTTGAACTTCTTGGAGGCATTTCATCAAACTCCTTATGGGCATGATTTATAACTCAACATATTTCATATAACTAATTTGCTATAAACCATCAAGTTTCAAAATTGGCATACATGATACATAGAACATCTAATACATACTATTCTAAGTTCAAAACATATTAATTTGATCATAGATGAATTTCTCCTCAACACCCCAATCATGAACTAAACTACTTAGCAAGAAAACATCCAATTAAGACTCACCTTATGAGTTAGATGCAGAAACTAGGTGATTTATAACTCAATTCCACAATTAGAAACTTGAATTCAACACAAACGCGACTCAATTTGACTAGGGTTCTTGATTCCTTCCTCCTGCTCGCTTCCCTCCTTTCGTGCGTGTGTATGAGTGTCTCCAGGAGGTTCTACACCTCCTTACTAACATATAAATTTGATTTTCTCAATTGGCAAAAGTAGTCCCTCTAGTTACTTTTATTCATTTACACTAACAATACTAACTTAACTCAGTTAGTTCTAATTTACCACTCATTTTATTTAAAAACACAAATTATAAAATTACCTAAAATGGGACGTTACATGTTGAATGTGTTGTTTTCAGTATTGATGATTAATTGGTACATTATTTGTTTTGGCCTGTTTATGATAATTCATAGTTATGGGTCATATGTGTAGGTTATGCATGATTTGACCTTGTATGATGTATGATTATCTTTGTTTAAATGGTTTACAACACATAATGTCACCAACGGGTCCAACGGGTCAACTGGGTCAAACGTGTTTGTTTTCTGAAACCTTGAGTCTTTGGTTTTAGTGTACTTAGGGTTTCACATGTTCTCTGTTTACACGTACTCATGTACTTACATGATCTAGGTAACCTCTGAAGGTTGTCTATCCACTCTTTTCTTCTAAGTAAACTCTAAGTACTCATTACGCATATCAGGTGAGTTCATGCCCCACTTTTTACTTAATCTCTTCTGGGGGAGATAACATACTGGTAATTTTACAAACGCTATATATACTTAAGTTGTGTATAATATTAACATAGTGTTGTTTACCATGGAAAAGTCCTCACACTTTCGAATTGTTAATATTGAATAGCGGGGAAACTTGGGTAGTACTACTGGGTCTGACGAGCCCTACCTGTGTGACTCGAGGTCAACCGGGTGCAATTTGTCATATGAACATTTCTCACGACCTGGTAAGTCGTGACAGGAGGCAAAAACTATCACAGTCAGCTTCAATTGCGAAATCACTATGAGTTCATATTTATTGATAATAGACTAGCTATCTGTTACAATACACTGCTTATATATCACAACTGTTAAACTGTTTATGTTTAAACGCCAACTCTTGAACTCAGAACCATTGTGTTGACATTTTAGTGTACTATTCTCAGGTCGACAACTCAGCTTGCTAGTAGGAGCACAGCACGGGTCTAGCATGCATTCTAAGGCTTTAATTTATAAACACATTTGCTTGTCTTTACATTATGGGTTTCAAATATTTGGTTGGCACATGTTTTACCATGTTATGCATTTCAATATTTTGGGTTGTCTTATTTTACAAAACGCTTCCGCATGGTTTTAAAGTTTGAACTTTGGTTTATTTTATAGCAAATATGGCATATAGAGTCGTCCTGAGTAACTATTGACTGTGATCCTAGTTTGTTCACACGTCTCGCGGTAAAACTCCACACATGGATTTTGAGGGTGTGACATTTGCTTATTTCTATCATTAATTTTATATTCCAAGCTCAAATGGGAACGAAAAAAATAGAAAGAGAGAAAGAGAAGAGATGTTAAGAGAGATAGATGGATAGAGAAAGAGAGACATCAATGGATGCATTGTACGCTTCCTGTTCTGCGAAAGTCATTCCCTGGGTGTTTTTGAGGTTCAATGGTTTAACCCGACACTCTGCTTACTGATTTCATTAACCTTCATTTTCAATTTGGAATAATATTATTTGTCTTCTCACATCATGAACCCGAATATAATATTCATTAAATCTCAGTTATTTAATTTAGTTCAGAGTAATTGAAACCATATAGTGATTTTGTGTATGTGTAGGTAAGTTTTGATCTTTCGCTAGGGTTTGTTGTTTAATCAAGGTCTTAATGTTATCACAAATTTGTAATGAGAAGAATCCAGTATAATCTTAGGCTGCGTTTGGTTGGAAGAATGGAATTAAATGAAATGGAATTGAGAAACTAGTATACTTTTCAAGTAAAATTATGTTTGAACGGGTAATGAAATGTAAAACCCATTGGAATGTTTCACCTCAAATTCCCTTGGTTGTGGAATTTCAAAATCCTTCCACCTAGAGAGGGAATTTGAAATCCCACAACCAAGGGAATTTGAGGTGAAACATTCCCTTGGGTTTTACATTTTATTACTCACTCAAACTTAGTTTTACTTGAAAATTATACTAGTTTCTCAATTTCATTCCATTCATTCCATTCTTCTAACCAAACACAACCTTAGTTTAATTTATTTAACATGTTTCCTTATTTATTCTTACCATACTTTAGCAATTCCTTTATATTTAAGTTGGAATAAATACAAATCGATGTTTTTTTTAAGGAAAGGAATATACTCGAGATGACTCAGGTGAGATTGCTATCGCTATCAAGGTATGTGCGCTTCAATATTTCTTTTAAAACATTAAAGCTTCATTTACTTACCATATATGCATGTTTCGGGACTCTATTAAATAATGTTGCAGCATTTAAGTCGATAATGGTAAAGAAACTTCAAACGCGTCAGCAACACCGGAGGCAAAAGAATTTTAAGCAAGATTAGTACCTCTTTATGTCACATCAAATGGTATATAAAAAATTACAATTTAGATCAGAGTTTAAGCAAGTATTTTTACTGAGGTAAGTTTTTAGCTTTTCAATAACAATTCCATATTGTTTTCACATCATATAGTGGCGAAGTAAATCTAAAAACTTACAACTTATTTAGTTATATGTTTTAGTTTAGTGCTAATTTGTTTAACAGTTACTGATATGGAATCATCAACCATTTATATGTACTATAAAAACCGTTTTCAAACGAATTAGAGAGTTAAAAGAACCTAAAGAGAATAGAAATCGTCTTAACGAGATCAACAACCCTTCAATCAGCACCATATAGAGCTAGAGGGAAGGACACAAGTAATAACAGTGACATCAGGTTTGTTTGCAGCTTATTCAAAAGCAAAACCTGAAACTTCTTAACCATAAAAACTCAATGAATCATTCAACTAAAGCATTTCAATTGACTAATTTATGGTATCCTTAGACCCATGATGTCTATTGTTCACCGAACCATATTTTTCATCAATGGTAAAACTAGATTTCAGCTTCTATTAGTTTTACAATTACATGTATCATTGACCATTCAAATAATGGGAAGTAGATTCTAATTAGGCATATCTGAAACTATTAAGGCCATTTAGGATATTGGCTTAAAAAGGGAGTAAAGGAGGGTTGCTGGGCTTGGACAGCAGGATATTGCTGCTGTTTGATGTTGTATAATTGTTTAATGGTTTATAATTATACAACATATTGCTGCTGTATAATTATACAACATATTGCTGCTGTATTATTTTTGTTTGATGCCATATACTTTTGGTTTTATACTTGTTGTTTGGTGTTGTATGGTTACTATTTAACTGATGTTTGATGCTGTTTAATTCTAGATGATGTTGATTGGTGGTGTTTGCTATTGTTCGCTAATAAAATACAGCGTAATGAGGTTGTTAAGATAAATAAAATAGTACATAAAAAGCAAACCTTTGTCCATCCTTGATAGTTGTCTAAGCTAACACGGTAAAATTGTTGATTGATTTTTTATATTTAAACATTTGTTTGTGTACTAGATGTGTTACTGATATACATATTAGAGTTCTAGATTTGCTATTAAGGAATCACTTTTTTATTAAACAAATAAGATGGCACAATAGATGTGAGAAAGGAACTTAGCACATCATCTTCCAACAACACCTGATCATGAAATGATCGCAGCAAAAAGACCATTGCTGGAATCATTAGGTATGTTCTTATCCCTCCTACCCTTGAAAAAATTATGCATTCAATTATATTAAGCTACTTTAGATAAAAGAAACCACAATGTCTTTAAGAACCAATAGTTAACTGAAAAAATATTAGCTGTCAATTAATTTTAAATAGGAACATATATTTTGTAAAGTGGGTTGTTTATTATTATTCTTTTCTAAACGAGTTGCATTTGATCAAGATTGTAGGCATCTGTAGAAACAGAAACATCCCCAAAACAGCCACAACACTAACATGCTTTATGGAGGGAAGCCATTTTGCCTGTTGGAAGTAGGCTATTTTGGATATTAGAAAAAACCTACCCATGCAAGCAACTATTATATTATGCAAATCAATTTCTTTACTATCATCCTTAATTAGAAAGTTGTCTTTGTCTATTTAACCAAGATTGTAATCACTACATGACAAGAAGCATCCTTAAAAAAGCCAAAACACTAAGAAATTAGATGTAAGAAAGAAAGCAATGCAAGTAATCTTCAACTAAAAGCCAACAATTTATCCATATTTAGAGGCTAAACAGATGACCAGATGCGGCTGCTATGTTTAACACCTTTTGGAACCTTAATGTTTTGTATTTAATGCATCTTGTTTGGGAGCCTTTGACACCTTAGGATCTGGCTGAAAACCCAAAAAGATAAGAGAGGAGCCAATGTAGCTAAACAACATCATTTGTCCATTATTGGACCCTGAAGGGAACCCACACGGTTAGGTGTGTTCAAAAATATCCGTATCCGAAAATCCGATCCGAAAACCCAATATTCCGAATCCGAACTACCCGAAAATTCGGATACCCGAATTTCGGTTATCCGAAAATTCAGATTGGGATTCGGATTCGGATATCAATTCCTAAAAATTTCGGATATTCGGATATCCGATTATCCGAAAATATGTGTTTTTAATTTTTTTTTTTAAAATTAATACTCTAATATTATATGTGCTTGCTTTCCTTCCGGGGCTTATTTTGTCGAAAAAACCCTAGCCTCTCCTTTCCTTTCCTTCAAGTCTTTCCACTTCCAGAGTTCCAGGGTTCCAGCTAGCAGGAGGCGCCGCATCAGCCTGCAGACACCAGCAACCGGCCCACCACCAGCCTACCATCGGCGTCTACCACCGCCGACCGCCACAGTGTCTACCACCGTCAACCGCCACAGTGCCACCTCTACCCAACCCCCACCGCTGTCGAGCGCCACCGCCCTTAACTGCCACTGCCCCAAGCGACACCGCCCTCAACCGCCAGTCGCCACCGCCCTTCACCGCCACCACCCTCAACTGCCACCGACAGTCGACACCGCCCTCCACCTCCGACCTACCAGGCTATCACGGTACAAAGTTGTGTATTATCTTTTGGCTTTATTTTGTGAGGGATCAAAATCTTGAAATCTCGAATCTTTTTTCAAGATTTTTGCAAAATTGTAGTTTTTTGTGAGTTTTGGCTTTTGGCATAAATCTACGATTAATAATTTGAGTTACTGAGCTGATGGGTGTAAATTGTAAGTTCAAGATTCATTTTTGTCACTTTATAATCTTGTGCTTGATAGAATAGTTATTTTTTTGGGTGTAGGGTCAGATGAGATTCATCATCAAGTGGTATTATTTTGTTTATACTTGTTTTGATGTATATATTCATTGATAGTTTCACTCTTTGAATATATTAACAGTTTGAATACATTTGAATATATTAACATTTGATTTCTTAGATATATTATTTTGACTGATTTCTTTGATAGTTTCATTCTTTGAATATATTAACAGTTTGAATACAAACTAGGTGTTTTTTTCGGATATTTGGATACTATCCGAATCCGTATCCGAATTTTCGGATATCCGAAAATTCGGATACGGATTCGGATAGTAATAATCACTATCCGAAAATTTCGGATATCCGAAAATCGGATATCCGAAAATCCGGATACCCGACTTTGAACACCCCTACACACGGTGCTTCCATATATCTTAAAAAAGATGGCTTCATTACGTTTAGGGTTGTTCAAATAGCTTAACGCTCGAAACTCGCTCGAACCGTTCAAAAAAAGCTCAGATTTTTGCTCGTTCGACTTTTTGGCTCGGTTGTAAATGAACCGAGCGGCTTGGTTCGGCTTAAAAATGAACTGAGCACTAGCAAAGGTACGCTCAATTTAAATCGAACGGACTTCGAGCATGAAGTTTGCGCTTGAATTTGTAAATCCTAACTGAACCGAGTTAAGTAGAGTTGCGTTTGGTTCGGTTCGGTTCAAGAACAACCCTAATTACGTTCACCAAATGTGTGGTAAGCATTTCACATTTTAATATGAGACGAGGCATATTAAAAAATCTTATTTGGATTTCTGATTAGCAAAATATTTGAAACCTTTTACTTCATTAAATACATATGCGTCTACAATGAAGTCTACCTAAACTATGACAAGGCATGGCACTAACTTCAAACGACAAATCGAATCCCCTCCGTAACGCGGCAGCGGGAATAAAACTAGTCATATTTATTGAGAACTTGAGAGGAGAGGTATGTAGATTAACACCCTAATTTTTTACAGTAAGGTTTTTAAAATACCATCTTACTTGATACAAAAAATTCAAAAACATGCAAAGTAACTTACATTGTTTGATGATTTAGTGAAACACGAAAATTTTTTCTGCGCGTTGTGGTCAAGTAGTAAGATGACATTAACGTAGTTAATGATGCGTTGTCGCACATATGCAAAACATTGTTTCGTTCGTTGCTCCGATGACACCAACGTAGTTAAATACATAAAAGAAATAGATGAAGTTGATACGTTTTGGTTTTGAAGACCGACACTAATGTTAGACCCATGTCACACCCACTACACTACACCACACATCCCCAATCAAATAATGTCACACTACACTACATCACACACTCACCAATCAAATAATGTTGCACTACACGACACCACACCACACCAAACCAAACCAAACCACACCATATCAAAACTACACCACACCATGCCACGTCACGCCATGTCACGTCACGCCACACCATGCCACATTCCGCCTCGCCACGCCACCCCCAACCACACCACACCAATGTGGTTGGGGCACTCACACCACATCTTACCATACCAAAAATTTTTCAAGAATTTCATTAAAAATTAAAACTACATTAAAATAAAAACTACGTTAAAATTTAAAAAACACAAGAAAATAATAATAATAATAATAATAATAATAATAATAATAATAATAATAATAATAATAATAATAATAATAATAATAATAATAAACTAATTATTATTCGTCATCCGAAACCGTGATATCCGCACTTCGCAACGTGTTTCACAAGATCGGATCTAAGTCTAAAACGTGTGTTCTCATCGGGCAACTCCAAAATTGTATTTTCAATCTCAACTGGATTCGTCGGTGGATCTTGAATGTACACAGGAGAAATTGCATTGCCATCATTTTTTCTAATCATATTATGAAATATAATAGACACATACATTTGACCTTCTCATCCTCTCGATCTTCATCGCTCTAGCCAGTCGAACGATTATTTGCGATCTTGCTTTTAAAACACCGAAAGCTCGTTCGACGTCTTTTCTTGCGGACTCTTGCACCCGCACCCTTTTAAATTTATTTTCTTTGTATTCAACTGGATAAGAATATGACTTCACAGAAGTTGACCAAGAAGGATATATACCTTCAGTTAGATAGTAACCACGTTTATATTGATGTCCATTAACATCAAACGAACATATCAGGGCGATTCCATTCAATTATCGCGTGAATTGGAGATTAATTGAGAACATTAATAGTGTTGTTAGAATCGGCTACACCCAAATAAGCATGCCCAATCCACACATCTTGTGACACCAAGGTTACAAGAATCACCGTTGGACCATCGTGATCACCTCGATGGTATTATCATCGCAAACGCGTAGGACAATTTCTTCTTTTCAATAAGTGAAATCAATGCTACCGAGCATGTCCGGAAGGCCATGTCTGTATTGATGTGTAGCGTACAATAAGGCAATATCATGACTAGCGGCCCTTCTTACATATTTGTCATCATATAAATCAATAATAGTGTTTCAAAAATATTCAAGACATCCACGATAAGTCCTAGCTGACATAGCTAAGTATTCCTCGTATGGTCGGGTGAAATACATGTTGCGACTTGACGTATTGCCGAAGGGCACTTTTGCATCGCTGTGAAACTTTCTTTCCACTTCTCATCTTTAAACCACAGAAACATCTAGTATGTGTATTTTGGGTTCTCCATAAGATAATAGTTCATAAGAACATTATTAGCACCGACATGATCACGTTTTAAGATCTTTTTTATCGAACTTTTAGACTCGTCGACATGTTTGGCGAGAATACTAAAAAAATCCAATCCCTAAGACTGGAACCATCTGAAAGGATCAGGATGAAACAAAATAAATATCACATTACAATTTTTGAAAATTCTTAGTGAGTAGAGGAGATTTTTTTGAATTGGTGTGTAAAATTTATGAGTTTTAGGTTAGTATCTATACTAAACTTTTTGCTTTTTAAATTTTTTTTATTTTTGGCATATAGCCGTTGAGGGGTGAGGTGGGGGTGTAATGGTCAAAACAATAACTGTTTTGAAACGGTCAAACCCGCGAAGGGTGTGGCGGGCACGAAATCGCCGTATGGTGTGCATTTTGTGTAGCATAGGGGACCGGCGGTAGTGTTGGCACAAGCGCTTGCCCCTGCCGTGTGCTTCTGGCATTTACAGCCCTACCATCCTAAATGAAAAGAAAAAAGTAAAGAAAAAAACAAACAAAAGCCATGTAAAAGATGAGGTTCAAACACAAAGGAAAAATAATATGTAATTGATAATAGGTTTTGCCACCCAAGTGGATATTTTGTAGGATCGGTTATGGTTATGCAACAGTTTCACAGTTGGATAATATTACACTTACAAGATCAAATAGGAAACCAGGAAAAGAAACAATGCACAAAATATAAGATCACTCAGGCAAACAAAGATTGGTTTTCAAGGATTATGTATATTGCTCTCAAGTATTTTACAATTGTTACAAGGCTTAGTCCTAATACTGGTTACTTGAGACATTTTATAAAGTGTTTTACAATTGTTACAAGGCTTAGTCCAATACTAGTTAATGAGATATTTTATATGACATCCTACAACCGGCCACACTTTGAAGGCCAGCTGGACACTAATCTAGAAAACAAGATCATTGTAAAGTCAAAAGGCAGATTACATTTTGACATGTGACTATGACATGTCATAGCTCACATTGTATTGTATTACAAAAAGGATAAAATTACAAGAGTGGAAAGTTATAGAGAAAGACACCATACCGAACAGTTGATAAAAGTAAAAGATAATCACCAACTTATATAAGTTGGTGAGGCGTCAGATCTAGCTGTGGAAAGTAGGTATGCTTTTGTCAGAAATAAGTCAGAGAAGCATGTCTTCATAATTTTTGAATGAAATCAGTATTCAGCCTTTAGAAGAATTCACTTTTGGGTTTAGAAGATTTTTGTCTTTGTCTCAAAAAATTTCTGTCTTTGGATTCGGAAGATTTCACTCTTAGTTAATTTTCTTTGTGCATGGTCAAATTTTCCAAAGTAACTTCCTTGTACTTCTGAAGCATGCTGACAGATCTTTGGTTAGCATCAACATTTAAGATAACTCTTACATCTTTTGAACATGTTATCGGTTTCTTTTCTCGGTTGATATTTGTTTTAACTTTCGACCAGTCTGTTTAGAAAACTTAACATATAGTATACAATTTGGTTTATGGTTTATACTATGATTTGGACCTATAAAACAAGATCGAATCGTTAATTTTGAAACTATATTTTGTTTTTTAATTATTATATGTTTAATTATTTTTATTTTATATTAGGATTAATTAAATATGGATGTACACTTCTATGTTGAATGTAGTAAACTTGAAACAAATGTGGATGTACACTTCTAGTAAAAATGAACCCTTAATTATTCTCTATTTTGATATAATGTTACATAATTAGTACAATTGAATTGTACCGTAATTAAAATTTGAAAAAAAAAAACAAAACAATCATACGGGATATGACACTTTTTCTACAAGTCACTATATTTGTTGTTACTTACTAGTGGAGCACATATGCTGTTGGTCCAACAGATCGAATGAACGTGCTTTTTGATGAAGGTTTAACACTGAAATCCACAAGATATCACTAATTCTAATAGCTTATGGACCAAGTAATGATGAGGTATTAACATAAATGAAACATAAAACCCATTTGTAAGTGATTTTGTGAAGAATAATAAGAACAATCCTCAAATATATGAAATGTAAGCTCCTAGCAATACACAAACAATAAATGAACTCAAATTTTTAATAATAAATAATGTTTCAAGAGTTACACAATGAAGAACAAAGAAACACATATATACAGGACGTAGTTTCGCATACAATTTCGCATACTGCGAAACTGTATGCACCATGGCATGAGAAACTGCGGGGCGAAACTGCAGTTTCGCATGACATAGAATACAAAATAAGACAAAATTAGACTAGATCCTATTA
This sequence comes from Flaveria linearis, assembly GCA_024085815.1. Taxonomy (NCBI): domain Eukaryota; kingdom Viridiplantae; phylum Streptophyta; class Magnoliopsida; order Asterales; family Asteraceae; genus Flaveria; species Flaveria linearis. Next base: position 44,607,181 of record CM044010.1, on the reverse strand, counting down.
CATTAATATCTAAGATATCATGAACTACAACTAAACAAAAAAACAACAACGTGAATACCACCCAATTCTTGATCATCAATACTCCCCCTAGGTTGGCATTCACTTGATGGATCTTTAGCATTAGCTCCAGCCTTTGCTTCCTCCATCAATTAGGTCAAATCTCTAGCTTCCGCCTCCAGATGCTCGTGTTCCTGCACACTCTTTTCGCGCTGCTTGATTTTCGGTCTCACGCCCCTAGCCTTGTTTGCTACCTGCTCAAACAGGCTCGCCTCTGTCTTTGTGTCTTCTCCATCTCCGAATTTGATGTGGTTCTCATACAATACCTTCAAATCTTCATCACCGAATGAGAATACCTCCATAGAATCAAAAACCCTTATCTCATCTCCATCCTTTACCCTCACTACTGCTTCTCCAGTTTGATTATCATAGAACCATTTCCCAAATTTCTACAGTCTTGAAGGTTGTTGATCAGGTATCCTCACTCTGTTGATGGTCTTCGTAGGCTTTAATTTTAACACGATCTTCCCTTTCCTCCTCACCAAATCAAGATCCTTCTTTGACCTTCTATCTCGGGTTTCATGTATCCAAAAGCTTCAAACTTATCCTGGACACCTTAACAGATCTCATGTTCTAACATCTTGGCACGTTCGCTCAAGCCCGAGTCAAGGAGGGGAATCTTAGCTAGTCTCCTTAAATCCCATTTAGGAAGGGTCTTGAACGCCTTCCTTTTGTGCATATATGAGATCCCGCCTCCACGCCTTTTGATCATAAACTCTTTTAGCTTCACGTTGTATTTTCAGCTCACTATCTTCGTGTCTGTCTCCTTCATCCTTGGTTCTTGAATATTTTGGACTAGAGGTGTTAGTTTCTCTGGTTCTTCTTCCTTATAGAACCGGTCATCTATGTTCATCTCAACCACATCTCCTTCAACTGAACTCCACTAAGCAGCATAAGTCATTGGGCTCTCATCAACTATATAAAACTCTTGCTCGGAATCATAGTCCACCAACTGTTCCTCCACTTCTTCCTCCTTATCAATTAAATTTAGCTCAACATGCCCTTTTCTCTCCTCCTTTACCCATATCCCTTATGACCTCATTCCCTTGAATATTAGTATCTAAGTCAAAGCCCATATCAATAAATCTAGCCTCAAACACTTGCTCAACTTTTTCTTCATCACCTACTCTTTCACCACTAATTCCTGCAATAGTTCCACCAGCTTGAACACCACCACCAGCTTCATCACCTCCTAACCACTTCCACTAGCTCTAGAGATTCCAGCACCACTACTACCAGCACCAGAAGTTCCAACTACACTACCTCCAGCTCCTGATCCTCCTACCCCGTTAACACCTACTCATGATGTCTTACGAATAAAAGGGAACTTTCATGTGTCAGTCATGTCCTTGATTTGCCTAGTACTCGGTACATCAACAGCACTACCAGATCTCCTCAGATCATTCACCTCATCTAACAACATTCTACTTAGATCCTGTTGGCTCACTATAACTTTCTTCATCTCCTCGATCTTAGGTCCATTAGTTTATCCTTTTCCTCTGAGTTAATAAGCTTTGTCTTTATCATGCTTAGCTCATTTGATAAGGATATGTTAACATTCCTAACCACATCCTCATCAAGCTCTGATCTAATATCCCTCCTTGGCCTCTCAGCTACTCCTGCAGGTCTAGTCTCAGGAATAACTGGCTGCTTGCTCCTACTACTCTTTTCCCGTATCGGGGAATCAGCTCTAACATGAGAGGATGATTTCTCTGCTCCCTTTTTCTTCCTCTTCTTCCACAATTCCTCCTCAATCTCATCCAGTTGTTCGTTGAATGTCAAATAAGTCTCCTTAGTATATTTCTTTATCTTTTTGATTTCCTCTGCATTTCCCCTATTTTCTGTTGTTCTCTTTTCGTCTAGAGGGATCAGAGCCTTGATATAGTTCCACCTTACTTTTCTGTACATGCCCTCCAGCAGATATGAGATCTTCCTTGAAAAATCATGTTTTAAGGCGGTATATTTTGCAAAGATCATTGGTTTATCAGAGTCAATCTCAGTTCATCCCCAAGGTTAGGTAAGTTTGGCATTAGGTACTCTAGAATGATCTGAATAAATTTGGGATAGAGCAGCCACTTATCCTTCTTCAGAGCCATGATGTTCTCTAGCAGATAATCATGAATGATCTGAGCTATGTTTTCCTTATCGCCTCTACAAAACATGATCATAAGTAATACCCGGTAATTTTATCAACGATAAAATAAAGAAAGAAACAAGAAAGGGGAAAAGAAAAGTATCTTGTAAGAAATAAAAATAAACACAAGTGGAGGGGGCAAAGTGTACAAGATAAAAAACTTGTTATTATTATGTTTAAAAGGTGGCATGGCCGCCCACAACACCCTTACCAATTGTTGCCGACAGTTTTAGAGAGAGAAAGTAGGGAGATCTTCGGTTTTGGAGTGAGAAAGAAACTAAACGCATCCAAGGTAAGCAAATTTAGCATAATTAGTTTGGTTTTTTTATGGATTTTCGACCAGGAAGGTGATTTTTACATGTTCTTATGTGTGTACATGTGTCCGGGTATGTGTTTTTGACATGTTTAGGAGTTAGAGTTCTTTGAAATGTTCAAGTCGAAGGAGTTGAGCATTTAGCGGCTAAGGCGACTTCTAGACCCCGTACTTTTACATGTTTTAACACTTCTTGGGGCTAAAAATGTATTAAAATGATTTTTATAATTTTTAAACTTGTATACCTGTATGTTTTATGTTGTATGATGATGTTTTATGTGATGTTTATGCTTAGAATGGTATTAAGAAGCTTAGATCAGGAAGAAATGACATATGGGATTGAAAATAATTGAGAAGTATGTTAAATAGGTTGCTCATGCGCCTATATAAGGCTCATGCACCTGAAATTTTGCCTTAGAAAAGATTAAGTATAGCCCATGAGCCCAAACAGTACCCCATGCGACGAAATTATGCTTTAGAATAACTAAGTATAACCCATGCGCCTTAACAGTAGTTGATGAGCCTAGAAACTTGGTCAGACGCTCAAGTGGTGGGGTCAGGCGCCCCAATAGTGCTCATGCAGCCAATTTTATATTCAGGTGCCTAAGTATAGTCTCATGCGCCTAAATAGTTCATGCGCCCAAAATTAGTGGAAAAATAGTTAAGTGTAGGGCCAAGCGCCCGAAGAGTGTTGATGCGCCCAAACAGGGCTCATGCGCCTGCATAGTTCCCATGCGCCCAACACTTAGAAAATTTATCTGAAATTTTAGGAAGAATAGAATAATTAGGGGTTGACCCTAGTGTGACCTTAGGGCCATGTTATGCATGATTGTGATGTGTTCCTATGTCCCATAATATATTATATTATATGGTGTGACTATACGTGGTGCATTTATGATCATAAACGTAAAGTATTATTATTAATAAAAAGTGAAAGATTAATGATAAAGAAAAGTGGAACATAAAGGAATGAATGCAAGTCTTGCAACGTTAGCTCAACTGTGTGTGGTTTAGCTAACCCGAAGGATGCACGAAAGGTTAATCATTGAGACTGATAGGGACCCTTGTAGCATACCCTAGGTGACTAGGTCAGCTTATTGTACAATGTTCATGGTCTATTTATAGACCACAAGCCCAACATCAGCTTTGTGCATAATGTTCGGGGTATTGCACATTGGTCCGTAAGAAAGTGAAAGATTATGATAAAAGTACGAAATGAACGAATGCGTATAGTAATGAATGAAAGAAAGTATTACCTTGATGTATGCATGATGTGTGATCATATACCAAAATAAAGAAGGTATTTTACAACAAGGGATATTTTCATATATCTATACAAGGTATTTTAATACTTTTAAAACTAGAACTCACTAACAACGCTGACTTTTATACATTTTTAGTTGGCATGTAAATATTACTGAGGATGGCATGACGGTGAGGCTACTCGGTAGGACAAGACTGACATCCATTCATGTTTTGATGATATTGTTGTTTTGTAATGCCTTTAAACAATCTTTTTGTAACTAATGAACAACGATGTATTGCTTAACAACAGTAATTAATAATAAAATTAATGGGATCAAATTCCGCTGGTTAATTCATGAATTATGTATTGTTTATGTAATAATGCGATGATTGTCCAACTGTAAGTGTCTCGGGAACAGGGACTTACAAGTTGGTATGAGAGCCATAGTTTAAGAGAATTGGGTAAATATTTTTCAAAAAAAACCTAATCTTAAACTGAGAATGGGACTAAAAGAAGGGATGCCAGCCCGAGTAGCTACGTGCTATCAGGTATTTCTTTTCTTAAAGTTAACTAGTATTATGTGTGTGTGCTATTTGATTATGTGTTCTTAGTGATTTGGATACTAATGTAGTTAGGGTAGGAAATCCTTAGGGTGTGAAGAGTAAAGTAAGTGGCTAATCATAACTAGCCACTGTAATTAGGGACTTATTATACTTAACATAAACTGAGCTATTCCTTGAGTGATCGTGTTAGTGTTTCAATCTTATAGTGATTAGAGAATTGCTGAAGGTAGATCATCTAAGGCCTCTAAGGGTGGAGCACGTGGCGAACGCGGTGCCAAACCATGAGTTACCAGGAATAGGGCTAAGACTACTGAGAGGGCCCGTGAGGAGCCCGAGATGCATCATCAGGAGGGTGGTGATGAGAGCGCAAACTTAAGGGCTTCGGTGAAAGAGGCAGTGGTAGAGGAAGTCCATCAAGTCATGCAGACGATATTGTCGTCTGTAGTGAGTGAAGTGATCAAAGCTATAAGGGAGGATGAAAAGAAAAAGAGGAAGGAAAAGAGGAAGCCCACTAGAAGAGGAGAAGGACATCGACTGAAGACCGAGACGATTGTCTCGAGTGAGGAAGAGGAGGAGGAAGCGGTGCAGGAAACTGCACGAGGATGCAACTATGGGGCATTTCAGAGATGCAAGCCCCTAAATTTTGATGGGAACAACAATGTTGCTACTGCTCACCGATGGGTGAGGGAGATGGAGGCGGTGCTTGATGTCAGTGAGTGCCGAAAAGATCAGAAGGTGAAGTTTGCCACCCAATCGTTGGTGGACTTGGCTTTATGCTAGTCGGACAATATGTTGGGTCTGAAAAGGATAGTCTATATTATCAACACAGTCAAAGTCAACAAAAGTCAACGTCATGGTCAAAGTTAACGTAAAAGTCAAACTCGACACGTTCGAGACGAAGAACCGAGACGAGACGTTGAAGATTTAGATGACTAGGAGTTTTATTGTAATAAATAGATTTTGTGTCAACAAAATATATTTAAATATGTTTTAGACATTTTTATGTTTTATATGTAATTTCCATTAATTAGCCTAAGTCTAGGGGGTTAAGTGCAATTAGTGAATATTATATTCATTATAAATAGCTTAATTGTAATTAGAGAGAAACAGGGTTGAATGACCAATTGATTAGGGTTTCCACTTTGTACAAATCATATGCATTCAATAGAGATCAAATTCGGGTTTTATTGTGTCCATCATTATTTGATCCATAATTTTTCATATTATTTGATTCAAGTGTTCAACCAGGGCTAACAATATGGTGTCAGAGCCATTTTGGATCAAATACATTAAAGATTTGATGAATTTGTTACTAATTTTTGAAGATTTATGAAGATTTTTAGAGAGAGAAAGTGGGGGTTTAGAGAGAGAAAGTAGATCTGAATTCAAATTTCTACAAATTTAACATCAACAAACATCAGATCTATCACTATATATAACATATATTGAATCTGCATCATCGTTTATAAAAAAAAATCAATGAAAATCTTCAGATCTGAAAGTTTCTCGCACACACACTAGTGTGTGTGTTCTTGGTGTTCTTAGAGTTTCAACATCTTCTGTTAGGACCGTGTACGGATAGAGTACTAACTGATACAACGTGTAACCAGATCAAATAGTGCGGAATCCTATTTGATTGGCGATCCAATCAGGGAGAACGTTAATCCGATCAAAACCAACGATGAGAATACGTTAAGAATTGATTAGAATCGATCAGAAACATTCTATGAAGTTGGAATGGACTCTCTGGACGAACAGGAATGGCTAGGGTTAATAATTCTCGAAGTGTTTTATTTTTCCACGAATTAAGTGGTATTTATAGGTTATAGCTCTCATTCGTACGACTGAGCCATGCGTATAGCTCAATCGTGAGACTGAGTCATACGATTGATTCATTCGTACGACTGAGTCAGTCTTATAACTTAATCGTGCGATTGACTCAATCACCTGGTTCAGTCGTGCGACTGGCCCATTCGCATGGTCCAGTCGTGCGACTGAATCATGAGACTTAGTTAAACATATTCCTGAAGCTTTAACAATACAAAACTATGTCTAACAACTGTAAACCTATATAACATGTTCATATAAGCGTGTAACATAAATCATATTAATAGATATAACATTCAACAACCAATATACATTCAAAGAAGAGTTTTTCATTTCATATATCAAACATTACATAAGTGTTACAAAATGAAAGTCAATTACATTTGAGCTCACTAGAACTAGAACTAGGGACATGTGTACCAACAAACTCCCCCTTGGACCTAGTTCTATCTAATCTTTGACTTCCTTTTTAAACTCTTCAAACCTCTTAGCTCGTTCTTCTTTAGATACCCTAGCATGGATATTAAGTGCAAAGCATAAGTGTATGACATGTTGGAACTGAAGTGCTTACACTATATCCTGCGTATCAAAAAATAATGGCCACTTGTACAATATGTACACATCAGAAGCGAACAAGTTTGTTAGCCATATTAGATCAATATCCTTATTGTCTCTACCTTCCCCTCCCTATCCAAAACTATGATGGCCTCTCCAATGCACCAGTCATAATACCATCATTTGAAATGGGGTGCAAAATATTGTGGCATCTCCCTCAATGGAATACGCGACATTGTGCACGGAGGGTGCCATTTCAAGACAATCTTTGGTCTTCCAGTAATGGGGTTTACCTCAGATCTTCTGATGTACCTCGTAGCCTGTTGAGGTTTGAAGTTCACGCATCTGGTATGATACTCTCGTTTCAACGCAGCCTCAAACCAGCCTGACATTTTCTTCATGTCAACATACAGCAGCTTCAGTCATGCTAGCTGGTTGAGCTCAAAACCAGGGAGTCTTTAGATCATGTGGGAATCTAAAGTACTCGATTCCCCTCTCCCTCTTTACTGCGTAAACGTTAAGATCCTCAAAATAAGCCCATTATATAATCTTCCCTGGCTCCTTCAGATGCTTCTTCACATTGTAGATCTTGGTGTACGTACTTTGCTTAGCTGCAGCACGCTGGGCTTGGATCTCTGAGAAACAAGCCGCCCATTCAGCCTTTCTGATATCTACATCGGCGTCCGAGGCTGGGGCTTGGCTTGTAGATTCTTCTGCTTCCTTTTCCTTCTGACTCAGCTTCTCCAAAGTATCGCTGCCGAGAGTACTACCCAGATCGGGAAACACATTTCCCTCTCGGTCAGTATACTCTGGATAATGCTGAGCAGTGACGTCCTCTATCTCTATCTCGTCTGTATCGTTCAGCTCCTCATCACTATCCACATCGAAGGTAGGAGCATCCTTCACTATCTCATCTGGATTCAGCTAGAACATTTTAGCAAGTTACTCATCAGTGAGGTCATGAATTATCTCTCCTTCTTCAGGATTATAACTCACTCACCTCCTGACGATCCCTTGCAGATCAAGTATCATAATTAATTGAGACTTGATTTGTTGTAAGGGAGCAACATCATCCTTGCCTTGCTATGATGATTGATCTGCATGATTTAAACATGTAACTACTACAACTATTAGTAATTCATCAAGACAATTAAATGTTAAATATATTTAAACATTAAGTACATTAGTTTAATACATGTTTCAAGCACAAAAGCTTTCAAATACATAAACATCTAAGCATTACTTTTGTCCTGAATCATGGGCTCGTCAGCATGTGGGGCAGAAGATGATAAGCCTTGGTCTTGCTTTCTCTTTGTTCTTCTTTTTCTCTTGAGCATCAGGAGCTCCAAATGCATTACCGCCAAATGTTACACCTAAATCGGGGATAACATTTTCCTGTTGGTTAGTGTACTATGGATACTCTTATGCTGTGATATCCTCTATATCCATGTCATCGACGCCCTGTGTAAGGCCCCGTTCCCGGGCACCTCACAGTTGGTCATTCATCGCGCATAAAACATTTTAAAACGTACATTCATCTTGCAGCGGAATTTAGAACTTTCATTTATAACTAAAAACATGTCATTTCATAACTTTACAACACTCGTTTTCTTCTCAAAATATAATGACATGTCAAAATATGGATGCCAGCCTCATCAACTGAGTAGTTGCCCTGTGCCATCCTCAGCAACATACCTGCCAACTGGAAACACATCAAAGTCAGCGTTGCTGAGTGAGTTCTAGTTTTATATTAAAAACATACTTTTCTTTTCTTTAAAAACTGTTTCTTTACTTTTACGCTACCATACCTCATACGTACACATAGATAATATCATTATTATCTTCTTTTCTCATTCATTCTTTATACTTAACTTTCATTTATTCTCTGTCTGTCATTCGTTCATTATCTATCTTTATCTTTCATGCATTCTCTATCTTTTTACTTCTATCTGGATCCGATCACACTTTACCCTCTTCATGGCACACAGCCATGATTACTGAGGTCGAGTGACAAGGATCCTGTTTCATACGTCATCATTATGTTCCTTCCGTTTATTACTTTCATTCGATTGTTCTTTAGCTTTCATTACGTTCATTATCTTTCATTCGTTTCATACTTCCTTTCTTTCACAATTATCTCTCTCTCATTCATCAACTCACGCGATACTCCCGACTCATGTCCGAAGACTGATACTGTGCCGGGGCCTGCTCACAAACCCCCGACTCATGTCCGAAGACTGACACAGTATCTGAGTACGCGATCCGTTCCTCATTCATCTCATCTCACTCTCACGCACTACTCCCGACTCATGTCCGAAGACTGATACTGCGCCGGGGCCTGTTACACAAACCCCCGACTCATGTCCGAAGATTGACACAGTACCGGAGCATGCGATCCTCTACTCATCCAACTAGATCCTGTCTCATGCAATATCCCCGACTCATGCTCGAAAGCTGATGCTGTGCCGGGGCCTGTACACAAACCCCCGACTCATGTCCGAAGACTGAGACAACACCGGGATACGCGACAAAGATCCTGTTTGAGTCAATCACCTGGATTGAACTCCATTCGAGTCTGTTGCAACACAAAGTTGCTCACCTCACTATCTCGTCCCATGCCATACCCCCGACTCATGTCCGAAGACTGATACTGTGCCGGGGCTTGCTCACAAACCCTCGACTCATGTCCGAAGACTGACACAGTACCGGAGTACGCAATGAGGACCTCTTTTGAGTTTGTTGCGACACAGAGTCGCTCATCTCATACATACGCTCACTAGCTTTACGTTCGTTCATTCATACGTTAATGCATGCATTCGTTCATCATGTTCCTCTTTTATTATCTTTCACTTTACGTTACATAATACTTTTCATTTCATTCACTAATCATAACACGTAAAGTCATGGAAAAGATAAACATACATCAACACTAGGAACATCGGCATTTACCAGTCATCAGTCATTATCATCATACAGGGCTACATCATACTTAACATACATACATCATGCATATACATGCAATTACTATCATTATCGTGCCCAACATAACTTCTAAGCCTCGACGATCATCTCGCGCGTACCTACGGGAGCTATCGCATCATCGCTCGCCCTTACTCTTCTCCCGAGGGCGAGTAAGTGGGCTACATCTCTCCTCGTACGCATCAGCTCTATTTGGGCGATTGGACATATTTCAGTCGCATGCCCTCCATGCGACTGAACACTATGTGATTGGACCAGTGCGGATGAGCATCCATGCGGATGAACACCCAGTCGTACGAATGGACTCCCTATCGTGCGAATGAACGCTATACGAATGGACTACTAGGCGACTAACCTTCAGTCATGCGACTGAACTACTATGCGAATGGACCTATGCGACTGAATCCCTCAATCGCATGGTCTGTCGTGCGACTGAGCCCCAGTCGTGCGTCTGAGCCTCAATCGTGCGATTGAACGTCAGTCGTTCCTCAGTCGGCCGATTGGCCCTTCAGTCGCCTAGCCCTAACTGGGCAGTGACTGTAGTTCATCGCGAACTGCAGTCGTGGCTCATGACCTCCAAATCCTTCCAAACTCTTTTTAAGCCCGAATTAACCCTCCTCAACCTTAGGGAATCATACTATGACAACATTCAAGCACATACACGTCCAAAATCGCGCTCTAAACACACTATACACATACACATTCATACATACACGGGTTAAACACCCAAAAACTCAAAAATATAGTTTTCAGATGTGTTCCAGCCCCAAAATCATTCAAAAACATGTAAAAGATGGCTCCTAGAACTCACCTTAGTAGCCTCCTCGGTTAGAGCTTCGATTTGACCCGCTATACGTCGATTTTGGCTCACGAACTCGCTTGGACCGAACTGTCTCCTTCTTTTCGCTGATGTTGGCGAGTCTGGGAAAGAGTTAGGGCTGCCCTCTCCCTTAAATACTACTGTCCAGTCGCCCGAGCTCTCCATGCGATTGGGCCTTCAGTCGTCCAAGCTCTATGCAACTGAACACTTCAATCGTACGATTGAGCTCCAGTCGTGCGGTTGAGCTTCAATCGCATGTCTTCCATGCGATTGGACGCTCCAGTCGCATGACACCCCAAATTGAAATTTCCGGGTGTTACAAGTCCACCCCCTTAAACGGGTTTCATCCCCGAAACCTGTTGTTCCTTAAACCTTTGCGGGCAATACTGTCCCATCTATTTTCCAGTCTATCACTTGGAATCTTATCGCTCCACATCGTTTATCAACATTCGACTTCTGGTCTATCTTGGACTATCGACATCGGCATCCCATGCATACTGGTAAATGTTCATTTGACCAGCACTTGCGACTCCAAACATGCCATGTAGAATATAATTACTACAAGTCATAATCATTGAGCTTCAGGGCATCACTGAGAACCTTCAGCTTTAATACTTGAAAAACACAACCATCAACTTGCGTAAAGTTGCTAGCCCTTGTTTGATATTCTTTAAATATGAATAATGACCCTCTGGCAAACCCAACAACTGACAAGAAAGGTAAATCGGCTTATTTGGTGACCCAAACCAAATTTATCCTTTCTCCTTTGCTTCCGATCTCCCATCCTTCTTGTTCGCTATGCGTACTTTGCTGTCGATGAACAATTCACAGGCTGAAATTGTTCCTCAGACAACGGGTGACACAGCTTTCTTAATTGCATCATGCAATCGTCTAGGGCCTCAAGTAACCTAGTGAATCTACTAATAGTAGTCTCTACATTGAAGGGCTCCTAGACATTTCTTCTCCTACCATACAACTCATAAAAGAAGGCACTAGGAACGAACTACTACTAGCATCGCATTCAAGGCGTAAGGGCACAAACTTAAATTATTAGAAACGTACCTGACGTCAAGTCGAAGTCCGCTCTAACCTCCCTTTGGTCATGACAAAAGCTGTAGCCTTCACCCTCTATTCTCCTTCCTCGCACCAGAGCTTCCTGCCTTTGACTTCTTACAATCCCTGCTCAGATGTCCAGTCTCACCGCAGTTGTAGCACTTAGCCACACGGCAATCCCTTGCCCTGTGACCTTCCTTTCCACACTGAAAGCAAACGTTCAGTCCCCATTCGCACTCCCCTTCGTGACCTCTACCACACTTCTTACATACCTCATCCTTCCTTCTTATCCTCTCCCGATCATCGATCCTTATCATCTTACCTTCGGACACCATTCCACCATCACTATCTCGCCTTCCTTTCCCCTTCTTAACAAAGGCTCGCTCCTCCGCTTCGCCCGTTATCGTCATCGCCTCCCGCTTGTCATACAACCTTCTCGCTAGATCTACCGTTGACCTGAACGTGCTGGGTTGGGCCGCCATCATGTGCCTACGGATATCCGCCGACAATCCCTGAATATACCTCTTGATTTTTCGTGAAGGAGGTATCACCTGATCTGGCACCAGCCGTGCCATCTCGTTGAATTTGGTGCTGTACTGCTGATGCGTCATCGTCCTCGCTTCCAACTGTAGGAACTCCCTTTCAACCTTATCCATCTCATGGTGAGGATAGAACTCCTCAATCACCAACCTTTTTAACTCTGACCATCTCACCCTTCCTATAGCCCGGCTACCCTCAACTTGGACTATGTTGTCCCACCAGCACAAAGCTGAGTCCACGAAAGAATGGGCGGTAAACTTCACTTTCTGATCCTCCCGGCACTCACTGATATTCAGCACGGCTTCCTTTTCCCTCACCCACCGGTGAGCAGCAGCAGCAGTGCCATTACCATCAAAAGTTGGGGGCTTGCATCGTTGAAATGCCCCGTAGTTACAGCCTCGTGCCGCCTCTTGCACAGGCTCCTCCTCCTCTTCCTCCTCATCGGAGAAAACCGCTTCAGTCTCCGTCCATCTCCTTCCGCCCGAAGATCTACCCCTTTCCTGTCTCTCATTATCCCTAACAGCCTTTATCACTTCAGTCACTACAGACGGTAAGATCGTCTGCATGACCTGGTGTACTTCTTCCGCAACCGCCTCTCTCATCTAGGCTCTCAAATTGGCGCTTTCGTCTGCTCCCTCCTGATAAGGAGTCTCGAGTTCTTCATGAACCACCTTTTCAACTCTAGGCCTTTCTCTCGTGATCCGTGGCTCAACACCACGTCCCCCACCACCTCCACCACGTGAAGCCTTAGAAGATCTACCACCGGCCATCCTCTATAATACACTGAAAGATTCAAACACCAACATGGTCATTCAAGGAAATAGCTTAGTTCATGTCAAGTATAGTAAGTCCCTAATTATAGTGATCAGTTGTGATTAGCCACTTACCTTACTTTTCATACCCCGAGCATTACCTGTCCTGACTATATTAGCATCTAAATCTAACAGTAGCACATAAACACATAACATGCGCATACATTACCGGTTAACTTTAAGAAAATACCTGATGGCACGCAGCTACACAGTCTGGCATCCCTTCCCTTTCCGTCCCATTCTCTGTTTAAGATTAGGCTTATTATGAAAATTTACCCATTTCACTTAAACTTTGGCTCTGATACCAACTTGTAAGGCCTCGTTCCCGGGCACCTCACAGTTGGTCATTCATCGCGCATAAAACATTTTAAAACGTACATTCATCTTGTAGCGGAATTTAGAACTTTCATTTATAACTAAAAACATGTCATTTCATAACTTTACAACACTCGTTTTCTTCTCAAAATATAATGACATGTCAAAATAAGGATGCGAGCCTCATCAACTGAGTAGTCGCCCTGTGCCATCCTCAGCAACATACCTACCAACTGGAAACACATCAAAGTCAGCGTTGCTGAGTGAGTTCTAGTTTTATATTAAAAACGTACTTTTCTTTTCTTTAAAAACTGTTTCTTTACTTTTACGCTACCACACCTCATACGTACACATAGATAATATCATTATTATCTTCTTTTCTCATTCATTCTTTATACTTAACTTTCATTCATTCTCTGTCTGTCATTCGTTCATTATCTATCTTTATCTTTCATGCATTCTCTATCTTTTTACTTCTATCTGGATCCGATCACACTTTACCCTCTTCATGGCACACATCCATGATTACTGAGGTCGAGTGACAAGGATCCCGTTTCATACGTCGTCATTATGTTCCTTCCGTTTATTACTTTCATTCGTTCGTTCTTTAGCTTTCATTACGTTCATTATCTTTCATTCATTTCATACTTCCTTTCTTTCACAATTATATCTCTCTCATTCATCAACTCACGCGATACTCCCGACTCATGTCCGAAGACTGATACTGTGCCGGGGCCTGCTCACAAACCCCCGACTCATATCCGAAGACTGACACAGTACCGGAGTACACGATCCATTCCTCATTCATCTCATCTCACTCTCACGCACTACTCCCGACTCATGTCCGAAGACTGATACTGTGCCGGGGCCTGTTACACAAAGCCCCGACTCATGTCCGAAGACTGACACAGTATCAGAGCATGCGATCCTCTACTCATCCAACTAGATCCTGTCTCATGCAATATCCCCGACTCATGCTCGAAAGCTGATGCTGTGCCGGGGCCTGTACACAAACCCCCGACTCATGTCCGAAGACTAACACAACACCGGGATACGCGACAAAGATCCCGTTTGAGTCAATCACCTGGATTGAACTCCATCCGAGCCCGTTGCAACACAAAGTTGCTCACCTCACTATCTCGTCCCATGCCATACCCCCGACTCATGTCCGAACACAGATACTGTGCCGGGGCCTGCTCACAAACCCCCGACTCATGTCCGAAGACTAACACAGTACCGGAGTACGCAATAAGGACCTCTTTTGAGTTTGTTGCGACACAGAGTCGCATATCTCATACATACGCTCACTAGCTTTACGTTCATTCATTCATACGTTAATGCATGCATTCGTTCATCATGTTCCTCTTTTATTATCTTTCACTTTACGTTACATAATACTTTTCATTTCATTCACTAATCATAACACGTAAAGTCATGGTAAAGATAAACATACATCGACACTAGGAACATCGGCATTTACCAGTCATCAGTCATTACCATCATACAGGGCTACATCATACTTAACATACATACATCATGCATATACATGTAATTACTATCATCATCATGCCCAACATAACTTCTTCTAAGCCTCGACGATCATCTCGCGCGTACCTATGGGAGCTATCACGTCATCGCTCGCCCTTACTCTTCTCCTGAGGGCAAGTAAGTGGGCTACATCTCTCCTCGTAGGCATCAGCTCTATTTGGGCGATTGGACATATTTCAGTCGCATGGCCTCCATGCGACTGAACACTATGCGATTAGACCAGTGCGGATAAGCATCCATGCGGATGAACACCCAGTCGTACGAATGGACTCCCTATCATGCGAATGAACACTATACGAATGGACTACTAGGCGACTAACCCTCAGTCATGCGACTGAACTACTATGCGAATGGACCTATGCGACTGAATCCCTCAATCGCATGGTCTGTCGTGCGACTGAGCCCTAGTCGTGCGTCTGAGCCTCAATCGTGCGATCGAACGTCATTCGTTCCTCAGTCGGCCGATTGGCCCTTCAGTCGCCTAGCCCTAACTGGGCAGCGACTGTAGTTCATCGCGAACTGCAATCGTGGCTCACGACCTCCAAATCCTTCCAAACTTGTTTTAAGCCCGAATTAACCCTCCTAAACCTTAGGGAATCGTACTATGACAACATTCAAGCACATACACGTCCAAAATCGTGCTCTAAACGCACTATACACATACACATTCATACATACACGGGTTAAACACCCAAAAACTCAAAAATATAGTTTTCAAATGTGTTCCAGCCGCAAAATCTTTCAAAAACATGTAAAAGAGGGCTCCTAGAACTCACCTTTGTAGCCTCCTCGGTTAGAGCTTCGATTTGACCCGCTATACGTCGATTTTGGCTCACGAACCCGCTTGGACCGAACTGTCTCCTTCTTTTCGCTGATGTTGGCGAGTCTGGGAAAGAGTTAGGGCTGCCCTCTCCCTTAAATACTACTGTCCAGTCGCCCGAGCTCTCCATGCGATTGGGCCTTCAGTCGTCAATGCTCTGTGCGACTGAACACTTCAATCGTACGATTGAGCTCCAGTCGTGCGGTTGAGCTTCAATCGCATGTCTTCCATGCGATTGGACGCTCCAGTCGCATGACACCCCAAATTGAAATTTTCGGGTGTTACACCCTACTGGTCTTCATCACTCATGATATCCTCTACATTGCCACTGTCAAAAAGATAAACTATGGTAGAGTCGGACCAGCCCGGATAAGCAACATTATCAAGTTGTCATTGCTGTGAATGATTCTTGAAATATGTCAGAGAATAATTGTAGGAATGTTGCTATTGAAGCTTTAGTGACAGTTTGTCGTGCAACGTCTCAATTGGAAGTTAGGAATTTGGCAGTTTGATTGGGTGGGCACCGTCCTCACTCAGATCCAAGTCTCTCCTGAGGCCGTCTTCCCCGATCTGAATGTCTTGTCCGAAGATAGAACGCCGGATACAGTAGGGCTCAACAGAACGGTCGACAGTGGCATTCTCCCAGAATGTTTGCTGAAACAACCGTATGATGTGCATGGAGTGGAACTAGCCTTGAAGATCCTCAATCTACACAGGAAGGCTATAATCCCGGTGAACTCAGAAGCGTTCCGGGACATGGTATCCAGATGAGTACAGATGTTGTGCTTGGTTCTCATCGTCCATCTTACAGCCATATTGCTGGAAAACACACAACACACACATTAGTTCCACTCATAAGAGATAAATAATTTGACTTGGAATAGATTCAGACAAAGTGGTTCAATCGTGTGATTGAACCACACGACTGGGTTCAGTCGTACGATTAAGCCTGCGACTAAGTTCAGTCGTGTGCAAAGTCATGCGGTTGAGTCAGTTATGCGACTGAATCACCGACTGGTTCAATCGTGCGATTGAAGAATATGACTAGCCCAATCATGCGATTGAAGTTCATCAGTCTGTCCATTCGCATAAACCCCTGTGCGACACCATAAACTCGAATCTTGTCACCAAGTGAAATTGGACGTTGTTTTTGAGTTCATATGGTTCGCAGGTACTCGAAATAGCACTTAATGTCATTCGAATCAACTTTTGTGTCCATTAAAGTCATCTATTTTGGGGTTATTATTCTCGTTTCTTTGTTTTTATCAATTTCCACCCATTTAGGGTCGATTAAACCGTTCAGTTATCCCGATTTAGTTCGCAAGGTACCTGTAGATGAACGAAATGTGGTTAGAAGCAGAATCGAAGAGTAATCACAAAGATTGGAAATTTTAGAACAATCTGGAGAGAATCGGGCAGAGTAACGGCGCTTCGTGCGAGTTTAGGGCGATTTGAGTGAATGAGAACGACTGAGACCGACTCCCCCTCTATTTATACTAGGGCAACCTTCAGTCGTGCGACTGAACCTAGTCGCATGATTGATTCGTATGACTAAGCTTCAGTCATACGATTCGCCCATTCGGTCATCTCCAATCGTACGATTGAGGATCATTCGTACGACTGTCACAGTCGGTCACCTCCAATCATGCGATTGGGCTCATTCATATTGTCCATTCGTACGACTGGTCCATACTCATGGTCCAGTCGTGCGAATGGGTTCATTCGTATGGTCTAATCGTATGACTGGTACATATTCATGATCCAGTCGTGCGAATGGGTCATACTTATGAAATTTTGCCCTTTTGACACTCTGACATTTAGCCCCTTATAACAATAGATAAAACAATTTGATCAGTTGATCATCTCAGTCATGACCAATTTAAGATTAAAATCCTTTTGATCACCTCAGATGTGATCCACTTATCCACCTGATCATCTCAGACATGATCCTTTTACCTCTTCAGAAACAATTGATTTAAGATTAACGTTAAGTTCATTGTGTGACCTATTCAAAGATGAATAACATAGCACACATTGATCTGATATGTAACACACATTGATTTTGAACATCAGGCGGTGCAGCCACGACGATTTTCAGTATACTTGTCCACTTAAATCCATACACAGACTTTTAACACATATTGGTGATATATTAGGTTATATTATTCCAACCAACATTTGTGGATCCCAAGCTTATATGGTAATCAACATTCCTCAGGAGAATTTTGAGCGGTCTACGGGTATTTTGACAAGAAGAGACTATTCATAGAGTTTTCAAAGAGAAGCCAAGCCTCAGGTCAGTGCCATCGCACAGCAGAGAGGCACACAACCTATCTTCTTGTTAGAGCAACTTTAAATTTTTCTCTTGCACATAATGCACCAACAACATAGGTTATCATCTTGATTGTGTTTATTTTCATTTTTCGTGCTTTGCTCGTTTTGTGGTCATCCGCACACTTTTAATGGCGTTTATTTGCTCGTCACACCTTATTGGAAATAACTGATTGTGTTAACAAGTGATATGATGGGAACCCACACTCAGTTGAACAGATTAGTTTAAATTGAGTTCACCAATGATGTCTACTAGTCTATTGTGTTGAATCTACCGACACATCGTATAATGAACTAGCACCTCCCTAGATCGACTTTCTCCATGTAGTTACAGTTACAAACAAGCGTACTATCATTTTCCTAACTTGTTAGACTTAGAATTCTCTGACTAACATTTTTCTATGATTTAATTTAAACTAAAATTGCAAAAATTGAAAAAATCTTTTTGGTGTTCCAAGTAACTCGACGCCTGTGTGCTATCACTTTCCATGGTGTTGAATCACATTCTAAAATATTTTATTTTTGCCATTTTAGCTTATCTGCCCTCCCCCCCTTTTTTTAAGTAAATAAATACTAAAAGTAAACTAATCTCCCCCTAAAATTCTAAAACAAAAAATATTTTTGTGTTTTTGGATTTTTATAAGACAAGGAAATTAAAAACAAATAGAAATAAAATAAAAATGAAAAACTAAACATATGTCGGACTAAGCATCTGTGTCTTCTGAAATGATGTCACTTTTCTTTTTCACGCCATTGACCTCTAACAGATATAAAAATCTGGGTTTATCAAAAGTTTTGGTGTAGTGGCCGGCGCGCTGAAAATCCGTGTTTATCTTAATCACATCAATTAAATGTTTTTCATAGCAATTGCGTATGAAATGATACTTTATGCCGATGTGTTTTGTTTTAGGGTGTTGAACAAGATTTTTAGTTACAGCAATGGCAGTAGAGTTATCAACAAATAAAGGGGTATTAGAAAATTGCAAACCGTAGTCCCGCATTTGCTGTTGGATCCAGATGATCTAAGAGCAGCAACTTGCAGCAGCAATGTATTCAGCTTCATAGGTTGATAAGGCAACCGAGGTCTGCTTCTTGGATTGCTAGGTGACTAAACGCCTTCCAAAGAACTGACACCCCGCTGATGTTGACTTGAAGTTCATCTTGTAGCCGCCGTAGTCTGAATCACTATACGAAGTTAGCTCAAAGTCATCATCATGAGGATACCACAACCCCAGTGTTGGAGTACCCTTCAGATAACAAAAAATCCTTTTCACCCTGATCAGATGATTTACTTTCAGTTTGGCTTGATACCTGGAGCATAAACATGTGGCGTACATTATATCTGGACGTGAACCAGTGAGATACATAAGAGATCCGATCATCCCATGATACTTAATGGCATCCACCAAATCCTCATTCTCATCAGGTGCCACATCATGATTTGTGCCGAGTGGGGTACCGGCAACAATGACATTTTCCATATCAAATTGACTCAGAATGTCTCCAACATACTTAGTCTGATGCAGAAAAATACCGGTAGGTGTTTGATCCACCTATAATCCCAGGAAGAACTTCATTTCCCCCATGGCATTCATTTCAAATTCTGCCTTCATCACAGATTTGAATTCTTTACATAGATCTTCGTTTCGTGAACCAAAGATAATGTCATACACATAAATTTGCACCATCAGTAAATCTCCATCTCTCTCTTTGATAAACAACGTGCAGTCAATCACACCCCTGCAAAACCCGTGTTTCAGCAGGTGGGTGGAGAGCTTCTCATACAAAGCTCGAGGAGCCTGATATAGCCCGTATAGAGCCTTGTCCAACTTGTAGACCCTGTCCCGATGATAAGGATCCTCGAATCCTTCGGGTTGACTGGCGTAGACTTCTGCACGGATTTCCCCATGAAGGAATGCACTCTTTACATCTAGTTGACAGACTTTGATCTTCATATACGATGCTTAGGCTAGGAAGATACAGATTGCTTCCATTCTAGCCACGGGTGCAAACACTTCATTATAGTCGACTCCCTCGACTTGTCTGAAGCCTTGAACTACCAAACGTGCCGTTTTTCTGATTACGACACCTTGGTCATCCTTCTTGCAGCGTAGCACCCATTTGGTGCCAATCACTTTTACTCCTTTGGGCCTGTCAACGTGTGTCCACACTCTAAGCTTCTTAAACTGTAGCAGCTCTTCCTGCATAGCATTGACCCAGGCCTTATCCTTCAGGGCATCGCTTACGTGTTTGGGCTCGATTTGAGATACAAAACATTTGAAAGCCCCGTCATTCACGTAGCCCTTTTCCATAATTGCAGCATAATCAGCAGCATATAGCTGATTTCTCGTCTGCACGCCGGAGTGGAGATCCCCAATGATAGTCTTCGGGGGATGATTCACACTGATCCTAGTCATAGGTGTCGTAGGGACAACAACTTCAGTATCAAGATTTGTGATGACAGGTTCAGTATCCGGATTCCCTAATGCATGTTCAGCATGTGTTGAGCTTCCATCTTGATTAACGTTATGCTCATTGCTGGTCTCAATGGCTTCTTCATCGTCTGAAGAATCTGTTGGACCAAAAGAACCAATGAGCCAGATCTGAAAAACCTCTAAGTCCCATAAGACATCACAACAACTGCTGAAAGCATCATCAGTAGTTTGACAAAGACTGAAGACTTCAATAGCTGAAGATCAAAGAACTGAAGATTAACAACTGAAGACTTCAAGTACTGAAGACTCATCTACTGAAGCAACAAGTACTGAAGAACTCAAGTGCTGAAGCTTCAAGTGCTGAAGACTCAAGTACTGAAGATCAATAGCTGAAGACTGAAGTACTGAAGATCAAAAACTGATACACAAAGACTGAAGACAAAGACTGAAGACATCAGCTGATGATAACTACTGAAGTCATCAGCTGATGAAACAACTGAAGTCAAAGTCTGAAGACAAGTGCTGAAGCTTCAGAGTTTGTCACAACAGCTGAAGAAGTATTCTTCAGTTGTTGTGATGGTTTCCGTTTCAGTTGTTTCTTTTTATGTTTTAGTAGTTTGTAAAACGACTAAAGAGTTTGTTCTTCAGTCGTTGTAGTTATCAGTAGTTTCTTTTCAGTTCTTGTAATAGTTTGACACTTAGTATTTTGTAAGAAGATGTCAGCTGTTGTGACACCTTCAGTAGTTTAGTTTGTTATCAGTAGTTTGTTAATAACGGTTTGATGTCACTGTCAAGTGACATCAGCTGACATCATTCTTTCCTATATAAGGAAGATGACCTAATTGTAGCCGCTGTCGAAGCATGTATTGAATGAAACATTCTCTTTTGCAGAACTTCTATCTTTCTCTATAACTTACTGTTTTATTGCTAAATCTATTGTGTTCTTGCTTGTTTGTTCTAATTCTTGTGCTAAACCCGCTGCAAATACAACCTAATTGATCAAACTAGAGGCTGAGATCCTGTCAAATGGTATCAGAGCTGGTTAATCATTGATCGATTTAACAATTGAACATTGAAACTGCTCTTTTGATATCTACATTTGATCGAATTAGCAATTTGCAAGAATTAGTTATAGAGATTGGGTTTCTACTGCTTCTGGCTGTTAAACTTGAGGTTCTCGTGGTTTTTGAGCTAGATCTATTTTGTTTACCTTGAATTTGACAGAAATTTGAAATGGCGACACCAACAAACGATCCTCATAATACTGGCTCCTCAACCAAGCCTCCGATGCTTGTGAGGAGTGAGTATAACATATGGCAACGTCGTATGCTCCACCACTTGTCTATCAACAGTGCTGGTTGTTGGAAGTCAGTGGTGCATGGACCATACAAGCCTATGGTGAGCGCTCCTAAATCAAATGAGATGGTTCCGAAGAAACCTGATCAGTATTCAGACGAAGATCTTAAGCTGTTCGAGATTGATGCTAAAGCCCATGGAATTCTGGCCATGGCACTGCCTAATGAAATCTATTCTGGGCTCATGCATCATGAATCTGCTCATGATCTCTGGGTTGCTCTGAAGGAACAATTTGGAGGAACCGATGAGGTCTTAGCAAACATAAGGGAAATCCTCGCCCAACAATATAAGACATTCTCTCATAGGAAGGGTGAGACTCTGACTCAACAGTTTGAGCGATTCTCATGTTTGATCTCTGAGTTGAAGATGGTCAAATAAGAGTATTCCAATAGTCAGATGAACAACCGATTCCTCAGATCACTGCCTGAGAGATAGGACACTTATGCCATTGTCCTACGCTCTAGTGCAAATCTGAGCACTCTATCTCTCACCCAACTTCATGGGAAACTGCTTACATTTGAGAGAGAGAGATAGAACAGAAAAGGAAGTTGTCATCATCTGGCAAGCTCACTGATGATTTCGTATCAGGCAATGCTGCCTTGATTGGTCAAGAGTCAGAATATGCTGCATCTGAGAGTGCCTATGATGAGCATATTAATTTCCTACCAATTCTGAACATGCTTTTGTTGGTGTTGATAGTAGTTCAGGAGGTAGCAGTGATAACTTGTGCTTTCTGATGGAGGACTTGAAGAACATTCTAGATGATGATCTGGAAGAGATGGATATTTTGAGTCAAATGGCTATGATAAATATTAGATCTCAAAAGTTCTACAAGAGAACTGGGAGGAAATTTCCTGGTCTCTCTGGCAAAACCCAAGTTGGTTTTGACAAGAGTAAGTTGATGTCACAAGTGCCAGAGACTTGGACACTTTGCTAAAGAGTGTAGATCATCTGGATCTAACACCTCTGCACCCTTTGTGACTTTTCCAAGCAATAGCTCACAGCATAAAGGGCAACACTCCACCAGTTCTAGTCATCCATCACCAGCACAAGCATCACCTGCATACTTTGTGCCTCAGGGTCATATGCCATACCCATACCCCTGCTATTACATGCCTCAGCCAAGTCAAGTTCAAGCACCTCCTGCTCAGCAACCACATGCTCTCCCTGAGCCTCAATCTTCCCAATCTCATCATCAAACCCAACCTCAACAACACAGCTTCTTCACCCCATGAGTTGTTGACTGGAGCAGTTTACCAGATGATTTATCTGGTCATGAACAACTGTTCCAAGGTGCTGGTCAACATGGTGGTGATCATCCTTTTAGGAATCTTGCTCTCATGGCCCTAGAGTCTGCTGATGGTTCATCCTCCAATGCTTCATCACAGGTATCTTCTAAGGCTAAAGCCAAGCTTTGTTCTGATTCATGCATAGGAGCATTTGCTTCTATTAGAGAGGCAATTGTAGCTTTAATTGATAAAAACCTTAAGCTAGAGCAAACCATTTCCAAAAGAAAAGCTGAATTTGAGGCTGTGATTAATGATAAAAATGATGAGATTTATAAGCATAAATGCCAAATCAAAGATGATAAGGCTAGGGAAGAGGTACTTCTAGAGAAGTACAGAGACCTCAAGAAAACACTTACAGCTACTCAGGTAGAGTGTGATCGATGGGTACAGTCCTGCGAGGGTTTTGAAATGCTTCTTAGTAAGCAATCTGCTTCCAATGTGAAGTTTGGCATTGGTTATAATCACACTCCTCCTCCTACAGATTTTACTTCAAGAGCAGAAGTTGAATCTGATAGAGAGAGCAATAACCAATCCTTCTCATCATGTGACCTAATATCCGATACAGCATCATCAGAAGGAGAAGTCAGCATTCATTCCTCACAAAACCAATCAGCTGATGCTAAAACAGCTGATGGTTCAAATGCTGACTGTCACATGATCAAAGAGTTGATCAACTCAGGTGTTGTCTCTAGAAGTACTGAAAGTACTGGAGAGCAAGTGATAACACCTGAAGTTCAAACCCCAACTACTACCAGTACTGAAGAGAAGAAAACTGCCAGTAGAAAGGGTTTGAAGACTACTGAAGAGGATGTCAGGAAAGCAAGTACTGCAAGGAAGAAAACTGCAAGTACTGACAGCAAACAGCTGAAGAACAAGTCTTCAGCAGTTTCATCTTCTTCAGTAGATGATCAACATAAGATGAAGAAGAACCAATGTGAGATATGTGGCTTGTTCAATCATCTTAAAGATGATTGCTGGTACAAAAGGGGTTCCAAACTCAAACAAAAAGAGAAAATTAAAGAGCAAATGAATAAAATGAAAAATCAGTTTGAGACCAAGTTTGTACTAGCAACATCAAAACCTGAAACCTCTAAGCCCAAAAAGAAATCCAAAAAGAAGGTAGGGGTTAATCAGGCAACAGCTGAGGTTGCTCAAAAGAAGATGGTGCAACACAGGAATCCATCACCAGCAAGCACTAATGTGTCTGAAGAGCTGAAAGCTTTATCACAAAGTTAGACACAACTTGTAATGATGGTTCAACATCTAATGGGAAGAGTCAACCAATTAGATGCTCCTGTGTTGAAATCACAGAAAAGAAAATCCAGGCCAAAGGATTCCTCTTCTACACCATCTCTTTCACCTCATACTGTCACACATAACAAACCAGTTACTGTCATATCTGTTGATGAGAACAGACCCAAAACCCAAAAGGTTTGGGTCTCTAAAACTAACAAACTTGTTGTGTTGATTGCAGGGTTCTTCAACATGCCAAAGAAGCACTTGGTATGTAGACAGTGGAGGATCCATGCACATGACAGGAAGCAGCTCTCTTCTTAATGACTACTCTCAAGGAAAAAAGGGATTTGTTTCCTTTGGCAATGATGCAAAAGGTTACATCATCGGAAAAGGCTTCGTTTCCAATGGGGAAATAAGGTTTGATGATGTTAACCATGTGGAGAATCTCAAGTACAATCTCTTAAGTGTCAGTCAAATGTGTGATAAAGGCCATGTTGCCCTTTTCATAAGCCAAAACTATCGGATTCTGTCATCCAAAGTTCTGAGTTTGATTGACAAGGTGTTGGATGAATATACTCTCCTAAAGGCTAACAGGACAGGAAGAGTATATGCCTTAGATCTTTCCTAGAAAATAGATCTAAAAGGCCATCCTTACCTATTCTCCAAGGCTTCTCCTCAAGAATCTACTCTATGGCATAGAAGGCTGGGGCATGTTAACTTCAAAACCATGAATCAGCTGATAAGCCATGGTTTAGTAAGAGGGTTGCCTTTGAAGGAGTTCAAATGTGAAGACAACTGCACTGCTTGCTTAAAGGGAAAACAACACAAAGTCTCATTCCCTGCAATCAAAGAACCAAAGTCCACTGCCTGCTTACAACTCCTGCACATGGATCTCTTTGGTCCTGTCAGAGTAATGAGTATGGCAAAGAAGAAATACTGTCTGGTAATTGTGGATGGTTACTCCAGATTTGTATGGACTTTCTTCTTGCACTCCAAAGATGAAGCTGCCAAGGCTATAATGAACTTTGTGTTATTTGTGGAGAAGCAGTATTCCCTTCAGGTCAAGTGTGTGAGGAGTGACAATGGAACAAAGTTTAGAAATCACACACTTGATGACTTCTACCTGTCAAAGGGTATTAAAAGGCAGTTTAGTATTCCAAGAACTCCTGAACAGAATGGAGTTTTTGAGAGAAAGAACAGGACTCTCATTGAAGCTGCAAGGTCAATGCTGGCTGACTCAGGATTGCCACTGACCTTTTGGGCTGAAGCTGTTAACACAACTTGCTATGTGCAGAATAGAGCATTAGTGAATCAGAGGTTGATGATGACTCACTATGAAGTACTCCATCATTTGGCCCCTTTGATCTCCTTCTTCAGAGCCTTTGGGTGTCCTTGTTTCATTCTCAACACAAGCAATCCACTCCCGAAGTTTCCTTCAAAGGTGGATGCAGGGTATTTTGTTGGTTATTCATCAACTTGCAAGGCATACAGAGTTTTCAACTGTAGGACAAACATGGTTGAAGAAACTTTACATGTGAAGTTCAATGAATCTCCAAAGGACAAGATTCCACAAAACCCTATGGAGTTGTTTGATTTGGACATACTGCAATATGTTCCTTATCAACCTCCAGCTGTTGTTCCTATCAACAGTTCTCCACCTGGTGGTACTGATGATGATGTAGCCAGTACTCAACTTTTCAGGTTTAGTGACCATCTGCCTGAGTCAACTAAACTTGATGCTCCTGTAGCTTCAGAAGTTCCATCCACAACAAATGCTGATGAGATTTCTGAATCCTCTACTTCATTTGAGTTGCCATCTCCTACTTGGTTTCAAGAATCTTCATCATCACCTGTTGCTGCTGAAGGTCCTACAAACACTTGCCAAGATCTCATTGTTTATCAAGAGCTGAATAATCACCCAATGTCTCAAATAATTGGTGATATCAATGCTAGAGTTTCAACCAGGAGTCAATTGTCCAATTTCTGCTTCTATGCTCTCTTCATCAGTCAGCAAGAGCCAAAGAACTACCATGTTACACTAAGAGACAATGGATGGGTTGAAGCAATGCAGCTTGAGCTTCTTCAGTTCAGAAAACAGCAAGTGTGGGAGCTTGTTCCTTTACCCCAAGGTAAGTGTGCAATAGGCACTAAACAGGTGTTTAGGAATAAAACTGACGAAAAGGGCCAAATTGTCAAGAACAAGGCCAGGCTAGTTGTTCAGGGGTTTGCACAAGAGGAAGGCATCGATTATGATGAAACCTTTGCCCCTGTAGCCAGACTGGAGGCAATTAGATTGTTTTTAGCTTATGCTACCTTTCACAGTCTTAAAGTTTATCATATGGATGCCAAAAGTGCATTTTTATATGGTAAAATAAAAGAGGAAGTTTATGTGTGTCAACCACCAGGTTTTGAGGACAATAAACATCCTGATTGGGTGTATAAGCTTGATAAGGCTCTTTATGGGCTGAAACAAGCTCCTAGAGCTTGGTATGAAACATTATCAACTTTTCTTCTCCAAAATAATTTCACTAGAGGCACCATTGATAAAACTTTATTCATAAAGATTGTGGGACAACATAAGCTCCTTGTTCAAATTTATGTTGATGATATAAATTTTGCATCCTCTGATCCACAGTTGTGTGATGAATTCACTAAGCTCATGAAGCAAAAGTTTGAAATGAGTGCCATGGGGGAATTACAGTTCTTTCTAGGTTTGCAAATCAAACAAAGGGCTGATGGTATCTTTATTCATCAGTCCAAATATACAAAAGATCTGTTGAATAAATTTGATTTACAAAACTTTAAGTCCTGTTCTACTCCCATGAGCAGCACCAGACAACTGGATGTTGATCAGAAAGGTAAAACGGTTGATAAAACCCTTTACAGATGTATGATTGGGTCCTTGATGTACCTTACAGCTTCTAGACCAAACATTATGTTTGCAACATGTGCCTGTGCTAGATTTCAGGCTGCACCTAAAGAATCCCAATTAATTGCAGTCAAAAGGATCTTTAGATATTTGCAAGGTACCCAATCACTAGGTCTTTGGTATTCTACTGGGCATTCTTGCAAATTAGTTGCTTTCTCTGATAGTGACTATGCAGGATGCAAAGTCACCAGAAAATCCACTTCTGGTGGTTGCCAATTCCTAGGAAATTGTTTAGTTTCTTGGCAGAGTAAGAAACAAACTTCAATTGCTACATCCACCGCTGAAGCTGAGTACATTGCTGCTGCAAGTTGTACATCTCAGGTACTCTGGCTTCAGAATCAACTCTTGGATTATGGCATTACAGAGACCAAGACTCCATTGCTAATGGATAGTGCTTCAGCTCTTTGTATTGTTAAAAATCCAGTCCAGCACTCTAGGACCAAACATATTGAGATCAGACATCATTTTATTAGAGATTGCTATGAAAAAGGTCTTATTGATCCAAAGTTTGTGCCTAGTGCTGATGAGCTTGCAGACATATTTACTAAGCCTTTAGATAGTGCCACATTTCAAAATTTGGTACTAAGGCTTGGTATGCTGCAGCTAGAATAATTTGACTAATACTGATGCTCTCAGTTCACAAGTACTGATGAGCATTAGTATGCAAAGGTCAAAAATAAGTACTGATGAGTAATTTAGTCTTCAGCATTTTCATAACTACTGAAGACTAAAATGCTTCAAAGTACTGAAGTACATTACTTGTTGAAAACAACTGATGTAGTTACAACTACTGATATGGTTATAACTACTGATGTCTAATTTTCAAACAAATAAGTACTGAAGAACAAAGTTTGTTCACAAGTACTGATGTGCAATATTACACATAAGTACTGAATACAAAATTGGTTCACAAGCTCTGAAGAATAATTTATTTCATCAACACTAATGAACATCTAATCACAAGAGCTGAGGAATAAATATTCACAAGAGCTGAAGGCCAATGAAACAGCTGAAAGTCAGCCAAAGAGCTGATGAGTAAATGTGGAGGTCAGAATGAAACAACTGAATTGACGGCAACAGCTGATGAGCAACTTTACTCTTCAGCTGGTACCAACATCTGCTGTTTCATATCCAAACAACTAAAGGACAAAACATGTCTTCAGTAGTTTCACAACTACTGATGACTAACACCAAGGCCTCAGTTGTTTACAACAACTGAAGCCAAGATGTCTTCAGTAGTTTACAACTACTGATATCAGTAGTTTACAACTACTGATATCAGTAGTTTACAACTACTGATGACTAACACCCAGTCTTCAGTTGTTTACAACGTCTGAAGATGAAAACCATGTCTTCAGTAGTTTATAACTACTGATGACTAACAACAAGTATTCAGCCGTTTACAACATCTGAAGGACAAAACCACGGTCTCGGTAGTTTCAACTACTGATGACTAACACCAAGTCCTCAGATGTTACAACCTATGAAGGTTAAAACCATGTCATCAGTCGTTTCAACAACTGATGACTAACACCAAAACCTTCAGTCGTTTTCTTTCAGCCGTTTCCATACCCTTTAAATACCGAACCCAACCTTCAGAGTTTTTCATTCGCACTTGACCTAAATTTCAAAAACCCTGAAACCTCTCTCACATCATTCATGGCAACCATTCAACTAAAGCCACGACACAACTGTGTCGCATACCTCACAAAGTCGCCTTTCTGGACCAAATTTCATCATGCTATAGATCTTATGGTCGACTCACCCTACCAAACGGCCTTTCTACTAAATCCTACCGTTTACGCCGATTCCCTTACCCAGTTCTGGAAGAACGTTACCCTGCACACTGGAGAGAACGACACCGAGGTCTCTCTCCAGACGTTCGTCAACACCAAACAGGTGGTCATCAATCCAACAATCATCCGACAAACCCTAAAATTGGATGATGCCACCTTCCCCACCGACTATCCAAAAGGCACCACTGATCTTGCTTTTGCACACTATGACTATCAGGGTGACCTATCTGCCTCTACCCTGCTGAAGAAACATTTCCATGATCCCGAACGACTTATCTTTGACATGGTAAATGTTTGCTTAGCCCTGAAGACATCATCATGGGATCAAATGTCCACAAGGTGGCAACAGGTATTATACTGTATCCTTGAGAAACAACCACTAAACCGTTGGATCTTTCACATGGATTTTATAATTTTCTTGGAACTCAAGGACATGCCAAGCTGTGAAAACCCACGCAGTTGGAACCCACAGCCTCCACCTCAAAGTCCAAAGTCCCCACTAAACCCAAACCCAAGAAAACCAAAAAGGCTACTCAGGGAGATGAGTCCCCTGAGGATGCCCCTGCACAACAAAGGCAGGAAGTAATTGTTGGTACGATTCTCCCAACAATTACAACGACTCCACCAACCACAACCGCTCAGGCATCCTCTCTACTAGAGCCTGAAGCAACTACTTTTAGGGAACCCACACATCTGGAGCCTTTCTCACTTGAGGAGGCTGCCATTGAAACGTACCAATCTCCCCTGGTGCATACTGATTCTACCCCACCTCCCACTGCAACCGCCCCTCAAAGCCCTACATTAATAATTGCAAAAGTGTTGACTCATCTTAACACTCCACCCTCTCCCCAAGAAACAATCACAACTGGGAAAACTTCAACCAAAGGGAGGGTGGATACAAGTGTTGATGGGAGCCCACAACACAGAGAATCAAATGTCTCATCTCCAAGTGTGGCCAAGGAGATAGGACAATCTGGTGAGGCTGCCACTTCCCCTGCATCAGCACATGAGCAGGAAGAAGCTGGTACCATCTATAAGACCTCGCCAGAGGCAACTGCCGATGATGGATCCAATCCGGAGGCTAGAAGTCCCAGAACCAAGAACAAGGGGCACATGTGAACACTGAGCCACACTCAACACATGTACATCCTGACTCAGTCAGGAGGTCAGGTGATTCAGTGACTACTGATGATGACCTGAGCTTCTTCTTTGATGTAGTTGCTCAAAATACCATTCTTGAGGCTGAGGTGATCAGACTCAAAGAGTGCTCGCCAAGATGTCTCAAGAACAAAGTCCATCTGCCACTAGACACCCACAGATGGCACCTTCACCTGAAGGTCTCACATACACACAGCCACTCCCACAAACTCAGCCACCTGCCCCTGCTTCTGGCACTAGTTCTCAGGGACAAAACCCCCCTCAGCAATTAGCTGCTATCTTTGAACAATCCTTGCCTCTCATCACACCCATGATCACTGATATTGTGATCAAAACCCTGGATGAGAGGCTTCCCTCTACAATACAGTCCTTGGTGGAAGCTGCTGTGGCCAAATCGCTTTCTGATAGTCAAACCCTTGCAACCAATGCAACCAAAAAGGGGGAGACATCAGTGAAAGCTAAGAGGAAGAGAGTAGAGGAGGAAGTGAAGGAGAAAGAAGTGGAGGTAGAGGTGGAAAACGAGAGGGAGTTGGTGGTGGAGACCAATAAGGGGAAGGAGAAGCAGAGGGAGGAGAGAGCTGAATTGATTAAAGTGGCTGAAAGTCAAAAACACTTTCATGTCACTTACAAGAAGAAGAAGGGAGAGAAGGAGAGGGAGATTGATCTAGCTGTCCTTGTCAAGGAGGCTGATGCTGAACATAGCCGATCAATGGATAAAATCATTGATCAGCTGTTCAGGAAAGGCTTTGGCACTGACACTGCTATGCTAGATCAGGAGATAAGGAAATTGTAGATGAAAGAGATTGATTGCCGATGGACTTGTTATAGACAAGAGGAGAGAGGGAGACTTGAGGCTATGACAAGGTTCATTTCGAAGTACCTAGGGAGACCAGTCCTGGATGGTAAGTCATGGACCAGGGATAGAATCTTGGCTATAGCCACCAAGATCTATTCGGCTGGGGAATTCACTAAGGGACTGGTCATAGAAGCCCTTTCTGAAGCCGATGCTGGGAACAGGACTGTGCTAGCAAAACAAACCAAACCTTCACTCATATCCAAAATGCTAGCACAGCCTGCCCAATCTCCCACACCAACACAAACCAAAACACAACCCACAAAACCAACTCCCTTACCATCAAAACCCATTGCTGATGATACATCCTTGAAGAAGAAGAGAAGGGTGTTGAGGCTAGAAGAAGAAGAAGAAGAGGATGATGAGGAAGAAGATAGGCTGCCTCTCTCTGCAGTTCTATCTTTACCTAAAGCCAAACCTTTACCCATCACTCCTGCCTCACAGATGGAAGCTGTGAAGGTTAAGATTGAAGAAGAACAGTAGCATAGGCTACATGATGATGAGCTGTTAAAAAGAGTAGATAAAGCTTATGCTGCTTCCTCATCAATCATGAATATAAGGAAACAAGCTCTGAGATTATTCACTTTAAGACATACATATAAATTTCAAAAGGACAAAGTGAGTATTTGGCCTGATCCTAGGGTGTCTCACAGGATTATTAAGAAAGACATTCCACTGAGATACAATGGCCAAATCAAAAAGATTGTAGATGAAGTGATCTCTTTTGCCATTGTAGTATCAACCTGGGAGATCATAGAAGATTTCAAGAAAACATATCAGGCTAACCTCACACCACAAAAGGTTTGAGAATCTTAGGAGAAATGAGCTCCAGTTGTTCTTAGAGGGTAATCACCCTGATGAATTCGCCTATAGGGTTATAACAACTGTGGAGCTCAAAAATGGTAAACAGGCCAAATACATCTCAGAGCTCTATGGGCCTAAAGGATTCTTTGAAGGTGAGGCAGAGAATCTCACCATGGAGGAACAAGTAATATTTTTAGAAGCCTACACCAGAGAATCCTATAGGCTCATAGTTGGGAAGTAGGTCTCATGGATGGGACAACAGCCTTGTGTCCAGTTCCCCAAGACAGGGTTCCCATCCATACTATGCCAACCAAATCCCAGAGACCTCTTCCCAGGCCAGTGCTTAATTGGGTCATCTTCTAAGCCGATCAAGAAGAAAAAAGACCAATCATTCTGCTATCAATAAGTGGGACCAATAAATAGCTTAGAGGTTTTGGCTGCATTGGGTCAGGGGGAGTTTGTTGGACCAAAAGAACCAATGAGCCAGATCAGAAAAACCTCTAAGTCCCACAAGACATCATAACAACTGCTGAAAACATCATCAGTAGTTTGACAAAGACTGAAGACTTCAACAGCTGAAGATCAAAGAACTAAAGATTAACAGCTGAAGACTTCAAGTACTGAAGAACTCAAGTATTGAAGCTTCAAGTGCTGAAGACACAGGTACTGAAGATCAACAGCTAAAGACTGAAGTACTGAAGATCAACAACTGATACACAAAGAATGAAGACAAAGACTAAAGACATCAGCTGATGACAACTACTGAAGTCATCAGCTAATGAAACAACTGAAGTCAAAGTCTGAAGACAAGTGCTGAAGCTTCAGAGTTTGTCACAACAGCTAAAGAAGTGTTCTTCAGTTGTTGTGATGGTTTCCTTTTCAGTTGTTTCTTTTTATGTTTCAGTAGTTTGTAAAATGACTGAAGAGTTTGTTCTTCAGTCGTTGAGGTTATCAGTAGTTTCTTTTCAGTTCTTGTAATAGTTTGACACTTAGCATTTTGTAAGAAGATGTCAGCTATTGTGACATCTTCAGTTGTTTAGTTTGTTATCAGTAGTTTGTTAATAACGGTTTGATGTCACTGTCAAGTCACATCAGCTGACGTCATTCTTTCCTATATAAGGAAGATGACCTAATTGTAGCCGTTGTCGAAGCATGTATTGAATGAAAAATTCTCTTTTGCAGAACTTTTATCTTTCTCTATAACTTACTGTTTTATTGCTAAATCTATTGTGTTCTTGCTTGTTTGTTCTAATTCTTGTGCTAAATCCGCTGCGAATACAACTAATTGATCAAACTAGAGGCTGAGATCCTGTCAGAATCATCACTCTTGTCCTGAGTAGCTGCTAAAGATCCCGAAGCACCATAGCCTGATGTCACATTGCTGGTATCCAGATTCGGTGTATTTAGGACGTCGTACATCATCTGAGCAGCAATCTCTTCATCTGAATCTATCTGAGGAAGGTTGAATGATTAGAAAAAGCCATTGTAATCGAAGAATGACGATGGACCTTTTCCAGCAGGGGGGATGGTGTATCGTTACACATCGACGTTGCACCATACTTCCACCTGACCTGTCGAGTTATTATAAACCTGTTTGTCTGGTATGTTGTATCCCAGAAAGAACCCCTGATCTGCTTTTTCGCTGAACTTGCCCTCCAGAGATTTCTTCAGTAACGTGCATGGAGCTCCGAACGGTTCCAGATACCCCAGGTTAGGTTTGCGCTTCTGAAGCAACTCATAGCAAGTCTTCCCATGCCGCTTAACTACTAACAGCGATTGAGTGTGTAGCAAGCATTGGCAACAGCTTCATTCCAGAACGGTACTGGTAGTTTTGAATCTGCCAACATAGTCCTTGCAGTCTCGATCAAGCTCCTATTCTTGCGTTCAGCAACACCATTCATCTTTGGCGTGTATGCAGAGGTGAACTGATGAACAATTCCCTTTTCTTTATAGAAAGCATCCATCCACTGATTCTTGAACTCAGTTCCATTGTCTGAATGTACTTTCCTCACCTTGACATTGTAGAGTGACTCCAATGTTGTGACGAGCACCTTGAACGACTCAAAGGTTTCTGACTTAGCTTTCAGAAACATCACCTAGAAGAAGCGTGACTAGTCATCTGTGACTACAAAGCAGTACCAGTCTCAAGCGATAGTCTTGGTGCTGATAGGACCGAAAAGATCCATATGCAGTAGCTCCAGTGGCATCTCGATAGAGTTAACGTGCTTGGTCTTGTGAGACTTCCTGGTCCCCTTTCCCTTCTTGCATGAGACACAAAAATCTGGAAGTTTGAAGTTCTTTACAGTAACTCCCTCAACTAGGTTGTTATGAATCAGATGATTCATCTTCCTATGATTTATGTGTCCCATTCTCCTGTGCCATGAGATGGACTCCTTCTCTGTTGCTTTTGATAAAAAGCACTGAACAGTAGACTCAGTAGTAGAAGCATTTGACATGTCCAAGACGTACAGATCGTTGTACCTTGATGCTGACATTAAGACCTGCTCCTCAAGAATCTCCATCTCCTTCTTCAGAATGTAACACTTCCGATTGTCAAACATCACTTTGAAGCCCTTGTCACATATCTAAGAAACTGAAAGCAAATTGTTTCCCAACTGTTGAAAAAAAATTACTTTATCAAACTTTACCTGTCAATTACTTACTTCTCCTTGTGCGGTAATGTATCCTCCTTTGTTTCCAACGAAAGAAACGTGTCCCCCTTTAATTTTTTTGACATTGAAAAGGAGAGAACTGATTTCCCGTAATGTGCCTGGATGCTCCACTATCTACTATCCATGTGTTGGAAGAAGCACTATAGCGGACAACCTGCACATAATAGAAAATAATTAGTTAAGGAGGTGGACCCAAGCCTTGACTAACTTGAGTTTCCCAGAGGCATCACACATCACAAACTCAACCCACTGACCTCTAGCAGTTGGAGAGACCTCATTCTTCAGCTTATCAACACTGTCAGACACATTAGATGTTTTAGCTTTCTACAGACTATCCTTGTGTAAGGACTGTTTGTGGTAAATTGATGACTGATTTACTGTTTGAACTTTAGTTTTATTTTCAAAAACAGGTTTCACCTCAGGCATCACAGACTTGCCAGTGACTTGTCTGTGTTGCCTGTGGTGTTAGGGAGGGGTAAAAGACCTACCAGGTGTTTTAAACCTAACAGGAGTTTTAGATCTCTGTTTTGAGGAAAATTGTTTAACTTCTTGATCTAGTTCAACTTTAAGCCTAGGTGTCTGATAGTGAGGACAGTGTGAAGAAATGTGACCTCTTTGTCCATAAGTATAGCATGATCTCCTCTAAACAGGACTAGGAGATCTCTTGTGGGGTGGGGAGTACACTTCAGGAATTGGCTTTTTGGTCTCAACCTTTTGATTTTCACCTTGTTTGACAAATTTTACATGTTTAACATTTTGAGTACTTTGTCTTTTAAGATGATTATGATCTTGCTTAACCGGTTTAGACTGAGTGGTTTTTGAAGTCTTAGGTTGTGTGACATCAGAATTTGAACCCAACCCAAGAGATGCTTGAACATTCTCTTCCACCCTGTTTTCAATGATGGTTTTATCCGTTGTGCCTGAAGTTGATGTCTTCAGATCAGTAACCGGAGGAGCAGGTTTAACTGTAGTGTCCGGGTCACTAACCAGAGGAGTAGTCACCACATGGTCCTTGATGGGATTATTATTAACAGGTCTCTGTTTGGTGTTCAGGAGGATCTCATGTGGTGGAGGCACAACTTTATAACCCAGCCCTTCCCCGTTATTTCTTTCTTTAACCAAGTTTTTCAAGATGTGAGAGGAACTAGCTAAACTATGCAGTTTTTACTTTAAGGATTCATTTTTAACTTGTAAAACAGCTCTGTCATTTTTAGTTTTCTTAATTGTTTTTTAAGTAAAACTTTATGTCAATTTCTTAGTTAAAAGCAACAACTTCAGTCTCTTTTAATTGTTTTCTCAGCAATTCAATTTTCTCTTTAAAACTGATTTCATTTTGCTTTAGCACACGATTAGCTTTAGTTCAAAGTTTTAAGACATTTACTAAGTTATCATTATGTTCTAATAACCTAGAAAATTCCAGATCGATGCTTTCCCTAAACTTATCACATTTAACACATGCATGTTTATCAAAGAGATCATCTTTCGATTCTACCTTTGCAGATGTAGAGGTGCCAGCCATGAAAGCAGCCTGGGGTTCCTGGTGTGCTGCAGATTCTGCATTTAGTTCATCATCCACTAGTTGATCAAAATCTGCCGTAGTCTCATCCACATCACCAGTATCAAGCTCAACTAAGTTCTCCCCCTTGCTCGCTGAGTCTTCGTTCAGATCATCAACCGATGCAATGTTAGCTTCACCATCA
Source organism: Flaveria linearis (assembly GCA_024085815.1). Classification (NCBI taxonomy): domain Eukaryota; kingdom Viridiplantae; phylum Streptophyta; class Magnoliopsida; order Asterales; family Asteraceae; genus Flaveria; species Flaveria linearis. The sequence continues at coordinate 44,571,040 of CM044010.1, read as the reverse complement.
GATAAGAAGCGGAAGGACCAGTCTTGTCCTTCATCACCCTGTGCAACCATTGCTTTGGAGTCATGGCTGGTTGATGTTGCCTTTGGAGTCTTGTCCTTATCCTGCCTATTAAATAATAAGAACAGATTTCCATTTCCTGTCTTCCTAGGCTTGATACACTCTCTCTTGAAATGGCCTTTTTCACCGCAGTTGAAACAGGTGACTTTTGACTTGTCAAATCCAAAAGTTGTATCTTTTGTAGCCACCAGGTTCTGTCCAGTCTTTTTAATGAACTTCTTTGCTCTACGCACAGCACTAGCGAGAGCCCACATTATATCCATCCGTTCAAGCTTTGTTTCATCAACCTGTTCATAATCTTCATCGGCCAAGTGGCAGTTACGAATCTTTCCTGCTACTAATCCATCATAAGAATATACCGCAGCAGCAAGTAGATCCATATGCTCCTTAGCAACTTCAACAGTTATGTTGCCCAAATTCTCTGTAGTTAACTTCGTTGATTGAATTTCTGGAGCATTGAATTGGACACTTGATGATGCACCTGATTCACTACTTGAGGTAGTACTTAGAATGCTTGCAGATGTGTTAGACACGAAAGTAGTCTGCAAAGGTGCACTAGAAGCCGTTATAGTAGGAGTCACATTGTAGAGAGAAGGATTCTGAGTGTAGTTACCCTTCTTAGACTTGTACTTATTTTAAACCTCTTCCTCCCTCAGCTTCAGAATAAAGTCATTTATGTCCAAAGTCTCCAACACAGCATTATGTCTCAAAGTGGAAACAAATGAATCCCACTTATCAGGTAATCCATCAGCCAAGCTCGCTACCTTGTCTTCTATGGATGTTTTAACCCAATGAGTGTGCAGTTCACTCATCAAATGATAGAAGCGATCGATCACATCATCCAAGCTTTCATTCCCAATAGACAAGAAGTTATGAAATTCCTTCTTCAACGCTTTCGCCTTCAAAGACATAAGTGTTGCATTTCCTTTATATCGCTTCTCAAGAGCCTCCCATAACTTTTTGCACTGCTTGTGTTCTGAGAACTGATGGAAGATGTCTTTCGGAATGGACAGTGTCAATAATGCATAGGCCTTCTTCTCAACATTGTATGCAGTCTTTTGTGCCTCATTCAAACCACTTAGTGTCAGTGGAAATCATCTCCAACGGGCAAAGTGTAGACAGTCTCAATAGTGTTCCATAGGTTTGTGTCTACTCCATTCAGATGAATTTCAAACCGTCGCTTCCATTGAGGATAATCGTCAAGAGACAGGAGCTATGGTGGTTTGTTATGATTCCCGATCTCATTCTCCAAGAGCAATAGATTCTGGATCCTGGAGTCCTTCCCTGCTGAGAGTGCAAAGTTCTGTGTGTCCATATTGAATTAGTCTTAAAACTTGAAAACCAACTGTGTATACGACTGGGGATGCGACTAGGGTGCGACTGAGACTCAACCGGGCGAATAAGCTTAGTCGTGCGACAGAGCAGACGACTAGGACAGTTGTGCGAATGAACAGACCGACTGGGCCAATCGTGCGATTGAACAAGTGACTGGGCCAATCGTGCGATTGAGATAAGCGAAGAGTTCAGTCGTGCGATTGAGTTAATCGTGCGACTGAGACTGCAGACTTCGAAATTTTTCAAACTTTTCACACAATTCGACCCAAAAACACAATTTTGAAAACCCTAGTAGGCTGAAACTCGAAAAAGACTAACTTTTGAACACATGCACTCGTAAAAACTTGATTTTTATGCAGAAAGAACGGATCTTTTGATTAAAAACGTTGACTTTTTCAAAAACGCGATTGAATCCACAAAGAATCAAGAGCCAAAGCTCTGATACCACTTGTTAGGACCGTGTACGGACGGAGTACTAACTGATTCAACATGTAACAAGATCAAATAGTGCGGAATCCTATTTGATTGGCGATCCAATCAGGGAGAACGTTAATCTGATCAAAACCAACGATGAGAATACGTTAAGAATTGATTAGAATCGATCAGAAACGTTCTATGAAGTTGGAAGGGTATTTATAGGTTAATAATTCTCGAAGTGTTTTATTTTTCCATGAATTAAGTGGTATTTATAGGTTACAGCTCTCATTCGTACGACTGAGCCTTGCGTATGGCTCAGTCGTGCGACTGAGTCGTACGATTGATTCATTCGCACGACTGAGTCAGTCTTATGACTCAATTGTGCGATTGACTCAATCACCTGGTTCAGTCGTGCGACTGGCCCATTCGCATGGTCTAGTCGTGTGACTGAATCATGAGACTTAGTTAAACATATTCCTGAAGCTTTAACAATATAAAACTATGTCTAACAACTGTAAACCTATATAACATGTTCATATACGCGTGTAACAATAAATCATATTAGTAGATATAACATTCAACAACCAATAGACATTCAAAGAAGAGTTTTTCATTTCATATAGCAAACATTATATAAGTGTTACAAAATGAAAGTCAATTACATTTGAGCTCACTAGAACTAGAACTAGGGACATGTGTACCAACGTCTTCATCCAGCGGAACTAGCATCATTCTGAATGAAAGTTCAAATATCCGGCGAAATTACAGCCGAAACTAGCAGTTTCGCTCGTTTTCCGGTGAAATTGTACTTTTCTTGCGAAACTGGAAATTCCAGCGAAACTATTCCGGCGAAACTACCTTCTCCGGCGAAACTATCAACCTGCGAAATTAAAGGTAATTCAGCGAAATTAAGAAAAACCTGCGAAATTAATAAAAAGAGCTGTGAAATTAAAAACAAAACATGCTGCCGGAACCCTAGACGCCGGAACCCTAGCTGCAGGAACAATAACCACCACAACCATCTTCTGCCACCACTAGCCGCACCCGTAGCCACCACCACCCGCACCCGCAGCCACCACCCGCACCCGCAGCCACCACCACCCGCAACCACTCAACCATCTACGACCACGACCCCCACATCACCACAGTACCACCATCCCACTATCACCTTCACGACTGCAACTTACCAGAACAACCATAAATCTACACCACTGACGTTTTCGCAACCATAAACCTTGGTCACCACCATCGTCGTACCTCGACCCATAACAACCATCACAACCTAGCTGCACCACCATCATCTACAACCGACTCTATCAACCGCCAACACAAACAATATCACCAAATCTCAGCACTATCATCACAACCGCCATAACCGTCGCCGACTTCAGAAACCCACTTAACCATAACCACCGCCTTCGATTCATACCACACCTATTGCTTTTTAGGTGAAACCACCGCCAAAATCATGATCGGGCGTCCAGGAGAATCGGAGGAGGCTAGGCACTTGCCGCCACTCGCCGCCAGAGGCTTGCCGGAAAGGCGCCCGTTCGCTGGAGTGGAGGTCAGTCGCCGAAACCCTAATTGAACTCTCATCCGCCACTCTCTCTACACACTTAAGTGTGTGTGTATTGTGTGGTGAATAGAGTGGGTTAGGGTTTAAGTTGTGTTAATGGGTTAATGAGTTTTCAAAGAAAGTGGGCTAACAAATAACAATTTAATTGTTAATTAGGTTTCTTTTTGTGGGCTAAATCTCAAAACAAGAGGTGTGGGCTAGTAAAAAATTCTAAGGAAATTGACTAGTTGGAATTAATTGATTTCATCCCGATAAGGAAATATTCAACGATTTTAAAAGATTTATAAAAAAAACAAGCTTGACCCAAGTTGCTAAGATTGTATAGAGTGACATTATAAGAAAATTATTTTTCCCCGGGGAGAATGATTTTAAAATTTTTGGAAAAAATATTTTTTAGGCGTTTAATTGTTCAAAATTTTTAACATAATAAAAATAAAAATAATAAAAAATGGATTTTGCAGAACTGTTTAAATCCTTTGAATCTGATAATCTCACAATTGCACAATGTCAGTTTGATAATTTTGTAGCTTTAAAGAATGAAAGGATGTCCGATTTTATTGATCGTTTTCTGTTGGTGGCAAGCAATCTGAAAAAGTTTGATGCCTAATTGTGAAATCATGGACAAGTTCTAAGATTGCCTGATTCCCTCTCATCAGAATGGAGCTCACACGACAAGTTGATTAAACGAGATAGAGGTTTTCGGGATTACAAACTGATGGAAGTGATCAACAAACTAAAGGAAATTGAATTGGATATCAAACGTCGGGAGTACTATGAAGCGACATATCTAACTCCAAAGATCACTTCAAACTCCAAAGCGAAACAAGAAGAGAGATCAGATTCTTGCATCAATTCTGAAGGTTTACCAAAACCTGGAATTGAAGAGGTACAAGGGGAGCTTAATCAGACATCAATGGGTAAAGGTGGAGCTGAGTTGAATGATGAAGTTTGTGATGCTGAGGCTGAGTTGAATGATGAAGTTTGTGATGCTGAGAAGGAAGAGGAATGGAAGGAAGTGAAATACTAGAGTTTGCAACTGCGACAAGGCTCTTACTGCTGAAAGAGTCATCATGGATCTTCCATACGAGACAGTTCAGGATATGTGTTCTTTTACTTGCAAAATTCATTTATTTGGTGTGTATAAAGCTAATAGGTTACTTTTAGATAACCAAAAGGAATTAACCACCATAAACGCGGAACTTAAAAATAATGAAGCCAAGTATTTCATATAATTAAAATAAGCTTTAAAAGAAAATGATCATTTAAAACGAACTCTTCTTGAAAGAAATGTTGAAATTAATCTTTTAAATGAAAGAGTCACCTTGGCTGAATTTGAAACAAGCAAGCTTTAAACAAAGCTTGATAGATGGACCATATCTGGAATGAAACAGGAAGAGCTACTGTGTAAACAAAGGGGAGCTAGGCTTAAAACGGGAGTAGGATATGGTGAAAATCCATACGTTTATCCTCCTCGTAGCACCCATTTTTACTCACCTATGCCTCACCACATCCATCTAATGATTTGATTGAAGCTGCAGAAACTAATAGTTTAAATCTAGGTTTAAGAAGCGTTAATCTTAAAGAGGTTGGAGATGTGTAGGATTCTCCTGTAGGTTTGGGATTCCTCAGGCAGGGATCTGATAAGAAGATTAATGACGATTCCATATCTGATGCTCCAAAACCAATATCATTTGCTTCTGCAATCTTCTTCAACAAATTCAAAACAGGTAACATTCCTTTGTTTGTTCCTGTCAGGTTTGTCAAAGAAGGAACAGTTGTCAAATCGTTAGGCAATCAGAATCCTATAACCAAAACTGACACAATAGGAGGTGTTAATCAAGATCCGTTGGAGAAAGATCTGTTTATACAAGATTAGATAAGCTCAGATGATGAATCAAACACAGAGGAGCGTGTTGGTTCCTCAAAGAACAAGATTTCACCTGAAATTATAAGTCTCAAAAGCTTCCAAAAGCTGAATCAAGACCAATACGAATCTCTCCTCCAGTTACAAAACAATCTAGTCAACCAGTGAAGATCTTATTCCCTGTTCAGCACATGAAACTTCAGAACAAGTAAGAATCTGCTACAAGAGCAAAGCAATCCTCATCCCCACCTGCTTCACACGGGTCAGTTAGGCATCAAAAGCCTTTCAGGGCTTGTTTTGAGTGTGGAAAAGAAGGTCATGTGGTAAAGAAATGTCCTCAAAGACTTGCTACAAATGGTAAAGGTGAAACAAATTTCTTTTTCCAGACAGTCTACAAAGTATGTTCCAAACGGTAAATACAACATGGGTTGCTTCTCTGGATCAAGAGGTAAAAAGCACACATCTTTGAGTAGTTGGATGAAAAACTCTCCATCCAAATCTTTTCATGTGAAGCCGGTTTCACATGATTCAAAGATGAAAATGACCAAAGGTTTAAAACCAAATTCTTTTCCTTCCGGTCTTAAACAGAAAATGATTTTCAAATTTAATTCATTCAAATCCAAATTAATTGAACCAAAACAAATTTGGCAAATTAAAAAGAAGGATACAACAATCCCCGATTGTTTAAACGGTTGTGTGCTCAAGCAGGTTACTTATATTGATGAAAAAGGAACTTCCAGAACTACGATCGCCTGGGTTCCCCTTTCTAACTAATGTGTTTATAAGTGCAGGAACAATTCAGGCGGACTATTAGTAATCTAGTTTACTGACATAGATTGTTCCTAATTCAAATTTGAGGCGGAACAAACAGATTTAGGTCATGGTACTTTATCCACAATCTGGATTTTTATCTGCACTATCACAGTTCTCACTTCACCATCTCTGCACAATTATTTAGATTTCATTTCTTATCTTCATATCAGTGTACTTTGGAAGTCCTTCTTTGGTAAATTTCTATTTTTGTACAGTTTTTTTATAAATAAAATAAAACAAAATAAATTAAAAAAATTAAAAAATCAAAAAAAAACAAAAATAGGTTTGCAAAAATAAAAATTTAGGGGGAGAGTATTGTTGGATCTTATATGCCCAAGACACATACAAGATTGATGTGGTTAGTACGTTATGATCCAAGTCGGGTCATACCCAATAACAAGCCAAACAAACACCAATAAACATTTGTTCGTTGATGAGATCATACAAAAAATATTGACACCAATTTAGAAAATGGGTTTTCTAAAACATTGCTTTTGTAATTGAACTACGTTATGTGGATAATTTGTTCATGAGAAATTATTTGTAGCATTATTTATGTAAGTTAAATAATAACAAATAATAGTGTATTGATGTTATAAAACTAAAAGGGTTTTAGTTTTATAAATCTTATGATAAATAAATAAAAGGAGAGTATGAGTTTTATGAAACAAAAATCAAAATGAGGGGGAAACCCATTTTGAATGGGTTCGGCCGCCCCATGGCCTTGAAGGCCCCACCATTTTGTCTTGAACTTGTGCAAGACTTGATTACACTTTCACTCTACACAATACACTATCTCTCCTACATGCAAGAGCCTTCTTTCACTCTTCCTTCTCTCCAAAAACTCGAGATTCTTGGCTGATTTTGGAGGTCTTCCTTGCTGAAAATTCGGATTTGCGAGGAAAGAGTTAGTGTCAAGTTCCATAACAAGCTTGGTGTTTGAAGGGGTTTGTGGGTATCACAACTTGAGGCTCTCTCTCTCTCTTGGGGGCGAATATTGAACATCATCTTCTTCATCTTCTTATTCATCTTTTACATCTACAAGTTCTTGTGCTAGAAAGGTTGTAAACTATGAAAACCCCCTATGGTTAATTTTCGTATCTTAATGGCATGTTATTTCATATATATTAACGATCCTTGTTCTTGGGTTTTAATTTTGGTTTAAAATGATCAAAATTTTAGAATGTTAACCATATGTTTAACCTTATATCTGCTGCGTTTTATAGTTTGAAATGGTAAACTAGTTTTGATTAACATGGTTAAAACCCAACAGAGTATATCAAAATTAAAAAAAATGAAAAGAGAACTGGGAACTTTATTCGAGATGACTGAGAAATGATTGTATATCATCTTGAAATGTTTGTTCTTGCATGACTTGCATTTTAAATTGAGAAATGATAGTAACCGATGCTGTTATCTGATTCGCATCTTATTTATAATTGCAAATAATAGAAAAAAACAGATTCTTTAATGATATGCTTGATAGACTCAGCCGGAAGAATAAAGTAGACAACAATGTAATGATTTAAATAAAAATATATGCTTAAGGATGTCTGGATTTACGCAATCATTTTGGCCTGCATGAAAACTGAGTCCCGATAAAAAATTGGAATGAATTGATCTTTCACCCACCATGATACAAATCATATAAGCCATATCTTTGAGCCATGTTTGGTGTATTTATGTGTCTTATGTTTATGCTAATCTCCTCTGTTGTACGGAAGTACAGACCTGGAGTGATGATCTCCTTTGCTGTACGGAAGTACTGACCTGGAGCTCTCATCGGCACATGATTAAATGGTCATCTCCTTTGTTATATGTGAGTATAGACCTGGAGCTTTCACCATTTTGGTCTAAGTTATGTCAAATCATATAACAATGAATTCATCACCGAATGTAATACTCTGATGATAATCTCTTGCACACTAATGCACAAGCCTTGTTCCGTGAAGATCGTAATAAAATTCATGAAATCCTGAGGTTGGGTGAGGGTTTTTGCCAAATGATTGTGGTGTCCTAGCATTCTAAAGTATTTAATCGAACCTTAACGAATCATCTGTTGCTTGTTGAAAAAGATAGGGCATGGGTTTAAGTGGACAAACATATCAGCAATCATTATTGATCTGTTTAAAAATTTTAAAATCTTTCAATGACTGTGATTTCATTCATTTATTAGTGTGATCTCAATGCTTGTTGCTGTTTAAATTCATCTTTGTGCTAAAGTATATCTTGATGATGTGATCTCATGATTGATTCAATTATCGGTAATTAAAAAACATTATACAAATAAAAAAATACATAAAATAAAATTAAAAAAAATTGTAATAAATTTTCATTTCAATATTCGTTTAGGTCTTCCATATTATATTGTTACAATTCTATCATTTTTCATGCATTTCACAGAAATTGTGCACAAACGAACACGGGTTCGCTTGTTTTTCACACAAAGATAAACACAGGTTTATTTTGTTAAAGTAAAATGATATAATTAGAAATGTCGAGATTGTGTTTGTGAATGTGTTTTAGATTTTTCTTGTAAGTGATAGTCGATGATCAGTTAAGCAGTTTACCTGATCAGAGAACCTGTTCCTCAAGTTTGTAGAAGATACCGAGCTAGGAATTCTCCTCCTACATCTTCTGAAGCACTCGAGATTAGAGATTTGGGAAAGCTGTTCCAATATCTTCATAAAGGATGCACTGAAAAAGGGGGAGCATATAAATAGGGGGAGCTTATGAGATGAATAATCTTTCTTATCAGATTCAGAAAGCATCAATTTGAAGATCTTTCTACTGTTGACTTCTAGGGGCTGATTTCTTTTGAAGAGGTTGATAATGATAGACTAAGGGGAAGTAGTGTTGGGTCTGAAAAGGATAGTCTATATTATCAACACAGTCAAAGTCAACAAAAGTCAACATCACGGTCAAAGTCAACGTAAAAGTCAAACCTAACATGTTCGAGACGAAGAACCGAGACGAGACGTTGAAGATTTAGATGACTAGGACTTTTATTGTAATGAATATATTTTGTGTCAACAAAATATATTTAAATATGTTTTAGTCATTTTTTTGTTTCATATATAATTTTCATTAATTAGCCTAAGTCTAGGGGGTTAAGTGTAATTAGTGAATATTGTATTCACTATAAATGGCTTAATTGTAATTAGACAGAAACAGGGTTCAATGACCAATTGATTGGGGTTTCCACTTTGTACAAATCATATGCAATCAATAGAGATCAAATTGGGGTTTTATTGTGTTCATCATTGTTTGATCCATAATTCTTCATATTATTTGATTCAAGTGTTCAACCTGGGCTAACACAATATTGTCCAGGCTAAAGGCAGGAGGGCCATTGGAAAGATGAGGTGGCCAGAACTAAAAAGGTTGATCATGGAGGAGTTCTGTCCTTACAGGGAGTTGGACAAGATTGAGAGGGAGTTCCTGCAGCTGGAAGCGGGAACTATGACGCACCAATAGTATACCACCAAATTCAATGAGATGGCAAGGCTGGTGCCTGATCAGGTGACTCTAATATCAAGGAAGATTAAGAGGTATGTCTAGGGTTTCTGGTTGATATACGTAGGCATTTGATTGCTGCCCAACCAAGTACCTTTCGATCAGCTGTAGACCCTGCAGGTAGGTTGTATGATGAGCAAGAGGAGACTATGGTAGAGGCAAAAAAGATAGGGGGTGGTGATAAGAACTGGACCGGGAAGCGGTTTGGACGTGGTGGTTTTTCTCCAAAAAACAAAAAGATGAAGATGGATGATCGTAGGGCGACATCAAGCTCAGGGCTGAGGAAGTGCGGTAAATGTGGAAAGAAGCATACCGACGAGTGTAGGTTAGGATTGAACGTGTGCTTCAAGTGTGGGAAGCCTGGTCACATTGCTAGAGACTGTAGGGTGCCGAGATAGCTGTGGTGAGGAGGGCCAAGTGAGCAAGGATTGTAAGAAGCCAAGGACCGAGAGTTCTGGGGCGAAGAAGAAGGCTGAACAAAGAGGGCAGACGGCAAGTTCTAGAGCTTTCATGATGACCCGGGAGGAGGCCAGAGTGGACCCTGATTTCGTGTCATGTATGTTTCTAGTAAGTCAAACTTGTGCCTCTGTATTATTTGATTCTGGTGATAGTAGGAATTTCATCTCTACTACTTTCTATGCTAAATTGTCTGTTAGTAGTAGGAGTATTGATGAGCCATTCGATATGGAAATGGCTATTGGTAAGTCTACTAGAATTACTGATATGATAGTGGACTGTGCCGTAGAACTAGAAGGCCATAGGTTTTCTTCGAATTTACATGTGATGCCACTAGGCGAACTCGATGTAGTACTAGGGATGGATTGGTTAGCAATCTATGAGGCAAACATGGGGTGTGGAAAGAATATGATTCGATTAATTACACCCGATGACAGCTTGGTGACGGTTTACGGTAATCATGTCACTACGATTCCAAAGGTGATTTCGATGGCGGTGGCAGAAAAGTGCATGAAACGTGGATGTAGTGCCTATCTGGCCTACGTAAAGGATGCGGATGTGTTACCACAGTTGCCTAATGTACCAGTTGTGTTTGACATTCCAGAAGTGTTTCTAGAAGATTTACCAGGTGTGCCACCGGATCGCGAGATTGAATTTCAAATTGATCTGATACCCGGTGCTAAACCCGTTGTCAAAGCACTGTATCGATTAGCTCCTACCAAGATGAAGAAGCTAATGGATCAACTATAGGAGTTAATGGATAAAGGGTTCATTCGATCGAGTATCCCTCCATGGGGTGCTCCGATCTTGTTCGTGAAGAAGAAAGACGGCAGTATGCGGATGTGCATTGACTACCGGGAGCTGAATAAGTTGATAGTGAAGAATCGATATCCGTTACCAAGAATTGACGACTTGTTTGACCAGCTCCAAGGTGCCAGTTAGTTCTCAATGATAGATCTTCGATCTGGATACCATCAGTTGAATATAAAGGAGCAAGACATTCCTAAGACAGCTTTTCGTACGCGTTATGGATACTACAAGTTCCTCGTTATGTCTTTCGGTTTGACTAACGCGTAAGCTGCCTTTATGGAATTAATGAACCGAGTGTGTGGGCCCATGTTAGATAAATCAGTGATTGTGTTTATTGATGATATCCTGATTTATTTGAAGAGCGAGAAAGAACATGCCGGCCACATACGCGAAGTATTGGAGACAATTAGAAGAGAAAAGTTGTATGCTAAATTCTTTAAGTGTGTTTTTTGGTTGCGCGAGGTGCAATTTTTGGGACACGTGGTAAATGCTGATGGAATCATGGTGGACCCGACAAAGGTTGAGGCGGTGATGCAATGGAAGTCGCCAAAGACACCATCCGAGGTTCGTAATTTCTTGGGTTTGGTGGGTTATTACTGGAGGTTCATCCAAGGCTTTTCTAAGATAGCCTCAACTTTGACTAAATTGACCCGTAAGGACATGAAATTTGTGTGGGGTCGAGAACAGGAGGGTGCTTTCGAGGAGTTAAAGGCGAGATTGACTCAAGCTCCTGTCTTGATGTTACCCGAAGGGAGTGAAGACTTAGTGGTATATTTAGGTGCTTCTTATTCAGGACTAGGTTACATATTGATGCAACGTGTAAGGGTAATAGCCTACACTTCCCGATAGTTGAAAACCCATGAAGTCAACTACTCTACCCATGATTTGGAGTTGGCGGTTGTAGTTTTACGTTAAAGATTTGGAGGCACTACTCATACCGGATGAAGTGCACAATCTTGATGGATCACAAGACATTAAAGTATTTCTTTGAGCAAAAGGATCTTAACATTAGGTAGAGGAGATGGTTAGAGCTTTTCAAGGATTATGATTGTGAGATCCATTACCATCAAGGTAAGGCCAATGTCATGGCCGATGCCCTTAGCAGAAAAGAGAGACCTGAGCCGATTTGGATGAAGGCTTATCAATTGGTTATGACCGCCGATGTCATGACCCAAGTGAAAGACTTTCAAGAAGAGGCGTGAGAGAAGATCGCCTTAATGCCGAGTGAATGAATGGTCTAGTTGAAGAATTGGGCAAAAACACTCTCGGTGTTAGGACCCAAAACGAACGAATATGGATCCCTCGTTATGGAGACCTACGGGGGTGAATCATGGATGAAGCTCATAAAATTCGATACTCGATTCATCCCGGTGCCACAAAGATGTATCAAGATATGAAGAAAGATTATTGGTGGTCGGGTATGAAGCGCGATATAGTGGATAATGTGAGTAAGTGCCTTGTTTGCAGGTGAAGGCAGAACACTAAAGGGCATACGGGAAAATAAAACCGTTGGATATACCCGAGTGGAAGTGGGAGCACATCACCATGGACTTCATAACAAAGCTACCTCGTACGACGAGGGGGTACGATACTATTTGGGTGATAGTTAATCATCTGACCAAGAGTGATCATTTCCTACCGATCCGCGAGACGTATTCATCCGAAAGATTGGTGGATCTATTCATTAAAGAGATTGTAGCTCGTCATGGTGTGCCGGTGTCTTTTGTGTTTGATCGCGACACTCGGTTCACATCCATGTTTTGGAAGAGATTCCACGATGCGAGGGGGACGAGGCTACATATTAGCATGGCTTATCATCCTTAGACAGATGGTCAGTCTGAGAGGACGATCTAGACGCTCAAGGATATGCTTCGAGCATGCGTGATTGGTTTTAGAGGAAGTTGGGATGATCACTTACCGTTAGCAGAATTCTCATATAACAACAGTTATCATGCTAGTATTGGTATGCCACCTTACGAGATGCTATACAATAGAAAGTGTAGAACGCGCATATGTTGGGGAGACAATGGGTACAAAGAGTTGGGAAGCCTTGAAGTGATAGAGGCTACAACAGGAAAGATAGAAAAGATCAAAGCCTTCATGAAATCGGCAAAGGATAGATAAAAGTCGTATGCCGACAAGAGGCATAGACCGATCGAACTCAAGGTGGGTGATCGAGTTATGTTGAAGGTCTCACCTTGGAAGGGGATCATACGGTTCAGGAAGCAAGGTAAGCTAAGCCCGAGGTATATATGACCTTTCCAAATCCTCGAACGAGTAGGAGAGGTAGCCTATCGGTTAGAATTGGCAGATGAGTTAAGTGGAATTCATCCGACATTCCATGTATCTCATCTGAGAAAGTGCTTAGCTGATGAAGATATGATTGTACCACTAGATGATATCAAAGTGGACGAATGGCTCAATTACATAGAGCAACCAGTGGCAATCATTGATCGAAAGGAAAAGAGGTTGAGGAATAAAGTGGTTCCACTGGTGCGTGTGTAGTGGAAACTTCTGAGTCTACATGGGAGACTGAAGAAGAGATGAGACAACATTACGCACAACTATTCGAAGAGTGACGGGTTTCAGGGACGAAACCTCTTTAAGGGGGGTGGACTTGTAACACCCGGAAATTTTGTAAAAAATAAAATAAAGAAAAGAAACAAGAAAGAGGAAAAGAAAAGTATCTTGTAAGAAATAAAAATTAACACAAGTGGAGGGGGGTAAAAGTGTACAAGATACAAAACTTGTTATTATTATGTTTAAAAGGTGGCATGGCCACTCACAACACCCTTACCAACTGCTGTCGACATTTTTAGAGAGAGAAAGCAAGATCTTTGGTTTTGGAAGGTAGTTCCACTATGTTGTTTTGGTTATTTGCTTCATTTTGATAGCTAGTTCAAACACATATATTCGATCCTATGTTCTTGGGTTTGTTCATATTAAGTTATAAACCTTAATTTCCAGATTATGAATCAATATATTAAGGCTTAAATCCGCTGCATTTTTCATGTTTAAATGGTTAAACAATTTTGATAAAGGTCCAACAAACCCAACATTGGTATCAGAGCCGGATATGTGGATGACTAGCTTCTTTTGTCCTTATAAAATAGGTTCTATGGGACTTTAACAACCTATTAGGGGCTGTTTTGTGATGATATTATGATACCCCAACCTTTCAATGTTATATCTTGCATGCTTATGATTAAATCTTGAAATGATGACATCAAATGGTTGATTGTGTTGTTTGGACATAACCTAAATGTTTTGGTTCATGTTGGCCAGAACTTTAAGGTTATAAAATGGGTTCATTTTGTTCTTGAAATGATGTATATGGATAAATATTTTAGTGCATAACATAGCCTTGACCATGTGTGTTTTGGATATGGTTGATTGTGATTTTGTCATGTTGGTTGTATTCATTCAAAGGGTTGCAATAATTTCTTTTGTGTTTGTATTTGGGTTGTAATTTATTTATTCATTTGGTTATGTAATAAATAGAATAGGTGCATTTATTTTATTAGAAAATTGTATTAGGATATGATTTTGTAAAAGAAGATGCACAAGATGAAGACCCAAAAGGAAGGACACAAAAGACATGGACACTTGAAGCATTTGGATGTGGAATCAAGTGGGAGTTCATGGACACATATGATGTGTCATTGTTAACCCTTAGGAAAGACCTTATGACAACACTTGTGATGGCAAACAAGTGTAGTCAACATAGTGGCTATGGTTATGCGCATATGTTTGTATGATTATGCTTGTTTGGTTGTTTGTTGTGTGATCGTTGTTTGATATTTGGATATGCATAACAAACTCATTAGCAAACTTAACCAGCTGAAAAAATTATGGTTCCTAATCATTAAGTGATTAATAAAAGGTTATTAAAAGGATTAGTGATTTTAATAAATGGGTTTTTATTAAAACGGAGAACCATAGGGTACCATGTTTTTGAAAGCATGCAAATACAAGGTGCATAGAGTTTTCGAAAATAGAATTAATGAAAACTAAAATCCCTTTGGAAACAAGTTTAACACCATCCTTTTACACGACACTCAAATCACTTGAGAACTATTTATGGGATAAAGGTCACGTAACCACTTTTAGGAAACTTGTGTTTTGAGGTGAGGTTAACGTATTTGTGGGATAACGGTCACCTAACCACTTGTATGTTTAAACTCACACGTGTGTGTAAGTAGGACGACTTGAATTGGAAACCATGTGAATAGGGTCACCAAAGCATGGCGTACAATGGTGTTGATGGGTTTAAACATGCCAACCTAACATAAGATGTTTAACCGATCCCATAAAGGCTAGAAGTTGCAAAAGGTTGCAATTGTCAAATGTTGACTACCTTGTTAATTTAAATAATGGGATAAAGGTCACCTAACAATTATTCGAATGTAATGTTGGATTCTAGATTTTAATTATTAATTGTCTATGAAATATAAAAGGGTATTAATGATTAAAATGTAATTTTTCAGAAATACTAATAAAAACTTTTTAAATTTTGTAAAATAGCCGCAAACAATAATGCTACCACCCCGACCGTCCATACCTTATCACTGAGAACTATATTAGAAAAGGATCATCTGAACCATAACAACTTTATGGACTGGTTTCGAAACTTGAGAATTGTTCTCAAGTAAGAGAAAAAGGCTTATGTCCTTGACGATCCTATTCCTGACCAACCCGACCCCGAGGATGTTGACGCCTATGTCGATTGGCTTCAGTATACTGAGGATTCCATGCAGGTATCCTGCCTCATGTTGGGAACTATGATTCCCGAACTCCAAAAGGACTTGGAGCAACTTGGGGTATATGACATGATTACCCAATTGAAGGAAATGTTCCTTCAACAAGCTAGGGTAGAGCGCTTCGAAACGGTTCGAGCGCTTCATGTGTGTCGCATGGAAGAAACCCAATCGGTATCATCTTATTTACTTAAGATGAAAAGCCACATTGATCGCCTCGAGAGGCTTAACTGTCCCATCTCAAAGGAGTTGGCCACGGATTTGATCCTTAATGGCCTAACTAAAAGGTTAGAGACGTCCATAATGAATTACAATATGAACGGATGGGACAAGAGCATTGGTGAGCTTCACGCAATGCTCAAAACAGCTGAGGCGGGGATGGGTATGTAGGATTCGATCTGCCCAAGATACATATGAAATTGATATGGCTAGTGTAATATGATCCAAGTTAGGTCATACCCAATAACAGGCTAGACAAACACCTGCAATATTTATTTTGTTGATTTGATCAGTTAAATAAGTAACGACACCAAGAACATTTAGAAAAATGGTTTTCTAAATTAGATGCACAAAAGAAATTAATAAATAACTTGGGTTTATTTATTAATTTGAGAGAGATCATTTTATAACTGTTATTTAATGGTTAATTAACATTTATATAATACACTATAACATGGCATGTAAGATGTCACAAACTAATTAAATTGGGTTTTAATTAAAGTCATGTTAGAGCTAGTTGAGTGTACAAAAATAAAAGGTAAGTGTTACAATTTTATTTTGTGGTTCTAATAAAACAAATTGGATGATAAAACAAAAGCTTGCCCTCCCATTGGTGGCAGCCTTGTTCTCGGTCCAAGGAGGGCTGAAAAGAGGCCAACCAATTGTTTTATAGAGCCCCTTTTCACCTACAAGCAATCCACATGCAAACCACTTCATCTCTCTCAAGTCAAGAGTGCAAAAAATCCTCTCTTCTCCTTCCTCTTGTTCTCGGCAGCTAGCAAAGAAAAGAGCTGGAATTTTCAGCTTTAAAAGTGTTTTAAAGGCTGGAAGTTGGTGTTGTGAAATCCTAGTATCAAGGGTGTTTTGTTGGAATCTTGGGGTATCATCTTCTTGAGGTCTTCTTGCTTGAAGATTCAGCCGTTAACTTCATCATCTACACCTCAATAATCTCGGTTTCTAACAACAAGAAAGGTTGTCTTCTAAACATCCTATGGTTGTTTTATTGTATGCATTTCGTGTATGGATCCATGGTTTGGGTTTTGATTATCAAATGGTTTAATAATCAACTTATTAACAAGTTTTTAAACTTATAATCCGCTACGTTTTTCATATAAACAAGCTTATATGAACTTTGATAAACTTGTTAAAACCCTTCAATGGCATCAAGAGCCACTTATATGAATGCATACATGTATAGATTGTATAATTTCGGGGTTTTGTGGTGTGAAACACCATATGGCCGAGATTTTAGGGCTGAAAATGGTTACCCTTTTGTTTTATTTTAAAGATTATACTTTACATGCATGTAGTAATCTTTAAAAGCAAGTCATATTGATGGAATGTTTGTTTTGTTTGGACAAAACCAAAACTTTCGGTTTTTTAAACCTTGGCCGAAAGTTTAAAGGTTTCAAAAGGGAACCATTTGAACTTGAAATGCTTACATATATGGATGTGTATTTGAATGTTCATAACCTAGCCAATACCTTATGTTTGGATGTATATTTAGATGTATTTTGTGTTGTGATATTGGTTGATTATTCAAATTCGGTTGTAATATTTATTTTATTTGGGTTTGTAATAATAAGTAGATTAGTTGTATTTCTTTTACTAGTAAAAATGTATTAGGATATATTTTGTAAAAGAAAGTTCAACAAGACTTGGGTTTTGGTTTGGGCCATTTTAGGCCCAAATGGGCCTCATAGCCCAAGATTGGTTTTAAGCCCAATAACCAAAGCCCAAAGCATGGAGGCCCAAGGAAGCTAGGAGCTGAAGTTGGAGCCCAAATAAAGCTAAATGATGACAACACAAAATGGACACTTGATGCATTAGGATGCGGGATCAAGTGGGAGCACGCCATCTCAATGCCTTGTGTCATGTTTGTGCTTTATAATAGACCCTCTTGGCACACTTGTTTTGGCCAACAAGTATTGCCAAATCCATTGGCTATGGTTATGAACTTGTGGTTGTTTTATTATGCATATATGGTTGATTAATGTTCATATTATCTTATTGTGGAATTGGATAGTTAACAACAGGAAATCAACAACTCGCATAAAATTGGTTCCTTAGAAATCAGTAAGAAATAAAATTGGTTTTAATAAAGGTTATTGATTTCATAATTAAATGGGTTATTAAAAGGAACTTTAAAATAAGTTTTCAAACAAACTACCATGCATTTGAATGCATGCAAATGCAAGGTATGAAAATTGTTTTCCAAACTAGAATTTTGTAAAACACAAATCCCTTTTAAATAAGTCAAACACCATCCTATTAAACAACACTCGAATCATTTGAGAACTTGATGTGGGATAAAGGTCACCTAACCACATTAAAGGGAACTAATGAGTTTGAGGTGGGTTTGCCATATTTATGGGATAAAGGTCACCTAACCACTTATATTAGCAAATCCACACGTGTGTCTAAGTAGGATGACTTAATTTGGAAATCATGCATTAGGATCACCGAAGCATGACGTACAAAAGGTGTTGATGGGATAAACATCCCAAACAAACATAAGTTGTTTAACCGATCCCATACACTAGAACTTGTAATAGGTTAAAATTGTCAAACGTTGACTACCTTGTTAATTTAATTAAAGGGATAAAGGTCACCTAACCGATATTTAATCGTAACGTTGGATTCTAAATTTTGACATTAATTGTCTATGAGACAAAAAGGGTATTAATAATCAAAATACATTGATATTAAAAATACTAAAATTTGAGTTTTGTAAAATTGTAGATGGCTAACAACAACAATGCAATCCCGACCGTCCACAACCTATCACTAAGAACCATCCTTGAAAAGGAACGTCTAAACCATGGGAACTTCATGGATTGGTACCGAAACTTGAGAATCGTTCTCAAGTAAGAAAAGAAGTCCTATGTGTTAGACGATCCCATTCCCGATCAACCCGATGAAAATGACGTAGAAGCCTTTACCGAGTGGGTCAAATACACCGAGGACTCTATGCAAGTCTCATGTCTCATGCTAGCGAGTATGATTCCTGATTTGCAAAAGGACTTTGAGAACCACAATGCCTATGACATGATCACCCAGTTGAAGGAAATGTTCCAACAACAATCAAGGGTGGAGCGCTTCGAAACGGTTCGAGCACTCCATGCATGTCGGATGGACGAGACCCAATCGGTATCATCTTACGTACTTAAGATGAAGAGCCACATTGATCGCATTGAAAGGCTTAACTGTCGTGTGTCCAACGAGTTGGCAACGGATTTGATCCTCAACTCCCTATCCAAGAAGTTTGATAGCTTCGTTATGAACTATAACATGAATGGATGGGACAAGACCATTGGTGAGCTTCATTAAACGCTCAAAACGGCCGAGGCAGGAATGGGTAGAAAGGTTCTACCGGTCCTAACGATCGATGAAGGTGGTAATAGGAAAAGGCACCTCCCCGACCCTAGGGCAAGTGTTGCCAGAAGGGGCACGTCAAAGGAAAGGGTAAGGGTAAAGCAAAAGTAGAACCGCCCAAACCGAGAGAAATGAAGCAAAAGGTTGCTCAAGATGACCCGTTTTTGAGTGTGGTGAGGTAGGCCATTGGAAACGCAATTGTCCGGTCTATCTCAAAGCGTTGAGATCAAAGAAGGACGCGGGGCAAACCTCAGGTATAATATTTATGATACATATTGAGCTGAATGTTATTTCTTCTAACACATGGGTATTAGATACCGGATATGGAACTCACATTTGCAATTTGTTGCAGGGGTTCAAAAGAAGTGAGCATTATGCAAAAGGGGAAATAAGTCTCTTCATGGGCAATGGTGCAAAGGTTCACGTGGAAGCCCAAGGAGACTACATTTTGAAGCTTCCAAGTGGTTCGGAAGTCATTTTAAAGAATGTATTATATGCTCCTAGTTTGACTAGGAACATTATTTTTGTTTCCCGTTTAAGACAATATGATTATGATTTCAAGTTTGTTGACAATGATATTGTGAAGTCGCTGGATCGGTAAACATCCGAGCGTGTTCTTGACGGAAGGATAAAAACCAAAAGATAAACAAAAGTACGAACAATAATCGAATGATTTTATTGATAAAACATAACGATTTTAAGCTCGTTACAACTTAAGAATCAAGACTTTTGGCAAGGGGAGATCGAGCATGATCTCCCCTCTCATCCGGCAGCGCCTGGGCACCAGGAACACTATGAAAACCCTTAGGTTTTTACACATTGAAACTGGTATATATAGGCCTCGGCCCATATTAGATGCGACTGGGCCCATTCGTGCGATTGGACCATACGTATGCTTCAATCGTACGACTGGACCATTCTTATGGCTCAGTCTTACAAATGCCCCAATCGCATCTCTCAGTCGCACGACTGGTCCATTAGCATGGCTCAGTCGTACGAATGAGTCTCATTCGTATATGCTCCTGCGAATGACCCAGTTTCATGTGTTTACAAGGTGTATAACATTAAGCCTAGACTATTCGTCAAGCGACGGACACACTATATATGACTATATATGCTCCAACAGATATTCATGTTTCTTCAAATCATATGTTTTATTTTAAGGCTATACCTTGTAATGGTATATATGAATTGGTTCATGATAACAACACATATGATAGCTCAATGTACCAAGCAACCACCAAAAGGCTCAAATTAGATTTGAGTGATTCCTATCTTTGGCATTGTCGCCTTGGTCACATAAACAAGAATCGTATGCAAAAACTCCAAAAGAATGGTCTTTTAAAAACTAATGAAAATGATTCATTTGATGTATGCGAGTCTTGTTTACAAGGTAAAATGACAAAGGCCGCTTTTAGTGGGACTAATGAAAGGGCAAAGGATTTATTAGGGATCATACATTCGGATGTATGCGGACCTTTTAAACCAATAACTAGGAATGGTGAAAGATACTTCATTACCTTTACCGATGACTATAGTCGTTATGGGTATGTGTACTTGTTAAGACACAAACATGAATCTTTTGAAATGTTCAAAATCTTCAAGAATGAAGTAGAAAATCAACTCAACAAAACAGTCAAGATTCTTCATACATATAGAGGAGGTGAATACCTTACTAGTGAATTTCAAGAATATCTTAGAAGTTGTGGGATTGTCTCATAACTTACTCCACCTGGAACACCACAACATAATGGTGTGTTTGAAAGGAGGAATCAGACTCTATTGGATATGGTTCAATCTATGATGGCTAGATGTACACTACCTCTATCATTTTGGGGTTTCGTGTTGCTCTGCGCGGCCTGTATTTTAAATATGGCCCTAACCAAGAAAGTAGAACGGACACCTTTCGAAGTATGGCATGGAAGGGTTCCATCATTAACATATTTAAAAGTTTAGGGATGTGATGTTTATCCTAAGCAATACACTCCAAACAAACTGGAAGCCCGATCCACAAAGTGTATCTTCATTGGATATCCTAGAGATTGTATTGGATATTATTTCTATGATCCGACAGAGTAGAAAGTGTTTGTTGCTCGAAAGGCAGAGTTCTTGGAAAATAAGTTTCTTTCAGAAGAAACTAGTGGAAGAGGAGTGGAACTTGAAGAGGTTCAAGATTCACAAGACGATACACAATTGGTTGATACTAGCAATCAACATGAGGATGTTGAGAATGATCATACGGATGATCAAGATACACAAAACGTTCGCAAATCTGGTAGAATTAGTGTTCCTCCTAAGAGATATGGATTTTTCATGGATGGATGCTATGTGGTAGATTTGGATGAACAAACCACATACCATGATGCAATGTCAAAACCTGATTTTGACAAATGGCAAGAAGCCATGAACGTTGAGATAAAATCCATGTATGATAACTAAGTTTGGGAATTGGTTACACCACCTCTTAAGTCCAAGATAGTTGGAAGTAAGTGGGTTTTCAAGAAGAAAACCGATATGCATGGAAACTTGGATACTTATAAAGCTAGACTTGTAGCGAAAGGTTTCACTCAAACTCAAGGGGTTGATTATGATGAAACTTTTTCGCCTGTGGCAATGCTAAAGTCTATTAGGATATTGTTTGCCATAGCAGCATATTATGACTATGAGATTTGGCAAATGGATATCAAAACCGCTTTCTTTAATGGATATCTTGAGGAAGATGTCCATATGAAACAGCTTGAAGGTTTTGTCGATCCAAAACATCCTAACAAGGTATGCAAGTTAAAGAAATCAATCTATGGATTGAAACAAGCGTCAAGAAGTTGGAATCACCGTTTTGATGATGAAGTAAAGAAATTTGGCTTCATCAAGAACGCTGATGAAGCTTGTGTATATAAGAAAGCTAGTGGGAGCATTATTACTTTCCTTGTATTATATGTCGATGACATTCTACTAATTGGAAACGACATTCCAACCTTGGAAGGTGTAAAAACCTGGCTTGGAAGCTGTTTTTCCATTAAGGATCTTGGTGAGGCCACCTATATTTTGGGAATAAAGATCTACAGGGATAGATCAACGCGGTTAATAGGTTTAAACCAAAGTGCATACATTGAAAAGATCTTGAAAAGGTTCAAGATGGAGAATTCTAAGAAAGGTTTTGTACCTATCAAAAGGGGACTTTATTGAGCACATCTCAATGCCCTAGTTCAAAGGTTGAACAAGAAAGAATGAATGGAGTCCCATATGCATCTGCTATAGGATCCATCATGTATGCAGTGATATGTACTAGGCCGGACATGTCATGTGCTCTAAGCATGACAAGTAGATATCAACAGAATCCTGGTAATAGTCATTGGATGGCTGTTAAGAGTATTTTGAAATACCTTAGAAATACTAAGGATATGTTCTTAATATATGGATCTGGTGAAGAGGAGCTCGTAGTAAAGGGTTACACGGATGCGAGTTTCCAAACTGATCATGATGATTCTCGATCATAGTCGGGATATGTCTTCATTATGAATGGAGGAGCGGTTTCTTGGAAGAGCTCAAAGCAAGATGTAGTGACACTATCTACAACAGAATCAGAAAACATAGACGCTTCATTGGCAGCTCATGAAGCTGCGTGGCTTAGGAAGTTCATTGCTGATCTAGGGGTTGTTGCTACTATTCAAGACCCCCTAGAGAAATTTTGTGACAACGAGGGTGCGATTGCTCAAATCAAGGAACCTCGTGCTCATCAAAAGACTCGGCACATTGAACGGAGATTCAACTACATAAGGGATGAAGTTGAAAAGGGAAAGATATGTATTCGCAAAGTTCATACCGATCAAAACATTGCAGATCCATTCACGAAGCTCCTAGATAGGACAAAGCATGAAAGTCATACTTGTGCCTTAGGACTTCGATATTCTAGTGATTGGACTTGATCAAATTTTGTATTTGGATATTGGAACTTATGTTATTTGACTTAATTATATGGTTATAATTTTCATTTGTTCTTCTATTTTAGCATGTTTAAATCCGTGAATAAGCAAGTTATTCTAAACGTCCGTATTCGATCATACTTGTGGGAACAACTATGAATGTAAGACTACAATGAACTTGGATTAGTTGATATTCATAAGATATGAATATAGAGCAATAGGTTGCTACCAAGGTTCATTGATATCTATGGGATATAGATATTGGACTGACCCGCTCTCAATTATTTCTACATGGAATCTTAGTGATTAGTCATAAGAGATATTGAGTAAAGGCGAATATTATTGTATCCTCAGACCTGAGATACATATTGGGTCTTGATATTCACCAAGTGTTGTACTTTGACTTAGTACTTTGCTGTTCTGAAAGATTGGCAGTACATAAGGCTGAGTTCAGGTATGTTATAAGGTGATTATGAAAGACGTACGTAGTCAAGATGGAATTTGTTCCTCTTATTCGTTGAGAGTTAGATGTCTAAGGCCTGTTAAAGTTAAATTATCAAAGAATGACAATTCTGTGTCTTTGGGATTTAACATGACATCTGCAACAAAAGGATAGATGATTGATTCACCTAAATCATATTCAAGTAAGGTACTAGAATGGGATGATGTTATTGAATGACACTTAGTCGGGTCATACCCAATAACAGGCTAGACAAACACCTGCAATATTTATTTTGTTGATTTGATCAGTTAAATAAATAACGACACCAAGAACATTTTGAAAAATGGTTTTCTAAATTAGATGCACAAAAGAAATTAATAAATAACTTGGGTTTATTTATTAATTTGAGAGAGATCATTTTATAACTGTTATCTAATGGTTAATTAACATTTATAAAATAAACTATAACATGGCATGTAAGATGTCACAAATTAATTAAATTGGGTTTTAATTAAAGTCATGTTAGAGCTAGTTTAGTGTACAAAAATAAAATTTAAGTGTTACAATTTTATTTTGTTGTTCTAATAAAACAAATTGGATGATAAAACAAAAGCTTCCCTCCCATTGGTGGCAGCGTTGTTCTCGGTCTAAGGAGGGCTGAAAAAAGTGGCCAACCAATTGTTTTATAGAGTCCTTTTTCACCTACAAGCAATCCACATGCAAACCACTTCATCTCTCTCAAGTCAAGAGTGCAAAAATCCTCTCTTCTCCTTCCTCTTGTTCTCGGCAGCTAGCAAAGAAAAGAGCTGGAATTTTCAGCTTTAAAAGTGTTTTAAAGGCTGGAAGTAGGTGTTGTGAAATCCTAGTATCAAGGGTGTTTTGTTGGAAGCTTGGGGTATCATCTTCTTGAGGTCTTCTTGCTTGATGATTCAGCCATTAACTTCATCATCTACACCTCAATAATCTCGGTTTCTAACAACAAGAAAGGTTATAATACCCGTAATAAATATAATAATAATAATAAAAGCTCAAGGGGTGATATTGCAATTTTAGAAACTTAAATTAATAAGTTTGTGCCTCAAATGAAAGAATGTAAACCACAGGGACCATTTGTGTAAAAACTGAAAATCACTCTGTCTCTCTCCCCGATTCCGGCCACTATTCCGGCCACCCTCACCGCGACTCCGGCGACCCCCAAAATGCATTTTAAACGCGGTTTTCAAACCCCACAACGCACCAATACAATCGTGGGCAAGATTCTAACAATAATACAACCACTAATTCGAGTATTAACAACCGGATTACAACTCACGAAATCACCCAACTTTCGGTCGCTTTATCAATATTTAAATCGCACTAAACCGACATAATAATGCAATTAACTTTACCTAATCAATCATATACCTGTTTCCAATCGTTTCCAACTCACAAATCCAACAGAAACAAACACAAACTCTCTATTCGATCTCCACCTTCATCGCGACCTGCAACTGGGTCGAACACCATCTCCGGACCTCGAAACCTCAAATTGATAGTGGGATTTGCTTCATGCACGTTTGGAAAAGCTCCACACAAAGTTAATTGCATTATGATCATCATTTGATCCAAAATCAGATCCACGTTGACCGCGGCTTGATCAACAAGGTGTTCGACTTCGTTTTATCTTTATTCAGGTAATTAGAACCACCTACACACTCGGTTTCATTCAAGGATCAAAAGCCCTATGCTTAATATAGTTAACATAATTGAATTCGTGGTCAATTTGATTCGAATCGAAAACTAGGGTTCTTAGATTTGGGGGAGTTGGGGTTAAACTGCTTAAAAGAATTTAGAAACCAAGATAACCGTGGCTGGATGCCTTGGTTTACTGGTTTGTGCATGGGATTGTGGGCAGGAGGTCACGGGTTCGAACCCGAGCCCCTGCCATATTTTTTTTAAAGCCTTTCTAAGCCCTTAAAAATTACAGAAAAATTCTCAAAAATTATAAAAATCTTTTTTATAATCTCTGTTTATTTTTAAATCATCAACCTGATTTTCTGTAATTTTCATTAAGCTTAAACCTTTATAAAACAATAAAACGAAGGCATTTAGTTTAATTATTTTTATGAATTTCTGTTAAATAAATGGTAAAAATCTGATTAAATATAAAACTTCTTTTATAAAAGTACCTAATTAATTTCTGTAAGTTAGCTTGTTGAAACCTTAACAATTCTTATATATATTTTGTTAACGAACGTGGTAAATAGTTATTTTGTTTAAAAATAAGCTTCAAATAGTCGATATAGTCCCGTATTTTACAGCCAACTTACTGAGGCCATAACTTTATCATAACAGATTCAAATCAGTTAAATTTTAAGTCCATGACGAAGATCGTCGAAAGACGAATCCGTTGATAAATAAAAAATTGAAAAACTCATTCGTTTAGACCTCCAAACAGTCGTTTTCGTTACAACTAGCAGTTCTGCGCAGCTGTAAAGATCCACGTTTTTCTCATATTTCGGTAATCCAAATCAGAAACTTTTCTAAATGAAAGTTGTTCAGAAATCACTAATCTAGTAGACTGAGATTTTCAGAATTTTTAGACGTCGTTTAGTATTTTTAACGAGTGCGAAAAGACAGAGGCAGAACTGGAATTTTTCAAACTATAATTTGCGTTACGTTATCGTAGGTTCTCACGGCGTTAACCGAGCCTAGACTTTGTTTCTGATTATTGTCATTCGTGTATAAGGTACGGATTCCGACCTTTCCTCTCTCGTAGCATGAAATCCTCTCGTTCTTGATTTTTATCTTGAATCCAGAACTTGACTTGTTTATTAAATTCATAAGTTTATTGTTATAAAGGATTATCGTATAGTTGACATTGTTTGCATGTGATATGATTTATCTTCTTTGTACTCATTGTCACATGCTTCCTAAATTATTAATTGTAGCTAGTGACCTTGATTGAGGGTTAAGAGCACTAGTGTAACTTATTGTGTTATATTGGCTTGATCGATTGTATTATTGACCTCCGTACCCGAGCACATCCACCTATGGGGACATAGGGCGTCATTGTGGCACAAGTGACGTGCTCTATCTGTGGCAGAGCGATTAGACCACAACGTCTCTACATTATTATTACGTGCTAAGTTGTTGCACATATTGATTAGTGTTAAAGGAGGCGTATGGATCGATCCTAGGATATCATTGTTATTGTTCATTGGTGAGATGGTTAGGTGTGTGTGCCCACATTCCTATCTCACATATTGGTGCATTAGAACTGCAGCTAATGTACACATTGTTAATTGTTATTATTATTGGCTCATATGGGTATTCCTTTTAGATGATCATTATCATTTGATTTTCAACTTGATCATCTCATTGTTATCATTATTGATCATTGTATTGCTATTGTTTATTTCCGTTACTGAGCATTCTTTGGCTCAGCCATGCTTTCTTTTGTTGTTTGTCTCTTATTTTTATAGCAGGTACTCAAGGGGCTCAGGGGAACGAGTGAAGAGTGTTAACTCAAGAAGTTAGGATGAGAACATTTGGATTAATAAGATTTAATAGTATTTTGATTTTAAGACTTTATTTAAATTATTTGGACCTATGTAAGAATTTGAGTGTTTCTTAGTACTTTAATCTTATCGTTATGAACCTCTGGTTACTGTTTGTGTGACACGTCAACCTTACCCGGGTTGGGGTGTTACAGTTATGGTATCAGAGCTTAGGCTCCTTCCTGTAGAAAACTTAAACTAAATAATTAAGACATGTGAGGATTGGGTAGACATTGGGTTAGGTTCTCTATATATTATATGGCTGTTTTCTAATTCACGTTGTTCTGATTAATGTGAAATGTTTTCATTTTAGATGCCTCCCAGCCGTAATTCACGAAATTCTAGCGGGTCGAATGGACCTGATCCAAACCCAAACCCAAATCCTAATCCAAATCCAAACCCAAATCCGAATCCGAATCCAGACCCAAATCCAAACCCGAATCCAAACCCAACTGGTGCAGATGTTTGGCTAGCGCGATTTCAAAAGCAAAAACCACGAGCATTCACTAAGGCGGCTACACCTGCAGTGGCCAAAGACTGGATCGCTCATATTGAGAAAATTTTTACCGTGCTTAGAGTTGATCAGCAGTACAGGGCTGGTTTAGCTGCTTATAAGCTGGAGGAAGATGCTCAAGTATGGTGGGAGAATGTGGTAGCTGAAAGAGGAGGCGAACAGTTCGTGGAGACTCTATCTTGGAATGATTTTCGTTCCATATTCTTTGACAAGTATTTTACGAATGTGGATAAAGCAGCATACAGGCGGGAGTATGATAACATCCGTCAACGAAACGATGAATCACTCACTGATTTTACAGACCGGTTTTATCGACTGTTGGGATTTCTAGGTTCTTCTGCTGGACCACCCGAGGAACGGGCTGAAAAGTATCAATGGGCAGTATGTGATCGGATTCGTAAGGCTATTATTCACTCCACTTTCAACAATGTTGAGGAAGCAGTTAGGGCTGCAAAAAGGGTGGACCTGGAGAGAAAGGAATTTTTGTCAAAATTTGAGGATAATAAGAAGCGAAGTAGAGATGGGACTCGTATTCAGGCCGGCGGTGAGTCATCTCAAGGATCTGACCGAAATGGAAATGATCGTCAGAAAAATCAAGGATCGGGGAAGAACACTAAGCCATGGCATGGTAAGACTCGAAGTCAAGGTCAAATGATGCCCTATCAACAACCAATTGCAGCTCAACCGGTGAATCAAAAAGGCAATCCTTCCAGACATCCGATGTGTACTCATTGTGGAAAGCATCATCCCGGAACTTGTCATCGACTTACAGGAGCTTGTCTTGGTTGTGGAGATATGGGGCATAGGGTTAGTCAATGCCCAAAGGCGAGGAACCGACCAGAGAATGATGCTAAGGGAGCAAATGCGCCACCCACTACTAGAGGACGAGTATTCGTACTAACTGTAGGGGAAGCTGCTAATGCTCCAGGTACGATTTGTGGTATACTTCGTTATGGTGACTATGATATTTCTGTATTGTTTGATACTGGCTCCACCCACTCGATAGTATCTCATCTATTCACAAAGCGCCTTACGATCATGCCTACCGCTCTAGAGCCTGCATTAGTGATTTCTACTCCTGTTGGAGAATCGATTGTTATTTCACAAGTGTACCAAAACTGTCCTATTCAGATCGAATCAATCATTAGAGAGGCTGACCTATTTCCTATGCACATGGGTGATTTCGATATTATTCTTGGCATGGATTGGTTAACACGACACCAGGTTACCATAGAATGTCAAACTCGTCGTGTGCTATTTGGTGATCCTGTGAATCCTGACTTAGTTTACCAAGGGAACCTACCTCGGAAGCCTCTCAAAATTATCTCTGCTATGAAAGCCCAAAAGCTTATATTCCGTGGATGTGAGGGATTCTTAGCTTCTATAAAAGATACATCAGTGGATACTCCTCGTATTGAAGACTTTCCTATTGTTCAGGAATTCTCTGATGTCTTTCCTGAAGAACTTCCAGGGTTACCACCTGAGCGTGAAGTCGAGTTTACTACTGATTTAATCCCCGGGGCGGAACCTATTTCTAAGGCACCTTATCGGATGGCTCCAGTAGAGTTAAAGGAATTGAAAGAACAACTGCAGGAGCTATTACAACTTGGATTCATTAGACCAAGTGTTTCACCATGGGGGGCACCGGTATTATTTGTGAAGAAGAAAGATGGTAGTATGCGTCTATGCATCGACTACCGAGAGCTTAATAAGATTACTATCCGGAACCGCTATCCGTTACCGCGTATTGACGATCTCTTCGATCAACTACAAGGGGCAAAGTTCTTCTCTAAGATCGACCTCAGATCAGGATACCATCAATTGAGGATCCGAGATCAAGATGTTCCTAAGACAGCATTCCGCACCCGTTACGGTCACTATGAGTTTCTAGTTATGCCTTTTGGCTTGACCAATGCTCCAGCTGTCTTTATGGACCTCATGAACAGAGTGTTCCATGAGTATTTGGACCGCTTTGTAATTGTTTTTATCGATGACATCTTGGTATTCTCTAAAAGTAGAGAGGAGCATGAAGACTATCTTCGCATGATTTTGGAGACCTTACGCCAAAAGAAGTTATATGCTAAATTTTCTAAGTATGACTTTTGGCTTGAACAAGTGGCATTTTTAGGGCATGTTGTATCAGCTAAAGGTATCACTATGGATCCGGCAAAGGTGGAAGCTATTACTAAATGGCCTCGACCGACATCCGTCACTGAAGTTCGTCGTTTTCTTGGTTTAGCGGGCTATTACCGACGTTTTGTGGAAGGTTTCTCTCGTGTAGCATTGCCTCTAACTCAACTTATGAGAAAGGGTGTAAAGTTTACTTGGAATGAGGTTGGAGAAAAGATAATCGAAGGACCGGAATTGGTTAGAATTACTAATGACAAAGTTGCCATTGCCAGAGAGAAGTTGAAAGAAGCCCAAACTAGACAAAAGAGTTACGCCGATCAACACCGACGAGCGTTGGAATTTAGAGTCGGAGATCATGTGTTTCTCAAAGTGTCACCTTGTCGTGGCATACGTCGATTTGGAATTAAAGGAAAGTTAAGTCCACGTTTTATCGGTCCGTTTGAGATTCTTGAAAGGGTTGGTGAAGTCTCCTACCGTTTGGCTTTACCACCTCAACTGTCACATGTGCATAACGTCTTCCATGTCTCTTTGTTGAGGGGATACAACTATCACCCGTTACGCGTTATTAGTTACCCTCTTCACGCGATTCAAGAAGATCTTTCTTATGAAGAAGAACCTGAAGCTATTATTGATCGTCAAGAACGAGTTATGAGACGTAAGTCTATACCGTTCGTTAAAGTTTTATGGAAAAACCATTCTGAACGCGAAGCTACATGGGAGATGGAAGATACAATTCGTTCCTAATATCCGAATCTTTTTACAGCTTAGTACTTGGTTTTATTAATATATTTGGCTTTACGCTATTAAGATATCAGTTATTAATTCCTGATCATCAGACTATCTGTTACATGTTCTATTTTTGTGATTAGCACCGTCTCTGCATCAAAATGATTATGAGTTATCTCATCCACTTGTTGATTCTTTATCACTCCGTGTACGTATGTCATATCTTAGTTCGGTCTGTACCTAGCAATTTCGTGGACGAAATTGTTTTAAGGGGGGTAGAATTATAATACCCGTAATAAATATAATAATAATAAAAAAGCTCAAGGGGTGATATTGCAATTTTGGAAACTTAAATTAATAAGTTTGTGCCTCAAATGAAAGAATGTAAACCACAGGGACCATTTGTGTAAAAACTAAAAAACACTCTGTCTCTCTCCCCGATTCCGGCCACTATTCCGGCCACCCTCACCGCGACTCCGGCGACCCCCAAAATGCATTTTAAACGCGGTTTTCAAACCCCACAACGCACCAATACAATCGTGGGCAAGATTCTAACAATAATACAACCACTAATTCGAGTATTAACAACCGGATTACAACTCACGAAATCACCCAACTTTCGGTCGCTTTATCAATATTTAAATCGCACTAAACCGACATAATAATGCAATTAACTTTACCTAATCAATCATATACCTGTTTCCAATCGTTTCCAACTCACAAATCCAACAGAAACAAACACAAACTCTCTATTCGATCTCCACCTTCATCGCGACCTGCAACTGGGTCGAACACTATCTTCCGGACCTCGAAACCTCAAATTGATAGTGGGATTTGCTTCATGCACGTTTGGAAAAGCTCCACACAAAGTTAATTGCATTATGATCATCATTTGATCCAAAATCAGATCCACGTTGACCGCGGCTTGATCAACAAGGTGTTCGACTTCGTTTTATCTTTATTCACGTAATTAGAACCACCTACACACTCGGTTTCATTCAAGGATCAAAAGCCCTATGCTTAATATAGTTAACATAATTGAATTCGTGGTCAATTTGATTCGAATCGAAAACTAGGGTTCTTAGATTTGGGGTAGTTGGGGTTAAACTGCTTAAAAGAATTTAGAAACCAAGATAACCGCGGCTGGATGCCTTGGTTTACTGGTTTGTGCATGGGATTGTGGGCAGGAGGTCATGGGTTCGAACCCGAGCCCCTGCCATATTTTTTTTAAAGCCTTTCTAAGCCCTTAAAAATTACAGAAAAACTCTCAAAAATTATAAAAATCTTTTTTATAATCTCTGTTTATTTTTAAATCATCAACCTGATTTTCTGTAATTTTCATTAAGCTTAAACCTTTATAAAAACAATAAAACGAAGGCATTTAGTTTAATTATTTTTATGAATTTCTGTTAAATAAATGGTAAAAATCTGATTAAATATAAAACTTCTTTTATAAAAGTACCTAATTAATTTCTGTAAGTTAGCTTGTTGAAACCTTAACAATTCTTATATATATTTTGTTAACGAACGTGGTAAATAGTTATTTTGTTTAAAAATAAGCTTCAAATAGTCGATATAGTCCCGTATTTTACAGCCAACTTACTGAGGCCATAACTTTATCATAACAGATTCAAATCAATTAAACTTTATGTCCATGACGAAGTTCGTCGAAACGCGAATCCGTTGATATATAAAACATTGAAAAACTCATTCGTTTAGACCTCCAAACAGTTGTTTTCGTTACAGCTAGCAGTTCTGCGCAGCTGTAAAGATTCACGTTTTTCTCATATTTCGGTAATCCAAATCAGAAACTTTTCTAAATGAAAGTTGTTCAGAAATCACTAATCTAGTAAACTGGAGATTTTTAGAATTTTTAGACGTCGTTTAGTATTTTTAACGAGTGCGAAAAGACAGAGGCAGAACTGGAATTTTTCAAACTATAATTTGCGTTACGTTATCGTAGGTTCTCACGGCGTTAACCGAGCCTAGACTTTGTTTCTGATTATTGTCATTCGTGTATAAGGTACGGATTCCGACCTTTCCTCTCTCGTAGCATGAATTCCTCTCGTTCTTGATTTTTATCTTGAATCCAGAACTTGACTTGTTGTTTATTAAATTCATAAGTTTATTGTTATAAAGGATTATCGTATAGTTGACATTGTTTGCATGTGATATGATTTATCTTCTTTGTACTCATTGTCACATGCTTCCTAAATTATTAATTGTAGCTAGTGACCTTGATTGAGGGTTAAGAGTACTAGTGTAACTTATTGTGTTATATTGGCTTGATCGATTGTATTATTGACCTCCGTACCCGAGCACATCCACCTATGGGGACATAGGGCGTCATTGTGGAACAAGTGACGTGCTCTATCTGTGGCAGAGCGATTAGACCACAGCGTCTCTACATTATTATTACGTGCTAAGTTGTTGCACATATTGATTAGTGTTAAAGCAGGCGTATGGATCGATCCTAGGATATCATTGTTATTGTTTATTGGTGAGATGGTTAGGTGTGTGTGCCCACATTCCTATCTCACATATTGGTGCATTAGAGCTACAGCTAATGTACACATTGTTAATTGTTATTTTTATTGGCTCATATGGGTATTCCTTTTAGATGATCATTATCATTTGATTTTCAACTTGATCATCTCATTGTTATCATTATTGATCATTGTATTGCTATTGTTTATTTCCGTTACTGAGCATTCTTTGGCTCAGCCGTGCTTTCTTTTGTTGTTTGTCTCTTATTTTTATAGCAGGTACTCAAGGGGCTCAGGGGAACGAGTGAAGAGTGTTAACTCAAGAAGTTAGGATGAGAACATTTGGATTAATAAGATTTAATATTATTTTGATTTAAGACTTTATTTAAATTATTTGGACCTATGTAAGAATTTGAGTGTTTCTTAGTACTTTAATCTTATCGTTATGAATCTCTGATTACTGTTTGTGTGACACGTCAACCTTACCCGGGTTGGGGTGTTACAAAGGTTGTCTTCTAAACATCCTATGGTTGTTTTATTGTATGAATTTCGTGTATGGATCCGTGGTTTGGGTTTTGATTATCAAATGGTTTAATAATCAACTTATTAATAAGTTTTTAAACTTATAATCCGCTGCGTTTTTCATATAAACAAGCTTATATGAACTTTGATAAACTTGTTAAAACCCTTCAGGGTAGAAAGGTTCTACCTGTTCTCTCGATCAATGAGGGAGGAAATAGGAAAAGGCCATTCCCTGATCCCAAGGCAAATGTTGCCAAAGGAAAAGGGCACATCAAAGGCAATGGGAAAGGGAAGGTTGAAGTGGAACCTTCAAAACCTATGCTTATGCAGTGGTGAGATAGGACATTGAAAAGTAATTGTCCAACCTATCTCAAAGAGTTGAGAAACAAGAGGGATGCTGGGCAGACCTCAGGTACAACTTTCATGATCCATATTGATTTAAATGTTATTTCTTCAAAGACATGGGTATTAGATACCGGATGTGGAACTCATATTTGCAATCTGTTGCAGGGGTTCAAAAGAAATAAACACTTTAAGAAGGGAGACACAAGTCCCTACATGGGAAACGGAGCAAAATTTGATGTCAAAGCCTAAGGAGACTATGTTTTGAAACATTCAAATGGTTTGGAAGTTGTTCTTAAAAACATTTTGTATGCTCCTAGTTTGACTAGGAACATAATTTCAGTTTGCATTTTAAAACAATATGGTTATGATTTAAAAGTTGTAAACGATGGTATTTATGTTTATATGGATGATGTATTTTATTTCTAGGCTATGCCTTTTAATGGTATTTATGAATTGGTTCATGATTATTCATCCTATAATAACATATTATACCAATCAAGCACTAAGAAACATAAAATAGGTTTAAGTGATCCTTATCTTTGGCATTGTCGTATTGGTCACATAAACAAGAATCGGATTCAAACACTTCAAAAGAATGGTCTTTTGAAAACAAATGAAATTTTTCATTTGATAAGTGTGAATCTTGTTTACAAGGTAAGATGACCAAGTCGCGCTTTAGTGATACTAATGAGAGGGCAAAAGACTTATTTGGAATCATACATTCGGATGTATGTGGTCCTTTTAAGACAATGACAAGGAATGGTGAAAGATACTTCATTACCTTTACCGACGATTACAGTCGCTATGGTTATGTGTACTTGATGACACATAAACATAAAGCTTTTGAAATGTTCAAAATCTTCAAGAATGAAGTAGAAAATCAACTCAATATAACTATCAAAGTTCTCCGTTCAGATAGAGGAGGTGAATACCTCAGTGAGGCTTTTCAGGATCATCTAAGAAGAAGTGGGATTGTCTCACAACTTACTCCTCCCGGAACACCACAACATAATGGTGTTTCTGAAAGGAGAAACCGAACCCTATTGGATATGGTTCGATCTATGATGGCTATAAGCTCACTACCTCTATAATTTTAGGGTCTTGCACTACTCTCCGCGGCTTGTATTTTGAATATGGCCCCAACCAAGAAAGTGGATTTGACACCTTTTGAAATATGGCATGGAAGAGTTCCATCGCTATCATATTTAAAAGTATGGGGTTATGAAGCTTATGTTAAGCTTAACACCCAAAACAAACTGGAATGTCAATCCACTAAGTGTATATTTATTGGATATCCAAAAGACTGTATAGGATACTACTTCTTTGATCCAACAGAGGAAAAGGTATTTATTGCTCGAAAGGCAGAGTTCTTGGAAGCCAAGTTCCTTATGGAAGGAATAATGTATAGAACAGTGGAATTTGATGAGGATCAAGATCCACAAGCTGATACACGTTTGGTTGACAATAGCAATCAACAGGAGGTTGTTAATGATGATCAAGAGGTGGATCGATACACATAAAACATTCACAGATCTTGTAGAGTTAGCATTCCACCTGAAAGATATGGATTTTTCATGGATGGATGCTACGTGGTTGACTCCGATGAGCCAACTACATACCATGATGCAATGTCCAATTCGGATTGTGACAAGTGGCTGGAAGCCATGAACGTAGAGATGCAATCCATGTATGACAACCAAGTTTAGGAATTGGTTGACCCTCCACTTAACTCCAAACCGGTTGGATACAAGTGGGTTTTCAAGAAGAAAACAGATATGCATGGAAACTTGGATACTTACAAGGCAAGAATTGTAGCAAAAGGTTTCACTCAAACTCAAGGGGTTGATTATGATGAAACCTTCTCGCCTGTGGCAATGCTAAAGTCTATTAGGATATTGTTTGCCATTGCTACTCATTATGATTATGAGATTTGGCAAATGTATGTCAAAACTGCTTTTCTTAATCGACATCTCGAAGAGACTGTCCATTTGGTTCAGCCTGAAGGTTTCGTCGATCCAAAGCATCCTAATAAAGTATGCAAGTTAAAGAGATCTATCTATGGATTGAAACAAGCATCAAGATGTTGGAATCAACATTTTGATGAACAGATCAAGAAATTTGGTTTCATCAAGAATGCTGATGAGGCTTATGTGTATAAAAAGGCTAGTGGGAGTGTAATTACAATCTTAGTATTGTATGTTGATGACATACTACTATTTGGAAATGATATTCCAACCATGGAAGGTGTTAAAACCTGGCTTGGAAGTTGTTTTTCCATAAAAGATCTCGGTGAAGCCGCCTATATTCTGGGAACAAAAATCAATACGGATAGATCGAGGCGGTTGATAGGTCTAAACCAAAGTGCATACATTGATAAAATCTTGAAAAGGTTCAAGATGGAAAACTCTAAGAAAGGTATGGTACCTATTCAAAGAGGGACAATATTGAGTGCTTCTCAATGTCCAAGCTCAAAGGATGAGCAAGATCGTTTGAAGGACATCCCATATGCGTCTGCTATAGGATCCATCATGTATGCGATGATATGCACTAGACCGGACGTGTCATGCGCGTTAAGCATGACAAGCAGATATCAGCAGAATCTAGGTAATAGTCATTGGCTGGCTGTTAAAAGTATATTGAAATACCTTAGGAGGACTAAGGATATGTTTCTAATATACGGATCTGATGAAGAGGAACTCGTTGTAAAGGGTTACGCAGATGCGAGTTTCCAAACTGATCGAGATGATTCTCGATCACAATCGGGTATGTCATCATCATGAATGGAGGAGCACTGTCTTGGAAGAGTTCAAAGCAAGACGTGGTAGCATTGTCCACTACAGAATCTGAATACATAGCCGCCTCATAGGCAGCTCAGGAAGCTGCATGGATAAAGAAGTTTATCGCCGATCTAGGGGTGGTCTCTACTATTCAAGACCCCATAGAAATCTTTTGTGATAACGAGGGTGCAATTGCTCAAATCAAGGAACCCCGTGCACATCAAATGACAAGGTACATTGAGCGGAGATTCAACTACATAAAGGATGAAGTTGAAAAAGGAAAGATATGTATTCGCAAAATTCACACTGATCAAAACATTACGGATCCACTCACTAAGCTCCTTGAAAGGGCAAAGCATGATAGTCATACTTGTGCCTTAGGACTTCGATATTCTAGTGATTGGAATTGATCTGTTTAGTATTAATATTGAAAATATGGAACAATTCTAATATTTAACTCATCTATATATTTACGATATTTTGAGTTATGTTCCTTTTTGCATGTTTACATCCATGAATAATTTTATTATTCTAAATGTCCGTAGTCGGTCATATTTGTGGGAACAAATATGAACGTAAGACTATTATGAACTTGGATTGGTGGATATTCATAAAGCATGAATATAGAGCAATTGGTTGCTGCCAAGGTTCATAGATATTCGTGGGATACGAATATTGGACTGACCCGCATCTCAAATCTTAATACATGGAATCTTATTGATTGATCATAAGTAAATTTGAGTAAAGGCGAATATCATTTGGTATCCTCCGACCTGAGATACATATTGGGTTTTGATATTCACCAAGTGTTATACCTTAGGCTAGTTCTTCGCTGATCTGAAATAATGGTCAGTACATAAGGCTATGTTCAGGCATGACATAAGGTGATTGTGAGAAACGTATGTAGTCAAGATGGAATTTGTTCCTCTTATTCATTGAGAGCATGATGTCTAAGGCCTGAATAAGTTAAATCAACAAGGAATAATCATTCTGTGTCCTTGGATTTAACATGACATCTGTAACAAAAGGATAAATGATTGATTCACCTAAATTATTTCAAGTTGGATACTTTAAGGGGATGATGTTATTGAATGGATTTTAAGTCATGCGTAATAAGGGTAGTAAACCGTTGTTAGGCGGTATTTAATGCTTGCTTCAGTCTTCTATGAACCTTGTGCAAGTGGGAGAATGTTAGATCTTATATGCCCAAGGCACATACAAGATTGATGTGGTTAGTACGTCATGATCCAAGTCGGGTCATATCCAATAACAAGTTTAGCAAACACCAATTAATATTTAATTGATGATATGATCATGCAATTAAATATTTACACCAATTTAGAAAATGTGTTTTCTAAGTAAGTTGCATATGAGATAGAACAACTTATAGGGATATTTTGTTCATGGAAATTATTTGTAATGTTACTAAGTTAGTTAAATAACATCAAATAAAACCCATTTTCTAAATTGGTGTAAATGTTTAGAAAACCCATTTTTATTGGGTTTTCTATCTTATATGCAACTTATTTAGAAAACCCATTTTCTAAATTCGTGTAAATATTTAATTGTATGATCATATCATCAATTAAATATTAATTGATGTTTGCTAAACTTGTTACTGGGTATGACCCGACTTGGATCATGACGTACTAACCTCATCAATCTTGTATGTGCCTTGGGCATATAAGATCCAACACACAACACCCTTACCAACTGTTGTCGACATTTTTAGATAGAGAAAGCAAGGAGATCTTCGGTTTTAGAGTGAGAAAGAAGCTAAAGCCAGCCAAGGTAAGCAAATTTGGCATAATTAGTTCGGTTTTTTATGGATTTTGACCATGAAGGTGATTTTTCATGTTCTTATGTGTCTACATGTGTCCGGGTATGTGTTTTTGACATGTTAAGGAGTTAGAGTTCTTTGAAAAGTTCAAGCCGAAGGAGTTGAGCATTTAGCATATTTTTACATGTTTTAACACTTCTTGGGGCTGAAAATGTAAAAATGATTTTTATAAATTTTAAACTTGTGTACCCGTATGTTTTATGTTGTATGGTGATGTTTTATGTGATGTTTATGCACAGAATGGTATTAAGAAGCTTAGATTAGGATGAAATGACCTTTGTGATTGAAAATAATTGAGAAGTATCTTAAACTGGTTGCTCATTAGCCTATATAAGGCTCATGTGCCTGAAATTTTGCCTTAGAAAAGATTAAGTATGGCCCATGCGCCCAAACAGTACCCCATGCGCCCAAACAGTACCCCATGCGCCCAAACAGTACCCCATGCGCCCAAATTATGCCTTAGTATAACTAAGAATAACCCATGCACCTGAACACTAGTTCATGCGCCTAGAAACTTGGTCAGACGTGCAAGTGTTGGGGTCAGGCGCCCCAATAGTGCTGATGCACCCAACTTTTTATTCCGGAGCCTAAGTATAGGCTCATGCTCCTGAACAGTTCATGCACCCAAACTTAGTGGAAAAATAGTTAATAGGGCCAAGCGCCCAAATAGTGTTGATGCACCTAAACAGGGCTCATGCGCCTACATAGTTCCCATGCGCCCAACACTTAGAATTTTTTTTTGGAATTTTGGGAATAACAGAATAATTAGGGTTTGACCCTAGTTTCACCTTAGGGCTATAATTGTCTATGTTATGCATGATTGTGATCTGTTCCTAAGTCCCATAATATACTATATTATATGGTGTGACTATACGTGGTGTATTTATGGTCATAAACGTAAAGTATTATCATTGAAAAAATATGAAAGATTAATGATAAAGAAAGTGGAACATAAAAGAATTAATGAAAGTCTTGCAAGCAAATGAAAGGAGGTGCACAACCATGTTGTCGTTAGCTCAACTGTGTGCGATTTAGCTAACCCGAAGGATGCACACAGGGTTAGTCATTGAGACTGACAGGGACCCTTGTACCATACTCTAGGTGACTAGGACAGCTTAGTGCACAATGTTCGTGGTCTATTTATAGACCACAGGCCCAACATCAGCTTCGTGCATAATGTTTGGGGTATTGCACATTGGTCCGTAAGAAAGTGAAAGATAATGATAAAAGTACGAAATGAACGAATGCGTACAGTAATGAATGAAAGAAAGCATTACCTTGATGTATGTGAAGGATTTGATCTTCCCAAGATACATATATTAAATTGATGTGGCTAGTGTGATATGATCCAAGTCGGGTCATACCCAATAACAAGCCAAACAAACACCGATAAATATTTATTGATTGATAAGATCACACAAATAAATATTTAGCTCCAATATAGAAACCGGGTTTTCTAACATATCGCTTTTGTGAATGAACAAAATTATATGGATAATTAGTTCATGGGAATTGGTTGTTTTATTACTTAAGTTGGTTAAGTAATATCAAACAAAAGTGTATTATATCTTATAAGATTTAAAAGGGTTTTAATCTTATAAATAAAATGGAGTGCAGGAGTATGTTTTTATAAAAATTAAATTGAGAGGGAAAACCAAAATGGGGACCAATTTGGCCGCCCCTTTGGTGTCTTGGAACTCCCTTTTTCTTATTTCAAGAACATGCAATTTAACTCACTTGAAGACTCTTCCACTTTTACATTTTTCCTTATACACACACAAGAGCAAACTCTCTCATCTTTCTCTCCTTTCTCACGGTTTTGGGCAGCAAAGTTGAGCAGATTTTTCAGCAAACAAAAGTGTTTTGGTTGCTGAAAATTGGTGTCAAGGATCCTAGCAAACGAAGGTGCTTTGTTGGTGGCTTGGGGTATGTCATCTTGAGGACTTCTACCTTGAAGTTTCAGCCACAAGAACTCATCTTTTCACCTCCTTAATCTCGATTTCCAGCAGCTCCAAAGGTTGTGTTTTCACCATCTTATGTTCATTTGATTGTATGCATTTTTGTATAAAGATCCATGGTTTGGGGTTTGCTTATTAAATGGGTTTCATAACCATCTTATTAACATGTTTTAAAACTAAAATCCGCTGCGTTTTCATATAAACAAGGTTATATGAGCTTTGTAAACATGTTAAAACCCTACAATGGCATCAAGAGCCACTTATACGAATGCATACATATATAATACATGCTTGTTCACGGTTTTGTGGTGTTTGACACCATATAGCCGAGAATGAAAGGGCTGAAATGGTCATCCCCTTTTGATTTTAAAGATGTTACTTTATGCATGTAAGGGTCTTTAAAAATCTAGATCATAAGATGTTTGTTTGTTTGGACAAAACCCATTTGTTCTTGGTTTATGTTGGCCAAGAACATGGGTTAAAAAGGGGCTGCGAAAATCATGACTTATTGGTATATTTGGATATATTGTTTTGGTTATGCATAACAAAGCCTAGACCTTGTGGATGATTGATTGGTTGTCATGTTATATTCATTTGGGCATGTAATAATTTAATTTTTGTTTCAAGTCTTGTTTTGTAATCTATTCATTCATATGGTTTGTAATAAATAGATTATGAGTTTTTCTTTACTAGAAAAAATGTATTAGGATACATATTTTGTAAGGATGCTCAAGATCAAGACTTGAAGAAAAGATGGACAAAGAGGATGCTTGAAGATGTGGATTCAAGTGGGAGTCCTTTTGTCAACCTTGTGTCATGTTCTTAACCCTTAGGACAAGACCTTTTGACACACTTGTTTTGGCTAAACAAGTGTGCTCAATCTAGTATGCTTTGTTATGCATATGTGAATGTTTTGGTTATGCTTGGTTGAATGCTTATGATGTTGTTTGTTTTGAATATTTGGATGTGATTAACAAACCATCAATTGAAACAAGCTATAACAAGAAATTGGTTCTCAAATCAATAAGCAAAATAGAATGGTTCTATAAAAGGAGTTAATGGTTTGTAAAATAAAATGGGTTTTATTTAAAAGAACCAATAGGGTACCATATGGTTGAATGCATACAATCATATGGTACATAGACTTTTCTAAACAAGAATTGTGAAAATGTAAATCCCTTTAGAAAACAAGTTAAACACCATCCTTTTACACAACACTTAGGTTACTTGCAAACTCTTAGTGGGATAAAGGTCACCTAACCACTTTGAGGGAACTTGTAACTTGAGGTGAGAATACCATGATTGTGGGATAAAGGTCACCTAACCACTTATGTAGTAAACTCACACGTGTGTGTAAGTAGGACGACTTGATTTGTAAAATATATTGAATGGATCATCTAAAATATGTTTTACAAAAGGTGTTGATGGGATAAACATGTCGTTTTAAACATAAGATGTTCAAACGATCCCATACCACTAGAAGTTGCAATAGGTTGCAATTGTCATTTATGACTACCTTGTTTATTTAAATAATGGGATAAAGGTCACCTAACCAATATTTAAATATAACGTTGGATTCTAAAATTTTATTTATTAATAGTCTATGAGACATAAAGGGTATTAATAAATGAAATATAATTATATCAACGATTACTAATGGAACTTTGTAAAATCTTGTAGATGGCCGACAACAACAACGCTAATAACGATGTACCAAACCAAAACAACCAATCCCTAAGGGCGATCCTTCAAAGGGATCGTCTATCACCTAACAATTTCATGGATTGGTACCACAACTTGAGAATCGTTCTCAAGCAAGAAAAGCGGGCCTACATCCTTGATGATCCCATCCCCGATGAACCTAACAAGGAGAATGTGGAAGCCTATAATGATTGGGTTAGATATGTGGAAGACTCCATCGAGGTCTCTTGCTTAATGTTAGCAAGTATGACACCCGAACTCCAAAAGGAGTATGAGCTCCATGGAGCCTATGACATGATCACTCAGTTACGGGAAACGTTCCAGCAACAAGCTAGAGTGGAGCGCTTCGAAACGGTTCGAGCGCTCATGCATGTCGGATGGAGGAATCCCAATCAGTTTCATCTTATGTTCTTAAGATGAAAAGCCACATCGACCGCCTTCAAAGGCTAAACTGTCTTGTCTCAAAAGAGTTGGCCACAGATTTGATCCTTAATGGCCTAACTAAAAAGTTTGAGGCGTTCGTCATGAAATACAACATGAACGGATGGGAGAAGAACATAAATGAACTTCATTCAATGCTCAAATCAGCCGAGGCGGGAATAGGTAAAAGGGTTTTACCCGTTCTCACCATTAATAAAGGTGGGAGAAGGAGAAGGTCTCTACCCCCTCCTAAGGCAACTGTTGCCAAAGGAAAGGGCACGTTGGGGGAAAGGGGAAGATGTTTGTTAGGGCGGAACCTCCGAAGCCCAAGGAGAAGAAGCAAAAGGTTGCTGTAAACGACCCATGCTTCAAATGTGGTGAGATAGGGCATTGGATGAGAAATTGTCCAGTCTATCTTAAAGAGTTTAGAGAAAAGAGGGATGCGGGGCAAACCTCAGGTATAATTTACATGATACATGTTGAGCTAAATGTTATTTCTTCTAACACATGGGTATTAGATACCGGATGTGGAACTCACATTTGCAATTTGGTGCAGGGGTTCAAAAGAAATGAGCATTATGCAAAAGGGGAAATAAGTTTCTTCATGGGCAATGGTGCAAAGGTTCACATGGAAGCCCAAGGAGACTACATTTTGAAACTTCCAAGTGGTTTGGAAGTCATTTTAAACAATGTATTATATGCTCCTAGTTTGACTAGGAACATTATTTCTGTTTCCCGTTTAAGACAATATGATTATGATTTCAAGTTTGTTGACAATGATATTCATGTTTCTTTAAATCATGTATTTTATTTTAAGGTTATACCTTGTAATGGTATTTATGAATTGGTTCATGAAAACATAACATATGACAGCTCAATATACCAAGCAACCACCAAAAGGCTCAAATTAGATTTGAGTGATACCTACCTTTGGCATTGTCGTCTTGGTCATATAAACAAGAAACGTATACAAATACTTCAAAAGAATGGTCTTTTAAAAACAAATGAATGTGATTCATTTGATGTATGTGAATCTTGTTTACAAGGAAAAATGACTAAGGCACCCTTTAGTGGAACTAACGAAAGGGCAAAAGATTTATTAGGTATCATACATTCGGATGTATGTGGTCCTTTTAAGCCAATGACTAGGAATGGTGAAAGATACTTCATTACCTTTACCGACGATTATAGTCGCTATGGGTATGTGTACTTATTGAGGCACAAAGATGAAGCTTTTGAAATGTTCAAAATCTTCAAGAATGAAGTAGAAAATCAACTCCACAAGTCGATTAAAGTTCTCCGCACCGATAGAGGAGGTGAATACCTAAGTGATGTTTTTCAAGATCATCTTAGGAGTTGTGGGATTGTCTCACAACTCACTCCACCTGGAACACCACAACATAATGGTGTATCTGAGAGGAGGAATCGAACCTTATTGGATATGGTTCGATCTATGATGGTTAGAAGCACATTGCCTCTATCATTTTGGGGTTTCGCTTTGCTCTCCGCGGCCCGCATTCTAAATATCACCCCAACCAAAAAGGT
Organism: Flaveria linearis; assembly: GCA_024085815.1. Classification (NCBI taxonomy): domain Eukaryota; kingdom Viridiplantae; phylum Streptophyta; class Magnoliopsida; order Asterales; family Asteraceae; genus Flaveria; species Flaveria linearis. The sequence continues at coordinate 44,526,977 of CM044010.1, read as the reverse complement.
GGAAAGGACACTTTTTTGAGATATGGCATGGAAGAGTTCCATCCCTATCATACTTAAGGGTTTGGGGATGTGAGGCTTATGTTAAGACTCCCACCCCAAACAAATTGGAAGTCCGATCCACCAAGTGTATCTTTATTGGATATCCTAGAGATTCTATGGGATATTATTTCTATGATCCACTGGAACAAAAGGTGTTTGTATCCAGAAAGGGTGAGTTCTTAGAAACAAAGTTCCTTATGGAAGGAACTAGCAGTAGAACAGTGGATCTTGAGGAGGATCAAGAACCACAGCCCGATGCACGTTTGGTTGAAACTAGCACTCAACATGAGGATGTTGAGGATGATCAAGCGGTTGATCAATACACACAAAACGTTCGCAGAAGTGGTAGAACTAGTAATCCACCTAAAAGATACGGATTTTTCATGGATGGATGCTATGTGGTAGATTCAGATGAACCAACCACATATCATGATCCAGTGTCCAATTTGGATTGTGACAAATGGCTTGAAGCCATGAACGTTGAGATGCAATCCATGTATGACAATCAAGTTTGGGAACTTGTTGTACCACCTCTTAATTCCAAAGTAGTTGGAAGTAAGTGGGTTTTCAAGAAGAAAACCGATATGCATGGAAACTTGGATACTTACAAAGCTAGACTTGTAGCAAAGGGTTTCACTCAAACTCAAGGGGTTGATTATGATGAAACCTTCTCACCTGTTGCAATGCTAAAGTCTATAAGGATATTGTATGCCATAGCAGCTCATTATGATTATGAGATTTGGCAAATGGATGTCAAAACCGCTTTCCTAAATGGATATCTTGAGGAGGATGTCTATATGGTTTAGCCTGAAGGTTTTGTCGATCCAAAACATCCTAACAAAGTATGCAAGTTAAAGAAATCAATCTATGGATTGAAACAAGCATCGAGAAGTTGGAATCACCATTTTGATGATGATGTAAAGAAATTTGGCTTCATCAAAAACGCTGATGAGGCTTGCGTGTATAAGAAGGCTAGTGGGAGCACAATAACCTTCCTAGTATTGTATGTTGATGACATACTACTATTTGGAAATGACATTCCAACCTTGGAAGGTGTAAAAACCTGGCTTGGAAGTTGTTTTTCCACAAAGGATCTTGGTGAAGCTGCCTATATTCTGGGAATAAAGATCTATAGGGATAGATCAAGGCGGCTGATTGGTTTGAATCAAAGTGCATACATTGACAAAATCTTGAAAAGGTTCAAGATGGAAAACTCTAAAAAGGTACTGTACCTATTCAAAGAGGGACAATATGAGTACGACTCAATGTCCAAGCTCAAAGGAGGTGCAAAATAGAATGAAGGCAATCCCATATGCATCTGCTATAGGATCCATCATGTATGCAATGATATGCACTAGACCGGACGTGTCATGCGCTTTAAGCATGACAATTAGATACCAGCAAAATCCTGGTGATAGTCATTGGATGGCTGTTAAGAACATTCTGAAGTACCTAAGGAGGACTAAGGACATGTTCTTGATCTACGGGTCTGTCGAAGAGGAACTCGTTGTAAAAGGTTACACTGATGCGAGTTTCCAAACCGATCGAGATGATTCACGATCTCAATCGGGGTACATCTTTATTCTGAATAGGGGAGCTGTTTCTTGGAAAAGCTCAAAGCAAGAAGTCGTAGCGTTGTCCACTACAGAGTCAGAATACGTCACCGCTTCAATGGCAGCACAGGAAGCTGCATGGGTGAAGAAATTCATAGCCGATCTAGGGGTAGTCCCTTCCATTCAGGATCCCCTAGAGATCTTTTGTGACAACGAGGGTGCGATTGCTCAAATCAAGGAACCTCGTGCTTATCAAAAGACTCGACACATTGAACGGAGATTCAACTACATAAGGGATGAAGTTGAAAAAGGAAAGATATGTATTCGCAAAGTCCACACTGATAAAAACATTGCGGACCAACTCACAAAGCTCCTTGAAAAGGCAAAGCATGAAGGTCATGCTTGTGCCATGGGACTTAGATATTCAAGTGACTGGGTTTGATGTTGTATTTTGTATTTGGATATTGGAACTTATGTTATTTGACTTAATTATATGGTTATAATTTTCATTTGTTCTCCTATTTTAGCTTGTTTAAATCCATGAATATATAAGTTATTCTAAACGTCCGTAGTCGATCATACCTGTGGGAACAACTATGAATGTAAGACTATAATGAACTTGGATTGGTTGATATTCATAAGGTATGAATATAGAGCAAGAGGTTGCTACCAAGGTTCTTTGATATCTATAGGATATGGATATTGGACCGACCCGCTCTCAATTATTTCTACATGGAATCCTTGTGATTAGTCATAAGAGATATTGAGTAAAGGCGAATATCATTGTATCCTCAGACCTGAGATACATATTGGGTCTTGATATTCACCAAGTATTATACTTTGACTTAGTACTTTGCTGTTCTGAAATATTGGCAGTACATAAGGCTGAGTTCAGGTATGATATGAGGTGATTGTTAGAGACGTGTGTAGTCAAAATGGAATTTGTTCCTCTTATTCGTTGAGAGTTAGATGTCTAAGGCCTGTTAAAGTTAAATCATCGGAGAATGACAATTCTGTGTCTCTTGGATTTAACATGACATCTGTAACAAAAGGATAGATGATTAATTCACCTAAATCATATTCAAGTAAGGTACTTGAAAAAGATGATGTTATTGAATGGCACTTAGTCATATACATTTGGGGTAGCAAACCGTTGCTAGGCGTTATTTGCTACTTGCATCAATCTTCTATGAATCTTGTGCAAGTGGGAGATTGAAGGATTTGATCTGCCCAAGATACATGTTAAATTGATGTGGCTAGTGTGATATGATCCAAGTCGGGTCATACCCAATAACAAGCCAAACAAACACCGATAAATATTTATTGGTTGATAAGATCACACAAATAAATATTTAGCACCAATATTGAAACCGGGTTTTCTAACATATTGCTTTTGTGAATGAACAAAATTACATGGATAATTAGTTCATGGGGATTGGTTGTTTTATTACTTAAGTTGGTTAAGTAATATCAAATAAAAGTGTATTATATCTTATAAGATTTAAAAGGGTTTTAATCTTATAAATAAAATGGAGTGCAAGAGTGTGTTTTTATAAAAATTAAATTGAGAGGGAAAACCAAAATGGGGACCAATTTGGCAGCCCCTTTGGTGTCTTGGAACTCCCTTTTTCTTGCTTCAAGAACATGCAATTTAACTCACTTGAAGACTCTTCCACTTTTACACTTTTCCTTACACACACACGAGAGCAAACTCTCTCATCTTTCTCTCCTTTCTCACGGTTTTGGACAGCAAAGTTGAGCAGATTTTTCAGCAAACAAAAGTGTTTTGGTTGCTGAAAATTGGTGTCAAGGATCCTAGCAAACGAATGTGCTTTGTTGGTGGCTTGGGGTATGTCATCTTGAGGACTTCTACCTTGAAGTTTCAGCCACAAGAACTCATCTTTTCACCTCCTTAATCTCGATTTCCAGCAGCTCCAAAGGTTGTGTTTTCACCATCTTATGTTCATTTGATTTTATGCATTTTCGTATAAAGATCCATGTTTTGGGGTTTGCTTATTAAATGGGTTTAATAACCATCTTATTAACATGTTTTAAAACTAAAATCCGCTGTGTTTTCATATAAACAAGGTTATATGAGCTTTGATAAACATGTTAAAACCCCTACAGTATGCATGATGTGTGATCACATACCAAAATAAAGAAGGTGTTAACAACAAGGGATATTTTCATATGTCTATACAAGGTATTTTAATACTTTTAAAACTAGAAATCCCTCAGTAACATTGACTTTTATACATTTTCAATTGGTAGGTAAATATCGCTGAAGATGGCACGAGGGTCAGGCTACTCGGCAGGGAAAGACTGACATCCATTCATGTTTTGATGATATTGTTGTTTTGTAATGCATTTAAACAATCTTTTTGTAACTAATGAACAACGATGTATTTCTTAACAATAGTAATTAAAATAAAATGAATGGGCTTTTATTAATCAAATTTTGCTGCTTAATTTATAAATTATGTATTGTTTATGTAATAATGCGATGATTGTCCAACTGTAAGCATCCCGGAAACGAGGCCTTACATCATAGCTGTGGACCACCTCATATTTAGCCCATCTGATCCCCACTCCTATGATCCAAATAGATAACAAAAACATGAGCTATGAACCTCCACTCCTTCAATAGAAATGATTTCTTGATCTCCTTCCTCTTCTCGAAGTCGGTTCCCTCATATCCAATATCTCTTGCGAGGTAGATGACGGTAGGGTAGATGGTTGATTGGAAATAGGACTTTATGGCATTTATGATGGTCTTAAAGGGATCTGATTTTCAGGTGTGGGTTGATGTTGGGGTGGGAGATCTAGTTGTAATTGATGTTGTAGTTCAGGTTGTGGTTGAGGTTATGGTTCTAGTTGTTGTTGAGGTTGTGGTTGAGGTTATGGTTGAGCAAAGATGAAGGATTGACCACTTCATGAAGCAACATCATCGTCAGGGAAGGATGGAAGATTTAATTAATTAAAAACGGTGTTTGAATCATAGAATTAATCTAGATCAGAACCAACTTTGGAAACATAAGACTCTTGCCAATCAAAATAGAAAGCTTCTTGCACTATTCTTGTTCGTTTGTTGTACACTCTATAAGCCTTTTGACTTGAAGAGTATCTTACAAAGTAACATTCATCTGACACTGCTCCAAACTTGGAATTTGAGCTTGAGTATTCAATAACATGCATGAGCAATCAAAAGGACGAAAGAAGTCAATCAACGATTTTTGCTTGTGAAATAGTTCATATGGAGTCTTCATCTTATCATTCATAATTAGAACTCTGTTTAGAACGTAAGAAGCACAGTGGTCTACTTCTGCCCAAAAAATAGTAGGAAGTGTAGATTCTATGAGCATAGTCCAGGCTGCTTCAATAAGAGTGCGGTTATTTCTTTCAGCAACACCGTTTTGCTAAGATGTTCAAGTAGCACTGAATTGTGTAAGAATCCCTATGCCTGCATAGAATGAATCAAAGATCTGATTTCTAAACTATGTTGCATTATTGCTGCTGATTGCCAAGACTTTGTTGTTGTTGATATTCTTAATAGTCAAAATTAGCTTCTGCAACACCTCTGCTATCTCCCTTTTATGTGACAAGAACCTCAACCAAGAATATCTAGAATAATCATCTATTACAACAAGACAATAAGATTTCTTAGCTATACTTTTCACACTTATTGGACCATAAAAATAACAATGTAGTAACTCAAGAAGATTAAAAATGGAATTTTTGTATTTAAGCTTTTGTGATTTCTTATGTTGTTTTCCTTTAGTACAAGACATACACTTTTCGATTATTGAAAAATCCTTTTACGGTAAACCTCTAACAAGAATCTTTTTAACCAACTTGTTAATATTTTTAAATTTCACATGGCTTAAATGTCTATGCTAAAGAAATGACTCAGAGGAGGAAGCTTTTGACAAGAGACAGGTCATAGTGGAGGTTGAGTCTTTGGAGTTCATGTCTAGTAGATATGTGTCATTTCTCCTCGGAGCTCGCATTATTACCAAATCATCTGAAACTGAAAATTCTGGCTTAAGAAACAAACATTTGTTAGATTTAAAATGCACATGAATATTTTTTTCATAAATTTATGACACGTCCAGAAGAGTGAATGCTAATTAAGGCATGAAGTTTACCGTCTCCTAGGTTATAGAACAACTGGATACCTCACCTTGACCTATCAATTTACCTCCCTTGTTATCTCCCGCCAAAGCAACATATACTCCATTTATTATTCGATAATTGGTAAGAAGATCCTTCAATCCGGTCATATGCCTGGAACACCCACTATTTACGTGCCAAATGCTGTTGATAGTCCTTCCCAAATGTTCCTTATAAATGAATTAGAGAGAATCATTTAGACACGGGGACCCAAACCTTAAGCCGATTGGTTATGGGAGTAGATGAATTTGTACAAAAGAAAATATTAACAAAATGTTTTATTCTATTTCCTAAAGAACTGTTTTCTGCATTTCTATTTACATCCTCTGGGCAATGCTTAACAATATGATCATCTTTTATCCTTTTGAATTGGAATATTATCTATGACAATCTCTTCCTCATACTTAGACATAAGATAATCACAACCACCGTAAGTGACGTGCACTTCCTGTGATTTGTTTTCTAAGTCAAATGATCTGTCATGATTTGTGGATCCTCTTATCTCTGAAATTTTACAATCATGTGAGGATGTTGTTTCACTTGTATTAGAGATCCGAATAGGAGTGAAAGAGGGAATAGGAAGAGAAATAAAATTTTCAAGACAGTTTGTTTTTAAGGAATTTTTATCCCCTTACTTAGAGCACTAACTTTTGCAGTAACACTCGAAACGTCAACTTCATTTAATTCAAAAATTATGAAACAAGAACAATTGGAATGTAAACTATCCAAACTACAATCTATGCTATTAGAACTATTATTTACAAAGACTTTTTGGGATCTAAAGAACTAGAACTACTACTGCCAAGACCTCTACTTCCTTCATAATTATAATCATCCCGAACCTCTTTATGATTCACCCCTTTTAAACCTGCAAACAAAATGTTAGTATCCTTTTTAATCAAATCATTTGTAGGATGAGGTGTAGGCATTGGAGAATAGCAAAAGGTGCTAGGCGATGGTTAAACAAAAATGGTTTCACCACAACCCAACCCTGTCTAAATTCTAGCTCCCCTTTGTTTGCTATAGAGTTCTCTAGTTTCTTCCTAAAATTGTCCATTTATCAAGATTTGTTTTAAGCTTAGTGATCTTAAATTCATCTAAAGTTACTCTTTCAGTCGAAGTATTAATTTTCACGTTTCTTTCAAAAAGGGTTTCTTTTAAATGATCATTTTCTTTTAAAGCCTAGTTTAATTTTACAAAAAATTTTGTTTCATTCTTTTGAAGTTCCTCATTTACCCTTTTTAGTTCCCCTTCATGTTCCTTTAATATATTGTTTACTTTATAAATCCTAAACAAATTTTGCAAGCAGATGAGCACATGTCTTGAACTACCTTATATGGAGCTCCATCACTTTCTTCTGTGCAGCTAGGGCCTTCTCATAATTGTAGACCCTTGATTTCGCTTACAACTCCTCTTCCCTTATAGCTTTTCCACCTTCTTTCTTTTCACAAACATCCACCATACTTTCCATCACCACACTCTGCTCCTCCTTTTCACAAGCATTCTTCAAAAATTTTTTCTCTTCACATTCCTTCCTTATTCATGCTTCAATCTTCACTACCTCTGCAATCTCAGCTATCAGGGCATGATTGATTTCTTTTTCAGTCTCGGCTAACTTAGTACTCCAGTCGAAGTTAGTTAGCAGAGTAGTTTCCTTCATTTTCTTGTTCTCTTCCTTATCATAAATCGGAATGACTCGATTAACTTCTCTTCCTTAACATGAATCGGAATGATTCGATTAACTCTCGTTCCAGGTTCAGTGACAATGGGAGATGAACATTCTCTTTTAAAGTGCTCGAGTTATTTGCAGTTAAAGTATCTGAGTTTTGATTTGTCAACTCCAATCTTTGCATTCGGTTTCCGAAATTCTTCCTTCCTTTTGTCTCCATGAATCTTCTCGCCCTTAAAGTGATCATAGCCATCTGCCACTGTTGATCAGCTTCCCCTAGTTCATTAGGATCCACCTGATACATATCTTTCACAACCATTCCTCTTCCCTTTAGTTCATGTAAAGATTCCTATAAGTCTGATGCAGCCAAAACACTCTAAGTCTTCCTGCATGCTGCACAGAACATGAAGTAGAAATGCTTCGGAAGTTTTACACTTCAGAAATATTCTAAGTGTAAAATCTTCCGAAGCCAAGACCAATATCTTCCGAAGCCAGAAATGAAGTCTTCCAAATCTTCAAAGACAAAGTCTTCCGAAGCCAAAGAACCAAGACAGATTCTTCCGAAGACTTTTATCATACATGCTTTTATCTGATGTACTTTTTCTGTAAAGCTGAACCACTTTACCGCTACCCATTCTGGTTGGTCACCAACTTGCATGAGTTGGTGAAAAGGTCCATGCTTTAGGAAAACTGTACATTGAGGTCTTAGGGTCAAACCTTTCTAGTTTATGTACTTTTATCCTTTTTGTAATATATTAGGATGTGAGCTATGGCATGTCATAGTCACTAGTCAAAAGGCAATCTGCCTTTTGACTCTACATGAATTTTGTTGTCTAGTTCATGTATCCAGCTGGTCCTCAAAGTATGGCCGTCTGTAGGTTGTAGTATATAGTGTCTCAAGTCTTGTAACTTAGTAGAGGTGTATGCTTATGCTTGAATACTTGTAACTTTGAACTTGAGAAGCAATATATAGCATCCTTGAAAACTAACTACTTGTGTTGTTATCTTGTTCTATTTTGTTCTAAGTTTATTTGTGTTATTTGCATCACAATAACCAGTTCCCCATTTGATATGTTAAGTGTTCTAAATACACTCCCCTCATTGTGTTGTTGTGTTGTAAGTGCCACCCTTCAACTGGTCCTGCATTTTGTATCAGAGCTTTCTAGGCTCTTGATATAAGATCTCACCATCTTAAGATCCCTCACACACACAAAATACATAACAACTCAAATGGCAACTCTTTCTAATGCTGATATAGAAACTGGTACTATGACCATGTCCCCACTGATCACTCCTGAAGACTTTGACACATGGTGCACAAGAATGGAAGGCTTCATCAAGTGTCAAGATTCAAGGATGTGGGACTCAGTTGTTAATGGTCCCTTCATACCAAGCACTACTTCTGCTACTGGTAATCTTATCATCCTAAAAGATGTAGGTGATTACTTAGAAGAAGACAGGAAGAGAATAGAGCTTGATCAAAGGGCCATGACTTGTCTTCAAACTGCTCTTCCAAACTCCATCTACAGAGGCTTCAAGAAGTGCAAGACAGCTAAAGATTTATAGGAAGCACTGAAGCTCATGTATGAAGGATCCAAGGAAACCAAAGAGAACAAGAAAGATATCTTAAAGCAACAGTTTGAAAACTTCACTTTCAAGGATGGTGAGACACTGACTCAACAATACTTCAGGTATGTTGAGATAGTGGACCCTCTGGTAGATATTAGAGTAACTCTTGAGAACAGGGACATAGTAAGGAAGTTCATGTCTTCTCTTCCTAAACTATGGACAAATTATTGTGTTGTGATCAAGAGAACCTCGGACCTTAAGACTCTTACTCTTACAGAGTTTTATGGTATCCTCAGTGCATTCCAGATGGAGATGAACATGCAAAATTCCTCTGGTAACTCCAATAACCAACTGAGTTCAGCTCTTCATGTGAATGAAAGGGAAAGCATTGAACCACAACATCAGTTGCTATGCTACCCTGACAACTCACAAAAGTGGCCTTTCATCAACTTCCCAGAGACACCAAGAGAAAGCAACACTCAAGGAAGTCCCTTCCAAGAGACAAGTTCTTCTCATGCCATTGTCTCAGCTGATGAAACCTCTGGCAGCTTTCTTATCACTCTTGAAGACATGGATTGTATCCATCCGATGATCTGGAGTATATAAAGATAGTTCAGCAAATGGCTCTTCTCACTCACAGAGCCAAGAAGTTCTACAAGAGGACTGGGAGAAAGTTTCCAAGCAATACATCCAGTGGAAAGTTTAGGCTGGACAAAAGCAAAGTAAAGTGCTACAACTGTAACTAGATGGGGCACTTTGCAAGAGAGTGTAAGGCACCAAGAACAAATGGTGGCCAAACACAAACCAGACCAAACTACACTGAGAAATCCCACCAGAATGAGAAGCCAAAGCAGCAAGCTGCAGTTGCTGTTGAAGAAGGAGGCTTTGACTGGAGCTTTCAGATAGAAGATGCATCTCCAAACCAAGCTCTTATGACAGACCATGATGAAACCAAGGTATTGGAAAATCTTTGCTCTTCTAAATACATTGCTAAAGTTAATAGATACATGTCATATAACTTAGAGCTGAGATCTGATCTTAAGTCTTTAAACATCTTGAAAGCTGATTTTAAAAGAGCTGAAAATGATTATAAACTAAAAATAGAAGATTTAGATAAAACAATTTCAACTCTTAAACATGAGCTAACAAACTACAGGACTCAAATCAAAGATCTCATAGCTAAGTTAACTGAATGCCAGGCTGAGCTTGTGATCAGCAAAGCTAAGGCATAAAATTATGTTCTTGAAGAAGAAACCTTCAACAACATAATATCCTCATCCTTGCATGCAAAAGTGTATTATCAAAACAAGCAGGGACTGGGATCTAGTGAGATAGCTCCTCCACACACTATCTTGTCTGTAAGATCTCCTAGGTGTGGAACTTGTGAAGATGAGCTTCCCCTCATAGATCCTTTGACTAAAGAGGATGTAGAGGAGATGGTGAAGAATGACTTTGGTTTGAGAGAAGAAAAGAATTCTGAGAAGGGTCACCATTCCTCTAAGGAGAGTAAAGCTATTGAGATGACCAAGCCAAGAAAAAAGAACTTGATCAGAAAAGCCAAAAGAAAATCAAAGAAGCTCAAGAGATCAAGGCCACCTTTGACTCTAAGCAGAAACAAGTTTTTATCTCTGCAGGGTTTCAAGTGGTTAAGACTGATGACATGAACTCTAGTTCATATGCAACTCATCTCAGCAATAAGAAGAAGACTTATCAGTTGTGTGTTACTGCTACACAGCCAGGACCATCCAACTCCAAGAACAGTTCTGAACCCAAAAGAACTGTCTCAGCTCCTGCAAAGGTGAAGGTGGAGAATGGATGTGAGCAAAGTTAGTTCTCTTCTATGAAGATGACTCTTGGAAAGAAGAAACTAAAGTGTGTAATGCTTGAGAGTAATTCTCATTTGGCCAAGGATTGTCCATATAATCCTAAAGGCACTCTTCACATGATAAACAAAGAGACTTCCAAGAATTCCAAGAAGAACTTTGCTTCGAAAGGATAATCTGTTTCCTTCGGAAGTTCCAAAATAAAGAAGAAGGCAAGTGGAAAACTGCCTTCGGAAGAAAATTTGGTCTTGGAAGAAAGGAATGCTTTTGAAGTACTGAAGCTTGCTGCAGTAAAGGAAGTTCCTCCGAAGGTCCAGTCATCAAAACTTCCGAAGTCTCAAAAACTTCCGAAGTATTGAACGTCAAGTCCAAACTTCCAAAGGTGGTGTGGAAGTAAAAGAAAGACCAAATAACTGAAGGTTCTTCATCAACAACAGCACAAGATCCTCAAAGCACAACTATAGGATCTATTATTGTTACATTGTCTCAACTGTTTTATATGAGCCCAAGACCAATGAGGCTTGGGTTTCAAAATGTAACTACAGGCAAACAAAAATGTGTGGATCATTGACAGTGGTTGTTCCAAGCACATGACATGCAATAGGTCACTACTCCAAAAGTTTGAAAGAATCGACGGAGGACCAGTTGCTTTTGGAGGAGACGCAGGTGGTTACATTACTGGAAGAGGCAAGGTCACAAATGGTAAGCTCAGCATTGACTAGGTAAACTTTGTCAAGGAGCTTGGATACAATCTATTGAGTGTATCTCAATTTTGTGATCAGAGTCATAACACGCTGTTTACTAAGCATGAGTGCATTGTTCTCAAGCCCGGGGTGGTCATTCCTCATGAGCACATCCTACTCAGAGCCCCCAGGAAAGGGAACATGTACAAGATGGACTTGCAAGAAACATCTCCCTCAGGAGAAGTTTCATGCTTTCTATCTAAAGCAAATAGTGATGAGTCTTTCCTTTGGCATAAAAGAATGTGCCATGTAAACTTTAATAACATGAATAAATTAATTAATATTGACTTGGTTACTGGAATACCAAAAAGAGAGTTTACAAGTGATGATCATTATGTTGTATGCCTGAAAGGGAAGCAACACAAGGAATCTCACAAGCCTAAGGAAAGAAACTCCATCACTACACCCCTACACTTGTTACATATGGATCTCTTTGGCCCCACCAGTGTAATGAGTTTAGGAAGGACCTCTTACTGTCTGGTGATCACAGATGACTATACAAGATTCACATGGGTCTTCTTCCTTAGAACTAAGGATGAGACTCCTGAGATTCTGAAGAAATTCATCTTGAAGATTGAAAATCAATATGATCACAAGGTCAAAACCATAAGATGTGATCAAGGAACTGAATTCAAGAATCAAATACTTGATACATTTTGTGATGAAAAGGGTATTACAAGACAATATAGTGCTCCCAGGACTCCTCAGCAAAATGGAGTTGCTGAGAGGAGAAACAGGACACTAATTAAAGCTGCAAGAACTATGTTGTCTGACTCTAAACTGCCCATCACCTTCTGGGCAGAGGCAGTTAACACTACCTGCTATGTGCAGAACAGAGTTTTAGTAGTTAAGACACATGGTAAGTCTCCTTATGAACTTTGGCACAAGAGGAAACCTTTTATTGGTTTTCTCAGGTCATTTGGGTGTCCTTGCACCATCTTGAATACCAAAGATCATATTGCCATGTTTGCTGAGAAATCAGATGATGGACACTTTATTGGGTACTCTTTTCAAGCTAAAGCTTATAGAGTATACAATCTCAGAAATAGAGTAGTTAAGGAGTCAGCCAATATGACTTTCAATGAACACACTCCCAGTATGAAAGGTTCTGGTCTGGATTGGCTGTTTGATCTTGATTTAGTTACCAACTATTTTAACAAATCTTATGAGCATGTTTCAGGATCCATAGATATATTGCCTACAGGTGATTCTGATCCTAGATTTGAGCTGAGAAGATCTTCAAGCTACATATCTCCAGCTCCAGTGGTAACTAATCCTGCAAATGAAGCTTCTACCAGCACACCAATTACAAATCCTGCTGATACATCTGAGTTGCCTTCATCTTCTAGTGTTGAGGCACAAAACTCAAATGTAGGAACTTCAAATGTTGGAGAACATGGTGGTGGTGACGGTGATCAGGAATTTCTTGATGCTGAGAACCATCCCATTGAACAAAATCTCAATGATGTCACACTCTCATTGGATCAAGTAAATCTTAATAAGTGTGCTGCTGAAGAGAGTGAATCCTCCTTCCCAGATCAGAATTTCTCCAATCTAGATCTGTCTAAACAACTTGCTGTGATCCCTCAACTAAGGATCCACAAGTCTCACCCTTCTACAAATATCATTGGAGATGTTGGTACAGGTGTAAGAACAAGAGGACAGTCTCATAATGCCAACATCTGTCTTCACTCTTGTTTCTTATCCCAAATAGAGCCAAAGAAGATTAATGAAGCTCTAAAGGATGGAAGTTGGGTTGAAGCTATGCAAGAGCAGTTGCTTCAATTCAAGAGGCAAAGGGTTTGGAACTTATGTCCTCTTCCTCAAGGGAAGACTACCATAGGTACAAAATGGGTTTTCAAGAATAAGAAGGATGATAGAGGACTTGTCATCAAGAACAAGGCTAGACTAGTTATTCAAGGGTATACTCAAGAAGAAGGGATTGACTACATAGATGTCATTACTCCTGTAGCAAGACTTTAAGCTGTTAGGATATTCCTAGCTTTTGCTGCATCCAAGAACTTCAAGGTCTAGCAACTTGATGTCAAGTGTGCTTTTCTTTATGGAGTGATTGATGAAGAGGTGTATGTCAGACAACCACCTGGTTTTCCAGACCCTGATCATCCTGATTATGTCTACAAACTTGACAAAGCTCTCTATGGGCTACATCAGGCACCAAGAAAGTGGCATGAGACTCTATCTCAGTATCTCTATAAGCATGGCTACAAAAGGGGTACCATTGATGGAACTTTCTTCATCAAAGGAGCAAGAAATGACATAATGCTAGTTCAAGTATATGTGGATGATATCATCTTTTGGTTAACTAATCCAAAGCACTGCAAAGACTTTGAGAAGCTGATGAAGGATAGATTTGAAATGAGTGCCATGGGGGAACTCAATTTCTTTCTAGGGATTCAAGTGAAGCAAGTTGACACTTCTATCTTCATAAATCAGTCAAAGTTTGTGCAATACATACTTAAAAGATTCAACATGACTGAATGTAAGGTTGCTAAGACACCCATAGCTAGAAACCATCCCTTGGACCTAATGTTGAGGGGGAGTGTGTTGATGAACATCTCTACAGCGCTATGATTGGGTCGATCAACATCTCTACAGGGCTATGATTGGGTCTCTTATGTATCTTACAGCTAGCAGGCCAGATATTATGTTTGCTACTTGCATATGTGCAAGATATCAGGCCAACCCTAAGATGTCACACCTAATCACTCTTAAAAGAATTTTAAGATACCTTAAAGGAGCTCCATCTCTTGGCCTTTGGTATGTAAAAGGCTCTGACTTCAATCTGTATGCATATACAAATAGTGATTATGGTGGATGCAATATGACTGCAAAGTCTACATCAGGGGGATGTCAATTTCTTTGTGGAAGGATAGTCTCTTGGCAATGCAAGAAACAATCATGTGTATCTGCATCAACTGCTGAGGCTGAATACATTGCTGCTACAAGCTGCTGTGCTCAAGTGCTTTGGATTCAAAATCAGATGCTAGACTATGGATTCAAATTCAAAGAGACTCCCATTCACATAGACAACAACAGTGCTATCTCAATCACAGAGAACCCTGTGCAGCACTCAAGAACTAAGCACATCAACTTCAGGTATCATTTGATTAGAGATAATTTTGAAAAGGGATTAATCAAACTAGTCAAAGTTCACATAGATGAACAATATGCTGATCTGTTCACAAAGGCTTTTGATGAACAAAGATTTAAATATATTATATCAGCTATTGGGATGATTAACTTTGAGTAGCTTTTCTTAAAACTTAATCATATTATTTCAAAAATTATGTGTGTTCTAAGTTGTCTATTCTATCACTTTAATAAGGCCCACTTTCTCTTTGGAAGAAAAATCTTTTAAGATATTCCTTAGATTTTTTAGAATTTTACTCTTTTTATCTTTTGGAAGATTTAAATAACCTTCGGAAGATTTAAAGTTGCCTTCAGAAGCTTTTAGTCATCTCAGAATAAATTGCTTCCTAATCAAAATTCTTCAAAAATTTTGAAATATATTCCAAGGCAAAATTTGCCTTCGGAAGCTTTTCTATCAAAATTTCCAAAGTTAAATGACCTTCGGAAGCTTTTTGGTCAAAACGTCCGAAGCTAAATAACCTTCAGAAGATTTCTCGACTTCCAAGAAAACTACTTTTTGGGCAAAAGAAAACTACTTTTCAGAGGTGGGATCGACACGCGGATTTCAAAGTTTATCCTCTTTTGTTAACTTTGTCTCAAATCCAATTCATACAAATACCCAACGGTTACCCCTCTTTCCTCTACCTGCTCCAAGATTCGCCCATACCTTAGACCTAATCTCTCTCAAATCGCATTTGTTCTTCACCTTTCTTCAACCTTAAGCTTCTTGAAATGACCAACATTCATAACAGAAACAACCCTGATTTCTCCATGCAGCTTCACAGGCAACACAACCAAGTTGCTCTGTTGCCCTCTGAGAAAGATGATAGTTTCTCAGAGGTTTGCCGTTTTCTAGCATTATCCTACTACTTCACCTCCGTCACCATTGATCCTATTCTTTATAAGGATCATCTTCTTGACTTTTGGAGGACATGTCAAGAGGTTATCATGGATGGGGAGAAGACTCTGTCTGCCACAGTGCAAGGAAGGACGGTATTCATCACTCCGACCATCATCAACACCCATCTTCAGCTGGATGATGAAGAAGGTGAACTGTCTTTTCCAAAGGAAGCTGTTAACTATTCCTTTGAGCAGATGGGCTATGAAGGAGATTTCACTGTAACGACCTTCAGGAAAGGGAAGGTCTCATCCCAGTGGAAATACCTATTCCATGTAGTGATTCACAGCTTGTCTAACAAGCATGGTGGGTGGGACTAGATTCCTGAGGATCTGTCCTTCATAGTTCATGGAATGGTGCAAGGGGTCAAGTTCAGGTACTCTCAGTTTATATACACAAACTTGCTTGCTAACTTGGACTCCTTAGAATCCTATATGTTTCCTAGATATGTTTAACACATTCTTAACTGTGAACTTGGCTCATAGTTGATGGAAACAAATACTATTCTTAAACTGGGACAGATGAAGCCACGCATCTTTAAAATTATGAAGAAGCCAACTGTAGGCTTCTCAGGGGTAGAAACAGCCCTTGTCCCCAAAATGTTAGAGCTCATTGCTCAAGGTGACAACCTAGCAACACAAGGTAGTCTTGAACCCACACCTATCATCTCCTTACCCTCACAAAGACCCCACATCACCCACACTTACCAAAGAGAATCCAAACGAACCCCTGCTCAAGTTATTGAGCCTGTGCAGGCCCCCATGCACTCACCCATACAGGAAGAAGTGGATACTAGAGCTCCCACTTCTCCTGAGGAGCAAACCACTCCCATCTATTCAAGGATCAGTGCTGATGTTCCACATGATCAGCCTGATGAGCTCATAAGCCCAACTGCCTTAAGCCTTCACTCTGAGTCTCAACACTCAAGTGAACAACCTTCAGGGGACAGTTACCATCCGCGGCCTTTGGACTTAAATAACTAAATTCCTAACCTTGAATTCTACACTATGAGGACTTAGGCTTCAGTGAGCACCATGAATCTCTCTACTCTTCACCTACTCAAAGAGAGAGGAGTGCCTCTGAATTCCCTAAGTCTACCCCACATCAGTTACCCATTGCTGAGGTGGGTCCTTCTGAACCTTTTCAGGGGATCCATATGGAAGAGGCTCTCACTTTTGCAAGTGATTACATCATTAAGACCTCAACCATGGCAACTCAGCCCATTGACACTTCATCTGAGGCTGTCACTGAGCAGAGGAAATCTAGTAGCCCAGAATACCAAGCTGGTGATGAGAGTGAGGACTTAGGTCTAACTCTCTAATCCCCCCATGATTCTTTGGATGAAGATGAGGGGAATCTGAGACTAAAGGTGCAATAACTGTCAAAAACATGCACCTACTTAGTCTCTAAGGTGAGTCATCTTGGATCTCAAGTGACTACCTTAAACAATAGGGTTAATGATCAGCAACTTGAGATATCTTATCTTAAGGAAAAACTAGCTGGGAGACCTTTAAGAAGAGCTCAACCAGGAACACAAGAACCTGAGGATGTGGTTGACCTAACTCCTAGCTCACCTATACAAGAGGGTGATGCTACCAAAAAGGGGGAGAAAGTCACTACAATCACAGAACCTGGGAGTTCTTCAAGGAGTATGGACATTGAGGAATCACCATCCTCTCTTATAATTGTACCTACTCAGCAACCTCCTCAAGTTCACATTGATGTGAACTTCCTAGACTACTTGTTTCAGAGTCTCTTTGAGGAGGGTATACCAAGGGCAATGCCATTTGATAGCAGAGCCATCATCCTTCATGAGCCATCTACTCAAACAATTCAACCTCAACAAGCTAATAGGTTAGCTCAGGTTACTTAAGAAGCTGAAGAAGATAGACTAAGGCAATCAGGTAATGTCATTGGTCAACTGGATGTTGAGGCAGACCCTGAGATTAGCTTTAAAGGGAAAACCTTGACTGAAGGCCCAGTGATAGAACCTGAGAGCCCTGTCTTACAATCAATTGATGAAGTGACAGAAATTGAAACACCTGTCACAACAACAACTACTTTAGCAACTTAACCCCTCAGTGAAATACCGGCTGGTGAAGGTGTATCACAGTCTCTCTCTGGCTAGAGCTTGGATGCTGCACCAAGCAATGAAGGCGAAAGCTCTCTCCACCCTGTGTCACAAAGGTCTGTGGGTGACAAAGTAAAAAGGGTTCTAACCCCTGAGGAGATTGAGGAGGAGGAAAGAGAGAGAAAGAGGAAGCTAAGGGGAGCAAGTTCCACTGGGTCTTCAAGCTTCATGCAAGCTGCAATCAGGGCTGCCCACAAACCAAACACTCAAAATGATGAGTTGAGGGCAGTCAGGATTACTTACTTACAGACCAGGAACTATGACATAGATGAGATTATCTCTCTCCCCTTAGAAGAATTGAATGATCTGGCTGACATGGAAAGGTCAAGATAGAGGAAGGAAGCTGAAGATGCAAGAATTCTTCTTGAGGTCAAAGAGAAGAAAAGACAACAAAGGATATACAAGCATGTTCCTTCTCTCTCATCAGTTCAAGAAAGCCCTGTGCAAGAGGCTATGGCTGCTACACAAGAACCTCAGGTAGATAAAGAAACAGATAGATAAAGGATGATAGACTACCTAAATGCCACAAGCCTCTACCAGGCAGAAGCACTTCTTCCCTTCCCTTTGAGTACATTGAGTTTGAGTATCTCAAACAATTTGAACTTTAAGTACTCAAAGAGCAGAAGACAACAAAGAAGAAAATGAGGTAAGAAGCTGCTAAGTCAAGAGCTCTCATTCAGAAGAACTTGAAAAAGTCTGTTTCTTGAAGCTGTACGGATTCTCCGGAAGGAGACTTGGCCCTATGTCTCTATCCACTATGGATGAGCATATCAGGGTAATCAAGCAGAAGATCAAGAGAAACTACCTCTCCTTCTGAACCTGTGAGGGTGGAACACCCAACTGAGGAAGACAAAACTGATCAACAACGTGCTGCAGGTCAGTCTTCTCAGTTAAAGACTGCACAGAGGAAGAAGAGGATGGCTTCTAAACCATCTTTAACGAAAAAGAAGAAGTCAAAATCAACCTCCTCTGATCCTCAGGATGAATCAGAATATCCTAAGGAAGTGCAAGAACAGGAAGCCCAATCACCTTCAATTCAAATGGCTCCTCTTGCATCAGGAAGACCCATCTTATCCTGGACTTATTTAACTAATCCAGAGAGGCGGCATGTAGTCAAAGATCAAGGTGAAGAAAATGTCTACTCTTGGGAAGACCTATTCAATTTACCTCTGCATGATCTTTTTGACATGAGAAGATACTTCACAAGTATGAGTGATCCTGACCCTCTAATGAAGAAAGGAATGGTCATGATCATGTTAAGTACTATGAACAGCTGAATATCTTCAAGTGTTTTGGTAGCATCAGCCTAGGGGGAGTTTGTAAGGATTCCTATAAGTCTAATGCAGCCAAAACACTCTAAGTCTTCCTGCATGCTGCACAGAACATGAAGTAGAAATGCTTCAGAAGTTTTACACTTCAGAAATATTCTAAGTGTAAAATCTACCGAAGCCAAGACCAATATCCTTCGAAGCCAGAAATGAAGTCTTCCGAAGCTTTAAAGACAAAGTCTTTGGAAGCCAAAGAACCAAGACAGATTCTTCCGAAGACTTTTATCATACATGCTTTTATCTGATGTACTTTTTATGTAAAGCTGAACCACTTTACCACTGCCCATTCTCGTTGGTCACTAACTTGCATGAGTTGGTGAAAAGGTCCATGCTTTAGGAAAACTGTACATTGAGGTCTTGGGGTCAAACCTTTCTACTTTATGAACTTTTATCCTTTTTGTAATATATTAGGGTGTGAGCTATGGCATGTCATAGTCACTAGTCAAAAGGCAATCTGCCTTTTGACTCTACATGAATTTTGTTGTCTAGTTCATGTATCCAGTTGGCCCTCAAAGTATGGCCGTCTGTAGGTTGTAGTATATAGTGTCTCAAGTCTTGTAACTTAGTAGAGGTGTATGCTTATGCTTGAATACTTGTATCTTTGAACTTGAGAAGCAATATACAACATTCTTGAAAACCAACTACTTGTGTTGTTATCTTGTTCTGTTTTGTTCTAAGTTTACTTGTGTTCTTTACATCACAATAACCAATTCCCCATTTGATTTGTTAAGTGTTCTAAATACACTCTCCTCGTTGTGTTGTTGTGTTGTAAGTGCCACCCTTTAACCGGTCCACTCTCCCCTAGTTATTTGCAGTTAAAGTATCTGAGTTTTGATTTGTTAACTCCAATCTTTGCATTTGGTTTCCAAAATTCTTCCTTCCTGTTCTCTCCATGAATCTTCTCACCCTTAAAGTGATCATAGCCATCTGCAACTGTTGATTAGCTTCCCCTAGTTCATTAGGATCCACCTGATACATATCTTTCACAACCATTCCTCTTCCCTTTAGTTCACCAGCCATAAATGCTTCATAACTCTGCACGAAGAGACCAAAATGAGCGATACTCTCTGATGGAGCCTGTGAAAGATTAAGCGATTTTGATGTAGATCCACTGCCTGTAGTCTTGTCGGAAGTGCCAGGCATACCACCATAAGCTGACTAGTGCTTTGATGAATATGAACTAGATGAGATAAGAGCAACATTCTGTGAATAAGTT
Source organism: Flaveria linearis (assembly GCA_024085815.1). NCBI lineage: Eukaryota > Viridiplantae > Streptophyta > Magnoliopsida > Asterales > Asteraceae > Flaveria > Flaveria linearis. The sequence goes on along the minus strand of CM044010.1, from coordinate 44,506,688 downwards.
TGAGATGGAAGCATTGCTTGATTGTATTCTCTTCATTTTATGTCTAACTCAAAGGACTTCAACTTGTTGATTATGTACATGAGTTTGTAATCCAGAAATCCCCTTTCTTGCCTCAACATCCTCACTTACAAACTCCATTATGCTGGTAGAGAATCTAGAAGCTTCATTACCTATTCTTGTTTGATAGCTTCTTTAGTGTGCTTGTAATAGACAGAAAACGATTAGTGAGATCGGTGAGACTCTCATTTTTATGTCCCATAAAAGAGTTGAATTGCTTTTTAGCTTGAGTGTTTTATCCTTGACCAATTCCTTATTACCATCTAGAATTCACACAACGCATCGTAAAAAGCCTTTGCACTTTTATACTCCCTAAATTTGTTATAGAGTTCTACTGATATGCACAAGGTCTAAGCAGCGAATGCCTTTTGATCCCGAGCAATCAGCTTGATGTTTCTCTTAGATTATTTTGTTGTATCTGTGATTTGAATGGTCATATTGTCTTCTATTCAAATAGGCACTTGTGGTCCTTTCATAATTGACTCCCATTGAGTGTGGTTAGTGTATAGGAAGAAAGCTTTTAAACATCTTTTCCAATCATCACAGTTTTCACCATTGATTAGCTTAGGAGTTCTGTTTGGTGCCACACTCTCAAGATCTTTAAGAGTAAGACTTGTCTTCATTGAAATTTGATTAAGCCAACAAACCAACTAGTTTCACACAACAGAATTCATTTTCACACAAAAACCATTAATTTGGCAGGTGATGGTTTCACAAGCAGAACTTAGTTTCGCAGCTAGTTTCTGTAGTACTTTCGGCAGTAGTTTCAGCGGAAAGTAGTGAACTTCTGTTCAAGAAAATGGAGGATCGTTTTGCAAGAAAACCTACCAGGATGAAGAACTTTCATGCTAGATTCGCAAAGGAATCAAAACACACTACTAGAAAAATCACAAAAGATGACGCGCATTGCGCGTCATCTTGGGGGTCAGATGACGCGCAAATGCGTGTCAAGGAAGGGGTAGTCATAAATGATAGATGACGCGCATCCGCGCGTCATCTGTTTATGACGCGCAAAAGATGATGCGCATTTTATGACGTGCAAAAGATAACGCGCAATGCGCGTCAAGGAAGGGGTAGTCATAAATGACTAGATGACGCGCATCCGCGTGTCATCTATGAAATTTTTATGACGTGCAATAGATGACGCGCAATGCACATCATAAATTTATCTGTTTTTTTAAATATTTTTTTTATTTTTAATAAATTTACATGCTTTTTATAAAACAAATTGTCCAATAACACCAAAAGCGAATTCCATTTAATTACCAACAAAATTTACAAAAGTTGTTACATAATATCAACTACAAAGCAAATTCAAATTCATTGCAATACAAATACAAGTTCAAATATTTAATCATGTGGCCTACATATAAATGAAATTCTAAGGTACTTCAATAGTTTCTTCTTTTTCTGTACCATTGCTTGTAGACCCTTTCGAGAGTGCTTATCCTGTATAAATCAAAAGGTATAAAACATCAGACAAGTCATGGAATCCCCATTCTTGAATATGGTATCAGATTAACTGGAGGTAAAGAAATGGACATGTTGGATAATGGGCCATTTAAGTACAAGTAGGTTGAGTTGAGTTGATCCTTAAACATTTCTTTTTGCCTTAAACACTTCTTTTTGCCATTCTTGAATATGTTATACCGGTTGAATTTGCCTTAAACAAGCGAAATGCTTACTATTAAAAAATGCCTGAGTTGTATTAGTATAGTTAATTTATTATCTATTACTATTAAAAAATCATGTTGCAACCTAACTTAAATGCTTACTCTTAAAAAGAACACATCAAGAAGATAGCTTTCTATGGAAGAATGGAGTAAAATTTGACTGCAAAATTTGATTTCCCTACTCTGCTCGAGATGGCTTTCTATGGAAGAATGGAGTAAAGAAATACTTCTGTTGGAAGCAAACATAACTCTCATTGATCATGTTACAAACAGGTCAAGAAGAAAAATCACATAAACCTTAAAACAAGGATGTTCTAATATATGTATTGTAAACAATTCAAGATATCAAACAGACTTACCAAAAACGTTCATTTAGATCGTCATAATACGTCCACCGCGAGCGTTCTAATTTCCACGATAACAACCTGAAATTCAAGTGGAAATCAAATCAATATAAGTGGAAATCAAATCAATAAGATAATAATAAGATGAACTTGCTTTGAAAGTATGTGACCTTGTTATGAAAAGATAATAATAAGATGAACTTGCTTTGAAAGACTTTTTTTATAATTAATACATTCACAGTTAAAGCCCCTTTGCTGCCAAAAAAAGACTTTTTTTATAATTAATACATTCACAGGCAACAAAACAATTTAAAGAAAATAATAATAAAGCATTGCAATATGATATGTTTACGAGTAATTCAGCAAAATAATAATACCATCTAATGTTTGCCCTCATGCATGCTCTCCGAAAACTGCACAGCATACAACTGCATTGTTTAAAGAAAATCACATGTGAGAACACATTTAGAAACAGATAACCCCAAATATTACAAGTTAACAAAGGTAAAAATTTTGAACAATCCATCTGGATTTAAGTTTATTTTTTCCTTATATTGATAAGGGCTGATTTATATCATCTCTATCACTTCAAAGTTAACAATACATACAACAACAGCAAGCCAATTAAAGAATCAACTTCTGAACACGAATTACGCAATACTTGAATCAAATCTATTGCGAGGGTGAATCAAACTAAAAGTATCATAGTAACAGCTGTTACCGCGTAATCTTCCCCTGTTAGATGTCTGACGATCCATGAATTGAAGATGAAGGGGATTCCGCGAGATAAAAACTGAGTAGCTATTTGCAAAGAGTAAAAATAAGATTTTATGATGGAAAAAGGGGGATCGATTGAAACAATTGAAGATATTAAAGACACTAACCTGATATGAGATATGAGATTACAGGTTTTGACCCATTAAACAAACCTGCCCAACCCACCCGTTTGCCACCTCTATTTCATACACAAGGACAAGTAACAAGTTTCCTGGAAAAAAAGTAGTGTCCCAGCACATAAAGACGAGATGGCTTATGGTTGTATGTCATAGGAACTTAATAGTTTCGGTATAGGCACATGAAGATAATACCTGGATAATGGAAATACATTTGAAAGTTCTTAAGAGTTCCAGGCTGCACAGAGTGACCTGACCTCCAAACCCTGCAAAATTCAATTGAATACGTGCTCCCACTGTTATCTTCTTTGGTTACTGTTATCTGCTGCATGTATACTAGTTTGCTGCTGTAATTAGTTAATTTGGTTCTAATTGATGTTGAATTTTGTAAATTGATGTTGTAATTGTGCAAGTTTGGTTTTAATTGCTGCTTCAATTATACTATTGTGTAAATTGATTTTGAATTTTGTAAATTGATGTTGCAATTATGTTGCAATTTGGTTCTATCATAATGAATTGAGTAGTGTTTCAACTCACCAATGTCTGAAAACAGCACCTGCAGATGTGACTCGTGAGTATGATGCTAAAATTTTTGTGTAATGTTCTTCTATCAAGAAAATACCCAATTGAATTTTGAAAGAACGACTAGAAAATCTTTATATTACTCAAGTACTTCAGAATTTACTTGATCAGATTTAAAATGTCATGGCGCCTCAAAACCATACAAAGTGATACAACTAGATTTTGAACTACTCATGTGCACAAATGACCATCAACAATTTTTCAAACTTGCAAACACCATGACATATAACTATATCTTGGATATGTATCTCATACTTCACTTTTCTATTAGCCAAAGCCTCCAGAAACAATAAAAAAAATTTAGTTGGAAGATCGATGTATCTCATACTTCACCTTTCTATTACCACAAAAGCTAATTGCAGTATCTAGTAGTGGAGAGTACTAGAATTAGGGAAAATACCAATGCAGATTTATATCAAAATGAGACTTCCATAAATGTGCTTCACTACCACTCACTTTTTCATCAAATTTTACCTAACCTAACAGACTGTCTAGCAATATCATCTCATCCCTCAACCTGAAACAATCATTTCAGACCACCGATCAAAACAGCCCCTAAGAAACAACTCAAACAGCATACAAATGCTACAACGATGATCATCATTTCTAGAATCAGAACACCAATTCATCAACAAAACCTAACCACAATACAACCTAAACATCTGTAGACTTATTACCTTTATATCCTCATTAGTAACATCATAGTCCAGATTCGAGATGTAAAGCTTAGTCCCCGCTTCAGAATTATACTCCCCTCCAGCCACCATATCTTGCGCATGAAAAGCCTGCAATCGAAACCGTTACCTAAATTTGTAGAAATCATAACAGAACGTAGACAAACACACAATAACAATCACAACCTCAACACTTCACAATCAAAACTTGTAGAAATCATAACAGAACGAAGACATTCTCTAGAAATACACGAGTAAACCCTGAGAACATCACCTGCGGAACGTAGTAAGGTTTGGTGCGAGTGGAATCGCGGTGGTCAAAACGTCTGGTAGGGCCGGGACCGAGTTCGAAACCGCGACCACCACGGCTCCGGCCATGACCGCGGCCGCGTCCTCCACCTCTGAAACCACCGGACTTCTTGTTGTTCTTGATGATATCATCGAGTGACATGTCGAGACCTTCGGTCATTTTGGGGGTAATTTTATGATGTTATCGTTAGGGTTTATGAGGGGACGATGAATTTTGGGGGGAATTTGGAAATTGGGGTTTTAAAGGCAGAGAGGGAATTTGGAAATTTTTAAAAATGACACGTTAAGATGACACGCAAAAATGCATGTCATCCTTTCTAAGAAAATTTTAAAAAATGACACATAATTTATGATACGCGTAAATGCGCGTCATCTTTTTTCGCGCGTCATCTTTTGCGCGTCATCTATTAACAGTTTTCTAGTAGTGACACTAAATATTAGTAGTTTCGCGGTATAGTTTCGTTCGAAGAACAACAGTTTCGCACCTTAAATCTGAAAACCCCCTTTTTGCGAAAAAGATCCAAAATTCAGCAAAATTCACTCAGATTACTACCAATTTGAGATCTACTGATTTCAAAGGTTTTGCAAGCTTACATCACACTTTCCTCACTCAACTTCCATAGATAACACACATAAAACAACTCCGAAATGATTGAAAAGATGAACATGTCAAAACTACCCAAAAACACAAATAATCAAGAGCACAAAGGCTCTACTACCATATTGTTGGTCCAACTAATCAAATGAACGTGCTTTTGATGAAAGTTTAACACTGAAATTCACTAGATATCACTAATTCTAATAGCTTATGGACCATGTAATGATGAGGTATGAACATAAATCAAACATAAAACCCATTTGTAATAGAATTTATGAAGAATAATAAAAACAATGCTCAAATATGTGAAATGTAAGCTTCTAGCAATACATATCAGAAATGAACTCAAATCTATAATAATCAATAAAGTTACAAGAGTTACATAATGAAGAACAAAGAAACATATATATGAGCTTCTTCATAAAACCCATTTCTCTCGATACTCGTGGGTGAGGTTTCTTGCAATAAAAGCGACAAAACAGAGGAGTTGCAGTAGCTGAACCTTTCAATTGAAACCATCATCAAACATAAGGTTATGGCCATCAGAAGTGACAATGGAACCAAATTCAGAAACCACATCTTCGACTCATTCTGTGCAAGCAAGGGCATTCTCATACAGTTTAGTGCAGCAAGGACACCCCAACAAAATGGTGTCGCTGAAAGAAAGAATCGTACACTTATCAAAGTAGCAAGAACTATGCTGATTGAGTCAAAGCTTCCAGTTATTTTCTGGGCGGAAGTAGTTAATTATGCATCTATGTACTGAATAGGGTGCTTATTGTAAAAGACAAGATGAAAACTCCATATGAGCTTCTTCATAAACGGAAACCCTTTATTAACTTCTTTGGTCCATTTGGTTACTCATGGACCTTGTTGAATACGCAAGCACAGAAGTCAAAGTTTGGTGTTGTTTCTAATGAATGTTACTTTATTGGCTATTCTTCCTCACAAAAAACGTATCGTGTGTACAATAAAAGGACACACATTGTGCAGGAATCCTTCTACGTTGATTGGCAAAAGTCAAATTCACCAAACATGGGGTTGGACCTAGAATGGTTTTATGACTCTAACACTGTCTTCAAATCAGTCAATCTTCCAATATTTGACGATGATGTTGTTCCTCAACCTAGTGTGCAAATCATTCCTCTAACTAAACCACAACCACAACCACAGCCACAATCACCCCCATAACCCGAACCTCAACCTCAACCACCATATAAGCCTCCATCTCTATTTCACATCCCATCCACACCTCCACCACAACCAATTTCCCAATCACCACCATCTTCCCCTTCCCAACCATCCTAAACCAACTCTTCAACTTTATCAAACCCTTTAACCCTTAACACCAATTTCAAAACCCTAAAAGACCACCCACACGGTTACATATTGGTTCCGTAACTGATGGTGTGAGGACACGAAGTCAATTTGGTTTAATAAACGAATGTCTCTATGTATGCTTCTTATCTCAGGCTATACCTAAAAATGTCACAGCAGCAATTCAGGATCGAAGTTGGGTCGAGTCTATGCAAATGAAGCTTTAGCAATTCATCAAAACTAAAGGTTTGGCAACTGGTCGATCTTCCTCCAAATAAGTTTCCCATCGGAACTAAATGGGTCTTTTGGAACAAACCAGATGATTGAGGAGTCATTATAAGGAACAAATCTAAATTGGATTTTCTCAAGAGGAAGGTATCAATTATACTGAAGTGTTTGCTCCAGTTGCTCGCATTGAAGCTATCAGAATCTTTCTTGCTCACGCTGGTCACATGAACTTTAAGGTATTTCAAATGGATGTGAAGTGTGCATTTCTATATGGAAACGTTGATAAGAAGATATATGTCTGTCAGCCTCCAGGTTTCGAGGATCCAGATTTCCCAGATAAGGTGTACAAGCTTGATAAATCCGTATTTGGATTATATCTAGCACCTCGTATCTGGTAGGAAACCTTGACACAATATCTGCTCAGCAAAGGTTTTTCCCATGGCACCTTAGATATAACACTATTCAAGAAAGAAGTTGATGGTGATATGCTGATAGTTCAAGTGTACGTTGATGACATCATTTTTGGGTCAACAAATGAGAAGCTGTGTAGAGAATTTGAAGAAGTGGTGAATGATCGCTTTGAAATTAGTATGATGGGGGAGTTATGCCTTTTCTTGGGATTACATGTTGAACAAAAGCCTGATGGCATTCTGATTCATCAAGAAAAGTACGTTCTGGAGATTCTCAATAAATTCAAGATGGATGATGTATCTCCTAAACTAACCTCATTCACTGCTCAAACTTGCTTAACTTTGGATGATAATGGGAAACCCGTTGATGCTCATCGTTATTGATCTATGATTGGGTCTCTCATGTATCTCACTGCGAGTCGTGCGGACATTACTTTCGCTTTGTGTTACTGTGCCCTTTATCAAGCAATTCCGAAGGAATCTTATGAAAAGGCTGTTAAACATATCTTTTGATATCTAAAAGGGTCTTCCCATTTAGGTATTTGGTATCCGAAAGAAGGAAACTTTGATTTGCATGCCTATTCTGACAATGATCACGGAGGTTGCAAGACGAATAGGAAATCAGTCACCGGTGGATGCCAGTATCTTGGGGACTATCTTGTTTCATGGCAAAGCAAGAAGTAGACAACTGTATCTTTATCTACAAGTGAAGCTGAATATGTTGTTGCCTCAAGCTGCTGATGTCAAGTGCTTTGGATCCAACATCAGATGATGGATTATGGCATCAATTTTCTTCATACACCACCCTTTTGTGATAATAAGCTGCCATTGGAATCGCCAAAAATCCAATTCATCACACTCGAACCAAGCACATTGAAACAAGGGTTCATGCAATCCGAGATGCTCAGGAAAAGGGGTTTATTGATATTATTCCTATTGACACAAAAAGTCAAAGAGCAGATCTTTTCACTAAAACATTTGACAAACCTCGTTTTTATGAACCGATCTCTATGTTGGGTCTAATATCTTTCTGAAAATCTCTTTTCCTAATAAAATGTCCTGCTTTAATAAATAACTCTTTCCTTCTCACACTTGTGAAATCATTTCTGATATCCCATATTCCTTCTTATTTTAAGTTATTTTCTATCTTTTTACCTTTATATATGGAAACCTAGATAAATTTCTATCCCCATGAGGGTAAATAGAAATTTCGGGGGAGAAAAACTTTTAAAGCGTATTCCAATTTTTGCTCTCTCAGGAACCCCCCAGAAAAAGAAGTTAAAAAGAGGTCAACGGCTTATCTCGGGATATGCATGGTAGACGCACCCAGAAAACAAAGTAAACAATGATCGTGCAGCTAAACTAAAGATCAAGAACTCGGTAATAAGGATTATTCTCATGACATTTTCACCTGCACAAAGATACAAGTCTCGTCAAAAACATGGTTGAGAGTGGCTGATTATTGTCTTAAGTCTCTTCTAAGTCCGTGTTAGGTCTAATATCTCTTAGCCCAAATTGTATATTATGTATAATAAAATGCGTGTTTATCTCCTCTACTATGCATGAGCATTGACCTGAAGTGATGATCTTCTCTGCTATGCGAAAACATTGACCTGAAGCTCTCATCAACATGCTAAGATGATCTTCTCTACTATGCGGAAGCATTGACCTGAAGCTCTCATCTTATGGAATAAGATGTACATCTCCTCTGTTATACAGAAGTATAGAGCTGGAGATATCATCAATTGAGTCTGTATATTATTGTGTCACATCAAAAGATCATGTTATCACATACATGCATGTGGGTCAATTATGAACTACTCAAGCAAAATCAATGATTACACTCAATAAACCTTGATGACGGGATAAGTTCTTTGCCAGATGTCTGTGGGGAATCATGTTATCCGAGCTTCTTTAATTAAATCAAAAACATGATAAAATCAGTTGCAGGTCGTACGTTGAAAAGTATAAGGCATGGGTTTAAGAGGACAAACATATCAGCAATATTGCCAAGACTCGACTCTCAGAAAAACTTCTAGAAAAAGATGCAAACTATATCCTTTTGATATTTCATTTCATTTTATTTTATCCTTAATTCCATTTTATTCTATTTAAATTGGTCATAGCATAATCGTTTAGTTACTGGTTTGTTTTTTAAAGTTGGAACTGTGGGGTGAGGAATTTATCTTTTACAAATGGTTGCTTTTTCATAATATATATATACTCATAATAAAAAAATTAAAAAAAAGGTGAAACTATGGGCGAATCTATAGTTTCGCCGAGTGAAACTACACTTTCGCCAGTAGTCACGCTGATTCAGGAGCAATCTGTTTACCCGGGTGAAACTATAGTTTCGCCGCCAGCGAAACTAGGTGGTATATATTGCCTCAGTCGAGTGTCAGAACTCATATGTGAGAAAATAGAAAACCCTATTTTCTCTCGGTCTCTTTTAGCGAAACTAACCTGATTGCTCGTTTTGGTTGAAATATACCTTGGTTATGTGATTAGGTGTGTTGGGCGACCTTGGTGTTTACCGTTAATCGGTTTGTTTTTGGCTGAAAATGATTCTGATTTTGATTCGCTGAAGCTAAAGACTCACAGTTTCATCTAGCGAAACTGTGAGATGCTTCAGCGAAACTGAACGAAAGTTCACAGTTTCGAGCGAAACTGTAAAGTTGTGATGTCCAAGCAAAATTGACAGTGTTGGACTCAACAAGTGCATTAAAGGAATAATGCATATAAAGGATAATTCTTGCCATAATCAAACATAATGTGTTATAACAATCAAATAATCATTAACTAACACAGTAGCATCATTAACATTCATCACATACATTAATTAAGCTTAAATTTCTTTTTCAGGATTGTAAATAAGAAGAAATTTTTTATAAGTGTTGGCAGCAGATGAAGAACTGCTCATAGCGGATAAACAAGAGTCTGAAGCAGATGAAGAACAAACCAAGTATCTACAGCGGATGAAGATATCCCACAGCGGATGATCAACACATAGCGGATACCAAGTCCACAGCTGATGAACTGTCCACAGTGTATGTTCATCCACAGTGGATGAACATTTCATAACGGACAACATGCAAACAACAAGTGTTCACAACGGATAATATCCAAGACACAGGGGATGAGTCATCCTTCTCCACAGGGGACGTCTTAGCATCCATAGCGGACAATCTAACATCCACAGTGGACGACTTAGACATAGGATTATTTTTTATCTAATTTTTATTCACATAAGGGTAGTTTAGTAATTATAAATAGCTTATTGTATAGGCTATAAATGGCATTCTACCATAATACTTTGTAAGCTTTTGATAACAATCAACCTACAAATATAATTATCAAGCATTCAATCACTTATAATTTCATACGCACACAATCACACACACTGATATCATAAGCATTAATCATGGGTTTCCGCACCATGTTTGATGTTTGTTGAATCAGATATAATAATTTTGTTGTTATATTGTTTGAGAGATTAGAAAAGATCCTTGGGGAAATCAATATTATCAACAACTTTATTCTATCCAAAGTATGAGTTGATTGATTGATATTCTGAATTCATCAGGTGGTATCAGAGCTTTGGCTCGAAGCAAACACTTATTTTTTATCCTCTCATTCAACGAACATGACTTCAGTGGTTCATTAGCTTCATAACATAAATTTTGAGCTTGAAATTATCACATCGTCTTCTTCTACATCATGCATTACAAATATTCAAAAACATGAGTTAATCTTCTGTTTTTTTTCATTGTGAAGAATATTTTTGTGTTTTTGTTGATTAGAAAAGCTCTCAAATCTTTCATACACTGTTTTTGAAACAGATACATTGCAAAAACATCAAAATCATATCGATTTCTATTGTTTTTCTCGATAAAGCAGTACACGGGTACTGTTCTATTGATTTTCATCAAACAAATCACTCACCTAAATACATTGAAATCATTCATTGTGTTTAAATCATCATATTTGATTTGTTGTACACTCAAAACAGATCATAAATTTACTTAAAACAAGAAACCGATTGTTGTTTTTGACAAAGTTGTTTGCGCTGCAAAAAAACCTGGGATAAACCCTAGTTTTTTATCAATCACAAACATTCACAATCTCCGGTGATTGTGTTTGTCTCTCATCAAAATCAAAGAAGAATATTATTGTTCTTTTGAATTTTTGAAAAAATCACTTTTTGATTCAAAAAGTTAATTTTCTAAAACAAAATTTTTATTTTTAGGGTTTTGACTTTTTGACTTATGGGTTTTGACCAAATTGAGTGGTGTAACATTATTAAACGGAATATTCCTTGCTTTCACCAAGAAAAATTCTGTAACATCACCTCGGTCAAATTAATTGATTTAAATGAATTAATTTCCTTTATTTGGTAGAATTAATAAAAAATCAAATTAATTAACAACCAATCCTAGTGACTTTAGGATAAATCAAATTTAGCACCAAGCTAAATATTTAAACAAATTTAACTTAAACCGTTAAGTTAACAAATATAAACAAACATGTCTGATGAACTTTCAGGAACAAACAGTGGTCTCAAACCATCAAGGCTGGAAAGCAAAGCAGACTTCAAACAATGGAAGATCATATTCCGTAACTGGATTATCTTTCAAGACCCGGATTTATGGACTTCCATAACCGAGGAACCATACATTCCTGTAAACCTTGGTCCAGACTACAACACACAAAAACCAGTAAGTTTGAAGAACGTAGCTGGTGAAGAATTGAAGAAAGTAAAGATTGACATGAAAGCATATAGTATTTTGGCAATGACTTTTCCATTTGAAATCTTAACATGGGTTGAGAATTTCAAACAGCAAATGAACTGTGGAAGGTTCTTCACACAATGTGTGAAGGAAGTAAAAAAATCAGGGTAATTAAGAAAGAAAAATTGAGGACCTAGTATGAAACGTTCCATCATGTTCAAGGACAATCAATTCCCCCAACAACTTCACAGATTCGTACAACTTTTAAATGAGATGATTGTTTATGGTCTCAAATACGAATCTGTTGAAATAAACAAAACGATGTTGCATACACTGCTTGAGAGGTGGACTCAGTCAGTGTCACTCATGAAAGCAACATTGGATCTTGAAGCACTATCATTGGATGCTCTAGTGGCTAAGGTAGAGGCACTGGAGTTAGATGAAAGATCCAGAAACAACAACACAATCAGACATGTAGAATCATACAAGTTCAAAGAATTACAACACACAAACAATGCTTTCTTGACAAGCAGTAGAGAAGATGAAGATGAAGAATTCTTAGATACTAGTGAGACATCATTCTTTTCTGCACTAGATTCATCCAACAACAAACGAAAGTCAAAAAAGAATGGTGTTCATGTTTAACATGGAACAACACCTCAAAGCAAGCAGAATCAACATCATCATGCTTCAAGTTCAAGCAAGCAACAACAGACAAAGTCACAAAACATACATAAGTTTGATAAACCCCTGGATGCTCTCACTATCATTCTACAAAGTAAAGAGCAGAAGGCAGCTTATGCAGCCTTCTCCACAAACTTTAAAGCTTGCCTGGGTGCCAACGTCACACCATCATATATCATTCAACAAGACTTGGATGAACTACCACCAGACATGGTTGAAGAAATGGATCTTCAGTTGTCTATGGCAATGATTTCCTATAGATCAAAGAGGTTTCTACAAAGGAATAGGGGATTTAGAATGGATAAGAAAACAAAGATTAGTCTTGACAAAACCAAGGTGAGATGCTACAACTGTCAGCTCTATGGCCACTTTTCAAGTGAATGCTAACAACCTAGAGTTGACAGACACAACAATCCATCACAAGCTTCAAGTAGCTGTCAAACAAACAGACGGATCCCACCTCCAATCAGTATTGCTGCTGCACTAACTGTCACACCCCGGGCCCAGAGAGGCGGGACGTCACGATTAGTAAACAACAACCAAAATGCAGCGGAAACTAAATGGTTTATTACAAAGTGTCACATGATATTTAAATTAAAATATTGGCTTTTTTCCAATTCACAAGGTGCTTCAACCTACAATCTATAGGTGTCATGATCAATCTCTTGGTAAATGTTTCTTGATGCTATAGTATCTAACGCTTCTAGGCTCGACTTTTGTCTTCAACGCCTACCCTCATATCTTGCTTTAGATTTTGGTAACTTCTATATCTCAACTATTCTCCCTAGCTGTACCTGAAGACATGCTCAAAAAGATTTTATGTCAATATAAAGTTGGTGAGTTCAAGTGGTTAAAGTTTCAAAAAACAAAAGTCTCTTTAAAATTCATTAGTTGACTTTCAAAACATATGTGCTTTAAGTTTTAAAATAAAAGGGACTCTGAAAGTCCATATTTAAAAGTTTAAAATCAAGTGTAAAAGCTTATGAAAATCTCATCTGATTTTAAAAGCATCATCATAGTATCAATCATCGTGGGGTATCACAATCAACCCTTCACTTGGTCCCCGGTTGGTCTCTTCTAAACTTGTGTTTAACCGGATATTCCCGAAGGAAAGAACCAAGCCTCAGAACAGTGAACCATTCCTGCCAGGATGGTTCACCATAGTTTCTTATTCAAAACCTGTTACATGCCACAAACGACCCCTCAGGATCTCAGTGGGGTACCTCCCTGTAGCAGGAGCCACTGTGCGTGGGGGATTCCCCAAATAGATCTATGCACATAAAATAAGCGGTTCACAAAAGAATTAATGATCATGATATAAGTATCAGCAGGTATCCAAAAGTCCCACATACAAGCATCAAATAAGCACAATCATAGTTCATAAACAAAAGAGCATGTTCCATCCTAAAAACAGTAAGTAAAAAGGGATCACTAGAACTCACCTGGTATCCTTATATAATTTCAGAGCTTGATAAAGAAAAGTGATGATCACTAACAAAGCAATTCCTAACTAGAACATATAAGATTCACGTTTAGAATTAGCACGATGTTATTACATGCACGCAGTTGAGCTCTGTAGTTAAATTAATGTTGGTGATTAGTATCCTTAGCTTCTTGTGTACTTTTTAATTGTCATGAATTAACTCATGTACATTAGGTTAGTTAATTCATTTAATCAAGAATTGAGTCTTAGCATGAAGAATGTAGAAAATCAATTTATATCATGGATTCCAAATTTTATAAATAACTTGCATTGACGATGTAAGTATTGTACAATGTTTCAAGCGAGGTTTATAATGTTCACGTTCATATCATATTTGGTAACTTGGTTGACGCTAGATAATCCAATTATTGATAACAGTTGACGATATTTTTAATAAAAAGGGTGATACCAAATATATTTATTTCAATAGCAATGAGGTTACCAACTATTAATAACAACAAGATGATGTATCATTAACGCAATTTAGGTCTTTCACTTTAAATAAAACGTGTAGATGCCGATTAACCTAAATCCTCACATATATATGAACGATTTTACTTGCAAGTATTTTACCTCTCCGAGTCTTGTAAAGTTTTTATATGATGTTAAATCAATAAATTTTCTTATATGTAGACTAATATCTTGTATATATGATAACATTACCAACTTGTTTTTTGTTATGCAATGGTCACGTCGTTTCAACTTACATATTCATTCTTGACGGTTTATAACTAGTTAACATTTCAAACATATTTGGCTCAACACACACACGAGTTAACATATAATCTCCATATTTATATGTGTAAGGATGTTTAGCGCATGGTTATACCTAACGTTTCCATATTGCGTCCTAGAACTCGCTTGTTCCGACCCGCAACGCGTTGACTGCCCATTGACCAGTTTGACCAGTCTTGACTTGCTTTGACTGAGAGTCCGGTTCACCATATCTTCCCTAATTAACCCTACATTCACCATACCAACACTCCAACACCGATACAACCCCAATTTCCTCAATCAATCTAACCGGCTTTAGGCTATCATCAAGATAGCCAAACTAGCCATCCAAACTTGATAACCCCAACCAATCAACCATAATCACATCCATCTCTACCATTTCCATAATCACCGTGCATCACCATCCCTAGTCTTTACCGACATCACCACCAGTAGCCTTTACCCACTTCTATCACAACCATACCACGGATGTCATCACTATCATCACAACCAATAACAACCACAGCCACAGTCACAACCAATGATCAACACCCGCCAACATCACAACTATCACCGAGCCTCACACCACTATCACAGCCACAACTATCAACAACAACCAACAACACACCCAAAACCCTCCTGCAGCCATTTAATCAACCATTTAGTTCACCATTTTCAAAACAACCCCTATCACTACCAATGTCGCCTTACCACTGCCATCACAGTCATTGTCTTCACAGCCACAACCACCACCGTTTCACCCGCTGCAAGGAGCAACCACGATCTGAACCACCAATTCTTTCTTCGATTTCCCGATGATGTGCGGCCTTCTAGGAGAAATCAAGGTCATTTCCATGTTTCGGGTGTCGAGGGGAGCAAGGAGGGTTGTGCACTCGCCAGCACTCGCCGGAATAGGCCGCCGGTGGCCGGTAATTGGCCGGAGAGGGGTGGGGAAGATGGGAGACGCGTCCCTCTCTTTCTCTGCCCTAAATCGATTGTGCAAAACCCTAAAATGGGTAAAAGTGGTTTATATAGTGGGGTTAAATGACAGGTTCGTTAACGGTTCGGTTCGTATCGCGTTCGAATTAGTTCTCAAGTAATGTTGTAGATTTCGCTTCTCTTTAGATTCAATTATACAAAACGTTATAAGTATTCCGGGATTATGAATTTTATTGCATTAAAAACATACCGAACAGTTAAATGATGCCGCGAAATCGACACGTTAACGGTTTTACACGTTTTCCTCGAACGAGCGCTTTTATTATTATTTTGATATCTAAATGCATGCAGTTAAGTATTAAAATGATATTTTGAGCGTTATCATCCCATATTGGTCACGTTAAAACCTTATCTGACGAATTCTCGGGTTTTGACCTAATTCCAGATCTACGCGCGTCCCGGTCGCGTTTCGGAACGCATTTATTCCGGACAACGTATCATTCACCAAATCTACTATGTTATGATAATAAACAATGGTTAGATAATTTTTTACGGATTTACTAGGCTCGGTCGACGTATTAGATGACATTTAAATGCCGGTGAAAACCGGTATTCGCGTTTCAGTTACGAAATTCCGTTGTTTATGCATGATTGATGAAAAATCTTTTAGCAAGAATTATTTATGATATTAGTTAAGGTTAACAATGATTTAGATTGGATGACAACCCATTTAAAGGATTTCTAATGGAATTCAGACGTAGTACGCGGTAAATTGCCGGATTTTACTCGGTACGGGTTCTGAATCTATTTTTAGCTTGGATCTTTCCATAGTTATTTGAAATCACCTAATAATTCATTGTTTCATGGTTTCTTGTTTAATTAGTTCCTAAACATGTATTTTGGCCTTAAATTGGGCTTTTATAAGTTCGGGCCCTTATTGGGCTTATTGGGCCCAAAAGGCAAGTTTCGTTTTGCAAGGTTTCTTTGGTAAGCCCAAATCAATCAAGACCTTTATTGTTTCCAATAATACATTAAGCTTTCTAATTGGGCTAGATTTCAGAGGTGTTACATTCTCCCCTCCTTTAAGAAATTTCGTCCTTGAAATTTTTGTATCGCTAATATTGTTTCCGAGTGTGATACACTCATAGTATGAGTCTTGAAGATTTAGAGTTATTTAGCTAAGCATCCCAGGACAAATGTTGATGATTAGGTGTCAAATAATCAGGTTTGATTTGGATTGGAGTAACTATCCGAATATTAGAATCATGCTTGACAGGATCAGTGAGTCAAATTATGAACAGGTTTTTGGCATCACAATCAGATCATTTAACAATCATACAGAATTAACAAGAAGAGACTCTCCACTGTGGTTCGATAGACCGACCTAGAAAATAGATCTAGCAAGGAGACGATTCCCAAAATCCCGACGGTGTTACCGTCCTTACTGAGAATCTTAAGAACGATTGAAAAGAAGAGGATATTAGCGTGAATGCCATTAATTAGACAGGATAGTCGTGATAGAATAGATTAAAGGTTTCAAACCAAGAAGGATTTGGGTTTTCCCAACGTGTACAGATAAATATCTAGGCATCGCACGATCATTTCTATGAAGCTAAGACTAAGAAGTTTTCACGATTTCTAAGAACAGAGAGATTAGGTCATGCACAAAGGTCTTCAGCTTTCAAAGCCTACTTTTTAGTTCTCAACTTGCTTCCGAAAAATTTCTTCGATCTCTTCCTTCTATGATTTCATCTTAAGGGGTTAAGTCCTTTCTTCCACTACGTGCTTCTTCTAGTATGCATCCTTTTCTGGAACGGTTCTGTATATCAGAACCTCAGTCTTCGAGTAGATCCGTTCATCTTATCTGATGCATGACAAGAGTTTCCCCGAAATGGGTTGTGCTATATATACATATTCACGTGAACTGACACTGGTAGAATCACAAGTTCAAGAAATGATACGGTGTAGGTAATAGAAGGAAAGCCTACTGTAGGCTATCTGCATTCGTCGACGAGGGTAAGCAGATACAAATGCGGTCAATACTTGTTCTCTCGCATTTGGTAATATGGATGTCTTAGGACAATGCGGATGTTGGCCTCCTATCCGCACTTCTCAATGCGGTTGACATTACCGATCGTCGATCACCCTATTCTACTTGATCTAGTATTCTAATGTGTAGTTGGTAGTGTCGTACTAATAATGTATCCAGATGCATCCTTTTATTTGCGGGAGTTCAAGTTCATGCTTAATATAGCTCTTCATACATTTTCTTAGCTTCATCGGGCGGCTAGAAAATTGTCTTGTACTGTTACGTCAACACGCATCTGAAAGTTTCTTATTCGCGCCCAAACAAATTCCGCATTTTCCTAAGGATAACGATGCCAGTCGTATAGCTACACGAATGAAATTTCTATTAATCCTTCTACAACTTTCACCTAACCTTAAGCATTGACGCATCTCTATGGGGTTTTTACTTCTTCCCGGAATTTTATAGCTCCAACTATAGCGATTTGTCTCGAATTTCGTGCTTAGTAGTAGTGGCAAAATGACAGACATGTCTAATTATGTCTTACAAATCCTATCCATGAGGCTCCAGATTACATGAGATGTGTAGGTCTTCCCACACGGGCTTGACCACAACCTTCGTACATGCCATATCTGGTTTCAACTGTTATTTGTGTAATGTCGTTTTCCTTATAAACACGACTGATAACAATTAAGATGTAGGTAGCATCTTGAAATTGATTAGTAGGTTATCATCTCTAGGAAGACGATATCACTTATCCTTGGTGACTTTATTTAACTCTTAATAGTCCATCCATAACTGGAGCATTCTATTTTCCTTCCGTAAAGAGCATTAAGTTTCCTCAAGACGACATATTAGGTCTTATGAACTGTTTATCTAACAGCTATCGAATCTGCTTTCCTTCCACCGGCTCCTTAATATAAGTTTCAAGTCCAGTACCTCCATTTATATATTTTACTTCTATTCTCCGACACAATTTCCTTAAGAGCAACCTCAACTGTTGTCTTAAGCTACATAATTGCTGCAAACGTTCCCACTAATTTCTTCATAATGCTTCCCAATTAAGGTCAACCTTCTAGATGACCTCTTCCTCGGTCCATATTCTACAAGGTAACTATGCCCTGTAGAGGGTCTATTCGTGAAGCAAGTAACTCTGTTTAGATTCCACTCATTTATAATCATATCGATTGTTCCAACGAGATATGGGAGTAAGACATTCTGCTCGATTTTCCGACGATACGGAGCGTTCTAGGGTAAGGTATTAGAGAATAACTTTAGGAGATGTTTGAAAATTTAAAGAGGAATAACACCAACGCTTACGATCAGGGGTGATTATGCAGACTTTCTTTGTCTACAATCTGCTGCATGTTTATCACTTCGTTGTAGTTGGATCTCAAGTGATTTAACACATGAGATTTCTTGTAGCTAATCTTCTATGCTTCTTAATACATCTTTTGAGCAATACCATCCTTTAAGTTCGACGATGAGTTCTTCCCATGAATTCTTCATTATTATTGACCGTATCGATTCGAACAAGTTTACGACTTTATGAAGGTGCTCGCTAGCACAAGAAGGTTAACTACCACTCTAATAACCTATTATATAGTTTCGAGATCGTATTCCGGCTTCATGATCCTCACTCTCGAATCACGAACTTATCACTTGGTATGTAGAGCTCTCCGGGTAGAGATATTTTACAAGGTTGTAAAGTTTTCCGCATCGGCTATCACGCGTTTCCAAAGATGAGGGTCATGATAGTGGGTTTAGGGTGAGTAGCACCACTCATTAGACCATAAATTTTATGGAAAATAATCTTGAGCAGAGGGTGAGTGAAAACCGGGAATTCACAGAAGTTGTAAATTCAAATTTTTGTTTTGAAAGCTCGAAGGTTAGTTTTCTCGGCAAATATCTCTAACACTTGAGCCTTTATTTCTATGGAATCAGGATTTTAGAGCGAGGATTCATTTCTTGCATAGTCGGGTGCTCAGAAATTTACCAACAACACGGTCGGTTAAAAGCAGGGACAAAATAGTTCAACCTAATTTTCATGTGAAGATTGTCATTAGATGACTAACGGTTTAAGATGACGAAAGATTTCACGAGCGTAGTATTTGGAAAGGTGATTATCAATCACAATCAGAGTTGATATTAAGAATATTCCTTTGAGTTAGGTGGTTCCATTACAATGAATAGGTATAGAGAAGTCATATTCCCCAACGACTTTGAGAAGATGTTCAGAGGAATTCTAGGATCCGGAAGATCCTATGAAGTGTGAACTACAAAGAAAGAAAGAAGTGACAAGTCTTCTATGTCATTGACCACAAGAGGAGTTTTTCGGAAATTTATTACTCCGGTATGTTCTCTGTTGCACAATCCCTGTTAGAGTGTCTTCCACTATGTTGAGGAAGCTTTGATGAATTTAATGTTGGGTAGGAGGGAAATTTCAGTCATCGCTAAAAATAGTATGGCTAAAGTACACGGACAACGAGGTGAAGTGCCATACTCAGCACGAGACCAGTTAGGTTTGAGAACATCATTCAATGGTCTTCAGAGTCTGATGGTCTTATCATTATAATTCCAATAGGAGAGTAGAATAAAAGAAAAGAGAAGAAAAAGAAAAAGAATAGTTACTACAATACTGTCCTTGGTAGCTCTTGAAGTGTCAAATGGTTTTCACACAGCATGAAAGTTTTGGAATATATGATCATTTAGTATATGTTGGATATTTGTGCTTAAATCTTGTATTTATTAGTTTCTTGAGTATTATACTTTGGTATTGGTTTACATGACAGGGCCCACCAGAATTCAAGTGTACCTGTAAATTCACCATTACGTGTGCACCCGTAATCGTCAATTCACCTTACACTATCATTCTAGTCATTCCCATCATAAGTTCCAAGTTTTGTGTAATTAGGTCCTGGAGTTAAAAATTTTCATTTAGTCATCATCTGCAATTAAGCACACTTAGATTCCAATTATGCTAATCATTCAAGTTAACCCAGAAATTGTCTCAAAGTAAGTTTCAGCAAATCAAGCAATAAATGAGCATTCAGGTACATGCTATCCTAGGGAGCAGAGCAAACAATAAGGCATCATGGTTAATATCTTATCACTAAATTTCAACATGTATCATCTTACAAATGAGGCATATAAGCAAGTATCATCATTCCAACAAGTATCATTATAACAGTTGTCTCATGTAACGACATAAGTAGTATCGAGTGTATAGCTAATAGCAGTGGTTTCAGATAGTGACAAAAGTCAACTGTGCAATCGGATAAGTATCTCTCCAGGATTTAAGTCCTAATTTATATGCACACCTTTGGTTTCTAGCGTTCTTAGTACTTGACATTCAGTAGTCCTAAGAGTCAACTTCCAAAAGATTCCATACCTTCATGGTTTACTCAGGTTCACCTATCATAGGTAATACCCTAATGTATCAAGGTTTCTTATAGAGTAGAGAATTCTTAATAGGATATATGAAATCCTTAAGGTATACAAGTTAAAGATGGGAGTTCTTAAGGGAACCTATTCTTGCTGCAACTTTGGATCACTGGGTCATGAAAACCACCTACTAGGTTGGTCTTATTTATGGTTACAGCTTAGGTATTGCAAAGCAAACCCATATTTCTACACCATTGGTTCAGCAAAGCTCAGAAGAGTCATCTTACTAAGGTGGTCCTATAAGGTTCATATGGTTGTAGTTTAGGTCTCGCGAAGCAGACCTACTTCGCTACAACCTTTGGCTCTGGTACCAAACTGTCACACCCCGGGCCCAGAGAGGCGGGACGTCACGATTAGTAAACAACAACCAAAATGCAGCGGAAACTAAATGGTTTATTACAAAGTGTCACATGATATTTACATTAAAATATTGGCTTTGTTTCCAATTCATAAGGTGCTTCAACCTACAATCTATAAGTGTTATGATCAATCTCTTGGTAAATGTTTCTTGATGCTTTAGTATCTAAGGCTTCTAGGCTCGACTTTTGTCTTCAACGCCTACCCTCATATCTTGCTTTAGATTTTGGTAACTTCTATAGCTCAACTATTCTCCCTAGCTGTACCTGAAGACATGCTCAAAAAGATTTTATGTCAACATAAAGTTGGTGAGTTCAAGTGGTTAAAGTTTCAGAAAACAAAAGTCTCTTTAAAATTCATTAGTTGACATTCAAAACATATGTGCTTTAAGTCTTAAAGTAAAAGGGACTCTGAAAGTCCACATTTAGAAGTTTAAAATCAAGTGTAAAAGTTTATGAAAATCTCATCTGATTTTAAAAGCATCATCATAGTATCAATCATCGTGGGGTATCACAATCAACCCTTCACTTGGTCCCCGATTGGCCTCTTCTAAACTTGTGTTTAACCGGATATTCCCGAAGGAAAGAACCAAGCCTCAGAACAGTGAACCATTCCCGCCAGGATGGTTCACCATAGTTTCTTATTCAAAACCTGTTACATGCCACAAACGACCCCTCAGGATCTCAGTGGGGTACCTCCCTGTAGCGGGAGCCACTATGCGTGGGGGATTACCCAAATAGATCTATCCACATAAAACAAGCGGTTCACAAAAGAATTAATGATCATGATATAAGTATCAGCAGGTATCCAAAAGTCCCACATACAAGCATCAAATAAGCACAATCATAGTTCATAAACAAAAGAGCATGTTCCATCCCAAAAACAGTAAGTAAAAAGGGATCACTAGAACTCACCTAGTATCCTTATATAATTTCAGAGCCTGATAAAGAAAAGTGATGATCACTAACAAAGCAATTCCTAACTAGAACATATAAGATTCACGTTTAGAATTAGCACGATGTTATTACATGCGCGCAGTTGAGCTCTTTAGTTAAATTAATGTTGGTGATTAGTATCCTTAGCTTCTTGTGTACTTTTTAATTGTCATGAATTAACTCGTGTACATTAGGTTAGTTAATGCATTTAATCAAGAATTGAGTCTTAGAATGAAGAATGTAGAAAATCAATTTATATCATGGATTCCAAATCTTTATAAATAACTTGCATTGACGATGTAAGTATTATACAATGTTTCAAGCGAGGTTTATAATGTTCACATTCATATCATATTTGTTAACTTGGTTGACACTAGATAATCCAATTATTGATAACAGTTGACGATATTTTTAATAAAAAGGTTGATACCAAATATATTTATTTCAATAGCAATGAGGTTACCAACTATTAATAACAACAAGATGATGTATCATTAACGCAATTTAGGTCTTTTACTTTAAATAAAACGTGTAGATGCCGATTAACCTAAATACTCACATATATATGAACGATTTTACTTGTAAGTATTTTACCTCTCCTAGTCTTGTAAAGATTTTGTATGACGTTAAATCAATAATTTTTCTTATATGTAGATTAATATCTTGTATATATGATAACATTACCAACTTGTTTTTCGTTATGCAATGGTCACGTCGTTTCAACTTACATATTCATTCTTGATGATTTATAACTAGTTAACATTTCAAACATAGTTGGCTCAACACACACATGAGTTAACATATAATCTCCATATTTATATGTGTAAGGATGTTTAGCGTATGGTTATACCTAACGTGTAACGCCCCGAAATTTTCCGAAACAAGCCATTTAATAATAATGGGCTTTTAAGGGTTAATTTAAGAAATAAGGGGGCAAATTAGTGGGCTATGGATCAAATTAGCCTTAATGGGCTAGACTTGGTGGGTTTAAGGGCCCTAATCAGCCCTTAAACATGCATAATCCGTCCTATTCCTTCATATTACAACCCTAGCCACCAAATTTGTAGAGAGAGAAAGTAGAGAGAGAAAGTGAAGAAATTCAAGATTTGGAGCTTGAAGGTTGGAAGGATTGAAGTTCTGGTGGATTGGAGCATCAAAACACAAGGAAAGAGCAACAAAACAAGGTAAGAATCGACCTCTAAGGCCCTCTGTTGATCAAACCCTGATTCTAGGCTTTTGGGGTTTTGAAAAGTTTAAAGAAACACATAAAGGTCGAATTTTTACGTATGAAAACATGTAAAAAGCCTAGATTTGGTTTCATGGAAGGTAAACTAAGGATTTGGACGTAAAAAGTTAAGATTTTGGGTTAAAAACGGGATGGATCTGAGTTTCTGTTCATCCAGCGAAACTGGGCCGCGATCCAGCGAATTTAAGCATTTAACCAGCGAAACTGCGTATTCATTTAGCGAGACTAGGAGAAATTCCAGCGAAACTACAGTTTCGCCGGTAATCTCGCTAAGACCCAGACTGACCTATAGATATTGCGAAAGTAGGAAATTCCAACGAAAGTTGGGTGCTCAAGGCAGCGAATCTGTCTAGCGAAACTAGCAGAAGTGCTGCCCAGCGAAACTGCAGGCGAAACAGCAGTTTCGCTACAGCGAAACTATGGGCGAAACTATGAAGAAAATGACGTTTTTGCTTATTAACTTTCGTGCAGTTAGAGTGTACAGGATATAGCTTAAGTGGCTTAGAATTTAAGCTATTGGACAAGTTCTGGTGAGTTCTAGATCCCCCGTTTTATACATGTTTTAAATGTTTTGGGGCGGTGTGCATACTAAATACTACCTTTATTATCAGTTCTTTTAAAGTAAAGTTTTATGCACTATCCTATATGGAAAATGGGGTTTTCTAATGAATTGCCTTGTATTGTGTTGTGTTATATTATGTATAACTTAAACATGAAAGTGAAACTTAAAGAAAGGTTATGAGGCCCATAACATGTACCTTGATAAAGTGATAAAGTAAAGTCTTGCAAGCAATTGATAAAGGAGGGTTGCATTCGTTGTACCCTCACCAGTGATAAAGTGATAAAGTATGCCCGAACAGGCAGGTCAGTAAGTCCTACATTGGCGTGACAATAATGGCCTGATCGGGTACGACAGTAAGTCCTTAATTGGCATGTCGTTAAAGTCCTAGGCGAGCCTAGGCACCGACAGTGACAGAGAATTGACGGATAAAGAAGAGTAACAAATAACAATAAGTGATAAGTATTGATAAAGTGATAGCCTGTGTGTATTTATATCTTGATAGACAATGATTATTTTCAACTGATAAAGCTAATATATCTTACAAAAGTTATTTAGCAAAGTAAACCTAGAATTCAGTCAGCGAAGCTGACTTTTGTATGCATATCAGTTGACAGGTGAGAGTTAGAGGTATGGGATAGAAGCATGGGACTGAAGCTTCTTGGCACTAGAAAACTGGCATCCCTGATGAAGTAAAGATTAAGAGGACTTAAAATAGTTTTAAAGAATTTAAGACAATGTTTATATTTCAATTGTAATGGATTGAAATTTACAGTATTTTCCGCTGCAATATATATTTATACACATATGAGTAAATGACTGTTTTAAATCGATGTTTTGCTGTGAATGACCAACTGTGAGGCTTCCCTGAGAAAGATGGGCCTTACAAGTTGGTATCAGAGCCAATGTTTAAGGGATTTGGGAAAACCATTTTATAAACCTAAACTTTAACAAATAATGGGACCAAGTGTCAAGGATGCCAGTCCAAGAAGCTCCATGCCAAGAGGTAACAAGTATGTTGTAGGTATTATTTTGAGGGGTAGTGCCTTGTTATTTATGTAAGAGTCTAGGTAGAGTATGATAATGTTATCTGTGATGCCTATCTGTATTTATGTGACTTATACGTGCATAGACTAGGTATAGTAGGTTCTGGTGTTAGTGTGGTTCAGGATAGGAAAGTTTATGGCACGGGAAGTTCTGTAAGTAGTTAATCACAACTGGCCACTGTTATTAAAAATTTACAAAACTTGTCGTGACCTAAATTTGCCTTGAAAGACCAAATTAACATTCTGAATCTTATAGGAAGTAGAACGAATGGCACTTAAGAAAGAAGTTCCAACCATGGTCACCCGGAGAAGCACTAGAGGAAGGACCCCGACTAAGGCAAAGGAAACTGCAAGTGCAACTGTGAAGTCAACAAAAAGGTTAACTAGAAAGCCGGTTGAGGAACCGATTAAGGAGGAGGAGGTTGAGTTAGAAACGGGAGCCGAGGGGTCTACCCCTGATCAGGCCAAACTGAAAGAGACAGTAAAGGAAACTATTGCCCAAGAGGTGCATCAAGTCCTGTCCGGAGTGATGCCCGCTCTGTTTGCAGAATTTATGGAGCAGGTTAAGGGTGACAGTAAGAAGAGTACGGCTTTAGAAAAAGTTGATAAGAAAGGGGCAGTCAAGACTGAGGAGTTGAGCAACGAGGGAGATCGTCTGGGTAACCATGATGGCCCTGAAGTGGAAGAGAGGGCGAAGGGGTGCAGCTACGGGGATTTTCAGAGGTGTAAGCCCCCAACGTTTGATGGTACTGGTAACGCTGCCACTGCTCAGCGTTGGATTAGGGAAATGGAGGCCGTACTGAAGATCAGTGAGTGCTGTGAAAACAAAAAGGTGAAGTTTGCTTCCCATTCCCTTTTGGATCCAGCACTGTGTTGGTGGGATAACATTGTTGTGTCTTACGGAGAGGAGGCTATTGAGAGGATGAAATGGCCGGAGATGAAGAGGTTGGTGGTAGAGGAGTACTGCCCGGAAAGGGATCTTGACAAGATTGAGCAAGAGTTTGTGAGTTTGGAGGCTGGAAATATGACTCACCAGGAGTACACTACAAAATTCAACGAAATGGCACGTCTGGTGCCTGACTTGGTGACTCCCGAATCCAAAAGGATCAAGAGGTATATACAAGGGTTGCCTATGGACATTTGTAGGGATATTGTCACTACCCGACCTAGTACTTTTAGGTCAGCAGTGGACCTCAGTGGAAGGTTGTACGATCATCGTAGGCCGGTGACAGTGGGTGAAACAAAGAAGGTTTGGAATAATAATGGGAAGAGGTATGGGGGTGGCACCTACCAGCCGGGAAACAAGAAAACAAGAGTGGATGCAAAACAAGCGATCGTGAAGGGGGTGGAAGAAGATAAGGAATGTGGGAAGTGCGGGAGGAGGCATCCCAGAGAATGCCGAATGGGTAGCCCTGGGTGCTACCGGTGTGGGAAAACTGGACACATGGCGAGAGAGTGCCCGAAAGTGGACAAGTGCTTCAACTGCCACGAGTCGGGGCAACGTAGCAGTGATTGCAAGAAGGCTAAGCCGGGAGGCTCGGGAACAAGCAGGGATGAGGACAAGGGAGATGATGGAAAGCCCAAGGTCAAGGCAAGGGCTTTTACCATGAACAAGAAGGAGGCAAGGAAAGACCCAGACGTAGTGTCAGGTACGTTCCTTGTCAATGATGTCTGTGCCTCCATATTATTTGATAGTGGTGCCAGTAAGATTTTTGTATCTGTATCCTTCTGTGGTACACTAGATGCCCAAACTAAGGAAATAGATGATGCCTTCGAAGTAGAAACAGCCGATGGTAAGTCCATTAGAATAGTCAGAGTGATAGAGGATTGCCATATTAAACTAGGAGGTCATTACTTTCCCACACAATTGTTTTCCATGCCCTTAGGAGGTTTCGATGTCGTACTAGGGATGGATTGGTTAGCTGCCCACGATGCTAACATAGTATGTCAACAAAAGATGATCCGATTAATGGCTCCAGATGGTTGTCCGGTTACGATCTACGGTGATAACAATTGTAAGGTTCCAAGGATCATTTCCATGATCAAGGCGGAGAAATGTATTAGGCGAGGGTGTAGAGCTTATCTAGCATATGTCAAGGATGTTAAAGATAAGGCGAAAGAGATGTCTGATGTACCAGTGGTGCAGGACTTTCCTGACGTATTCCCGGAGGATCTGCCTGGAGTACCACCGGATAGAGAGATAGAGTTTCAGATTGACTTACTTTCAGGAGCCCAACCCATTGCCAAAGCACCCTACCGCCTAGCTCCGTCCGAGATGAAGGAGCTCATGTCACAACTGCAGGAACTCCTTGACAAGGGATTCATTAGGCCCAGCATTTGCCCATGGGGTGCCCCCGTGCTGTTTGTGAAAAAGAAGGATGGCAGCATGAGGATGTGTATAGATTACAGGGAGTTGAATAAGCTGACAGTGAAGAATCGATACCCGCTACCCCGAATAGATGATCTGTTATCTCTAATCCGGATATCATCAACTGAAGGTAAAGGAGCAAGATATCCCAAAGACGGCCTTCCGAACACGCTATGGCCACTATGAGTTTCTGGTTATGTCTTTCGGGCTAACCAATGCTCCTGCGGCATTCATGGACTTAATGAATCATGTGTGTCGGCCGATGTTGGACCGATCAGTGATAGTCTTCATTGACGATATTTTGATATACTCAAAGAATGAAGGAGACCACGCTTGTCATATTAAGGAGGTGTTAGAGACTTTACGAAAGGCGAAACTGTATGCGAAGTTCTCTAAATGTGCCTTCTGGCTACGGGAGGTGCAGTTTTTAGGGCACATTATAAATTCCGAAGGAGTCATGGATCCAGCAAAGGTCGAGGCAGTTACGCAATGGAATTCCCCAAAGATGCCGTCCGAAATCCGTAGTTTCTTGGGATTAGCTGGCTACTATAGAAGGTTCATCAAGGCTCTCTCAAAGATAGCTTCCCCATTAACAAGGTTAACGAGGAAGAACGTGGTATTCGACTGGGGGAAGGAACAGGAAGATGCATTTCTGGAATTGAAGGATAGACTGACCAAAGCTCCTATACTAACCCTACCGGAGGGAGATGAAGACCTAACGGTATACTCCGATGCTTCTTACTGCGGGCTAGGCTGTGTGTTGATGCAAAGAGGAAAGGTTATAGCTTACGCATCCAGACAACTATAGGACATGGAGGTTAATTACCCGGTTCACGATCTGGAACTTGCCGCAGTAGTGTTCGCATTCAAGATCTGGAGACACTATTTGTATGGAACCAAGTGCGCCATATTTACCGACCACAAAAGTCTGAAATATTTCTTTGAGCAAAAGGACCTAAATATGAGACAGAGGAGGTGGTTGGAGTTGATAAAGGATTACGACTGTGAAATCCATTATCACCCGGGTAAGGCGAACGTGGTAGCCGATGCCCTGAGCCGAAAGGAAGGATATGAACCGATCCGGGTGAAGGCGTGCCAACTAGTAGTGACCCCAGATGTTATGAGAATGATAAGCAAAGCTTAAATGGATGCTTTAAAAGAGCAGCAAATCAATAAGGAAAGGATTGTTGGAAAAGTGGATGAATTGGTAGAGAACACCTTGGGTGTTAAGACCTTCCATGGCAGGATATGGGTTCCGAAGCATGGTGACTTGTGGGAAAAGATTATGGATGAAGCGCACAAGACCCGCTACTCAATACATCCAGGCGCAAATAAGATGTACCACGATTTGAAAAAAGATTATTGGTGGCCTGGGATGAAAAGAGACGTGGTTACGTATGTAAACAAATGTCTCACGTGCCTACAGGTGAAGGTTGAGCACCAAAGACCTTATGGTTATGTTCAGCCATTAGAAGTGCCAGAGTGGAAGTGGGAACATGTTACCATGGACTTCATCACCAAACTACCCCGCACGACAAAAGGCCGTGACGCGATATGGGTGGTTGTTGATAGACTGACTAAAAGTGCGCATTTCCTGCCAATCAAGGAAGCAATCAGTTCAGAAAAGCTTGCTGAACTATTTATCCGAGAAATTGTGGCGCGACATGGTATGCCCGTATCGATTGTTTCAGATAGGGATACGCGGTTCACCTCAAAGTTTTGGAAAAAGTTCAATGAAGAGATTGGTGCAAGGTTGCATGTTAGTACCGCATACCACCCGCAGACCGACGGGCAATCGGAGAGAACGATCCAGACACTGGAGGATATGCTTCGGGCATGCGTTATCGAATTTGGCGGTACCTGGGATGATCATTTGCCACTAGCCGAGTTCTCGTATAACAACAGCAACCACGCCAGTATTAAGATGCCCCCATATGAGTTACTGTATGGTCGACGGTGCAGAACTCCTATTTGTTGGGGTGATGTCGGTCAGAAAGAGTTAGGAAGCTTAGAAGTCGTGGAAGCCACAACAGAAAAGTTGGAGAAAATCAAGGCGTATATGAAAGCTGCAAAGAATAGACAAAAGTCATACGCCGACAAAAGAAGGAGACCAATAGAGTTCAGCGTGGGTGACAGGGTAATGCTAAAAGTGTCACCATGGAAAGGAATCATCCGATTTAGGAAGAGGGGGAAACTGAGTCCCAGGTTCATCGGACCATTCGAGGTACTAGCACGAGTTGGGGATGTAGCTTACAGGCTAGACCTTCCAGAAGAGTTAACTGGGATTCACCCTACCTTTCATGTGTCGCACTTAAGAAAATGTTTAGCACCGAATGAGGCAGTCATACCTCTAGATGACATCGAGGTGGACGAGAAGCTGAACTATGTAGAACAACCAGTGGCTATACTGGACCGGAAGGAGAAACAATTGAGAAATAAAGTAGTCAAACAAGTCAAGGTGCAATGGAAACACCGAAAGGGGTCGGATGCCACCTGGGAATCCGAGGAGAAAATGAGGCGCCAATACCCTGATCTGTTTAATGACGAGTCAGGTTTCGAGGACGAAACCTAAATAAGGGGGGAGACTTGTAACGCCCCGAAATTTCCCGAAACGAGCCATTTAATAATAATGGGCTTTTAAGGGTTAATTTAAGAAATAAAGTGGTAAATTAGTGGGCTATGGATCAAATTAGCCTTAATGGGCTAGACTTGGTGGGTTTAAGGGCCCTAATCAGCCCTTAAACATGCACAATCAGTCCCATTCCATCACATTACAACCCTAGCCACCAAATTCGTAGAGAGAGAAAGTAGAGAGAGAAAGTGAAGAAATTCAAGATTTGGAGCTTGAAGGTTGGAAGGATTGAAGTTCTGGTGGATTGGAGCATCAAAACACAAGGAAAGAGCAACAAAACAAGGTAAGAGCAACAAAACAAGGTAAGAATCGACCTCTAAGGCCCTCTGTAGATCAAACCCGGATTCTAGGGTTTGGGGTTTTGAAAAGTTTAAAGAAACACATAAAGGTCGAATTTTTACGTATGAAAACGTGTAAAAAGCCTAGATTTGGTTTCATGGAAGGTAAACTAAGGATTTGGACGTAAAAAGTTAAGATTTTGGGTTAAAAACGGGATGGATCTGAGTTTCTGTTCATCCAGCGAAACTGGGCCGCGATCCAGCGAATTTAAGCATTTAACCAGCGAAACTGCGTATTCATTTAGCGAGACTAGGAGAAATTCCAGCGAAACTACAGTTTCGCCGGTAATCTCGCTAAGACCCAGACTGACCTATAGATATTGCGAAAGTAGGAAATTCCAACGAAAGTTGGGCGCTCAAGGCAGCGAATCTGTCTAGCGAAACTAGCAGAAGTGCTGCCCAGCGAAACTGCAGGCGAAACAGCAGTTTCGCTACAGCGAAACTATGGGCGAAACTATGAAGAAAATGACGTCTTTGCATATTAACTTTCGTGCAGTTAGAGTGTACAGGCTATAGCTTAAGTGGCTTAGAATTTAAGCTATTGGACAAGTTCAGGTGAGTTCTAGATCCCCCGTTTTATACATGTTTAAATGTTTTGGGGCGGTGTGCATACTAAATACTACCTTTATTATCAGTTCTTTTAAAGTAAAGTTTTATACACTATCCTATATGGAAAATGGGGTTTTCTAATGAATTGCCTTGTATTGTGTTGTGTTATATTATGTATAACTTAAACATGAAAGTGAAACTTAAAGAAAGGTTATGAGGCCCATAACATGTACCTTGATAAAGTGATAAAGTAAAGTCTTGCAAGCAATCGATAAAGGAGGGTTGCATTCGTTGTACCCTCACCAGTGATAAAGTGATAAAGTATGCCCGAACAGGCAGGTCAGTAAGTCCTACATTGGCGTGACAATAATGGCCTGATTGGGTACGACAGTAAGTCCTTAATTGGCATGTCGTTAAAGTCCTAGGCGAGCCTAGGCACCGACAGTGACAGAGAATTGACGGATAAAGAAGAATAACAAATAACAATAAATGATAAAGTATTGATAAAGTGATAGCCTGTGTGTATTTATATGTTGATAGACAATGATTATTTTCAACTGATAAAGCTAATATATCTTACAAAAGTTATTTAGCAAAGTAAACCTAGAATTCAGTCAGCGAAGCTGACTTTTGTATGCATATCAGTTGACAGGTGAGAGTTAGAGCTATGGGATAGAAGCATGGGACTGAAGCTTCTTGGCACTAGAAAACTGGCATCCCTGATGAAGTAAAGATTAAGAGGACTTAAAATAGTTTTTAAGAATTTAAGACAATGTTTATATTTCAATTGTAATGGATTGAAATTTACAGTATTTTCCGCTGCAATATATATTTATACACATATGAGTAAATGACTGTTTTAAATCGATGTTTTGCTGTGAATGACCAACTGTGAGGCTTCCCTGAGAAAGGTGGGCCTTACATAACGTTTCCATATTGCGTCCTAGAACTCGCTTGTTCCGACTCGCAACGCGTTGACTGCCCATTGACCAGTTTAACCCGCCTTGTCTTGTTTGACCGAGAGTTCGGTTCACCACATCTTCCCTAATTAACCCTACATTCACCATACCAACACTCCAACACCGATACAACCCCAATTTCCTTAATCAATCTAACCGGCTTTAGGCTATCATCAAGATAGCCAAACTAGCCACCCAAACTTGATAACCCCAACCAATCAACCATAATCACATCCATCTCTACCATTTCCATAATCACCATGTATCACCATCCCTAGTCTTTACCGACATCACCACCACTAGCTTTTACCCACTTCTATCACAACCATACCACGGATGTCATCACTATCATCATAACCAACAACAACCATAGCCACAGTCACAGCCAATGATCAACACCCGCCAACATCACCACTATCACCGAGCCTCACACCACTATCACAGCCACAACTATCAACAACAACCAAAAACACACCCAAAACCCTCCTGCAACCATTTAATCAACCATTTAGTTCACCATTTTCAAAACAACCCCTATCACCATCTTCACAACCACAACCACCACCGTTTCACCAGTTGCAAGGAGCAACCACGATCTGAACTGCCAATTCTTTCTTCGATTTCCCGATGATGTGCGGCCTTCTGGGAGAAATCAAGGTCATTTCCATGTTTCGGGTGTCGAGGGGAGCAAGAAGGGTTGTGCACTTGCCGTTACTCGCCGGAATAGGCGGCCGGTGGCCTGTAATTGACTGGAGAGGGGGAGGGGGAAGATGGGAGCCGCGTCC
Organism: Flaveria linearis; assembly: GCA_024085815.1. Taxonomy (NCBI): domain Eukaryota; kingdom Viridiplantae; phylum Streptophyta; class Magnoliopsida; order Asterales; family Asteraceae; genus Flaveria; species Flaveria linearis. Next base: position 44,473,812 of record CM044010.1, on the reverse strand, counting down.
CTCTCTTTCTCTGCCCCAAATCGAATGTGCAAAACCCTAAAATGGGTAAAAGTGGTTTATATAGTAGGGTTAAATGACAGGTTCGTTAAGGGATCGGTTCGTATCGCGTTCGAATTAGTTCTCACGTAACGTTGTAGATTTCGCTTCTCATTAGATTCAATTATGCAAAACGTTATAAGTATTCCGGGATTATGAATTTTATTGAATTAAAAACATACCGAACAGTTAAATGATACCGCGAAATAGACACGTTAACGGTTTTACACGTTTTCCTCGAACGAGCGCTTTTATTATTATTTTTATATCTAAATGCATGCAGTTAAGTATTAAAATGATATTTTGAGCGTTATCTTCCCATATTGGTTATGTTAAAACCTTATCTAACGAATTCTCGGGTTTTGACCTAATTCCAGATCGACGCGCGTCCCGGTCACGTTTCGGAAAGCTTTTATTCCGGACAACGTATCACTCAGCAAATCTACTATGTTATGATAATAAACAATGGTTGGATTATTGTTTAAGGAGTTACTAGGCTCGGTCGACGTATTAGATGACATTTAAATGCCGGTGAAAACCGGTATTCGCGTTTCAGTTACGAAATTCCGTTGTTTATGCATGATTGATAAAAAATCTTTTAGAAAGCATTATTTATGATATTAGTTAAGGTTAACAATGATTTAGATTGGACGACAACCCATTTTAAGGATTTCTGATGGAATTCAGACGTAGTACGCGGTGAATTGCCGGATTTTACTCGGTATGGGTTCTGAATCTGTTTTTAGCTTGGATCTTTCCATAGTTATTTCAAATCACCTAATAATTCATTGTTTCATGGTTTCTTGTTTAATTAGTTCCTAAACGTGTATTTGGGCCTTAAATGGGCCTTTTTATAAGTTTGGGCCCTTATTGGGCTTATTGGGCCCAAAAGGCTAGTTTCGTTTTGCAAGGTTTCTTTGATAAACCCAAATAAATCCTGACCTTTTGGTTCCTATAATACATTAAGCTTTCTAATTTGTCTAGATTTCAGAGGTGTTACACTAACTCCACCTCAAATCACACAATACAGTCCAAATCAGCAATCCAAATCATCAGCTATGATCATTAAGAAGGATGGTGAATGTGACTGGAGCATGTATGAAGCTAAAATTCAATCTCCAGATCATGCTCTCATGGCAGACATTGAAGACAAAATTTTGGAAATCCAGAAAGAGGTAAAGGAGAACATCTGCACACAAGCATGCATAAATGAAGTCAATAGATACAGAGAACATGCAGCTGAACTTTCAAAGAAAGTAATTGAAACAAACATTTTAAATGAAAGTCTTAAATCAGAACAAAAAATATGGCATCAAAATACTTTCATTATAAAATGATTTAGACAAATTAATGTCTGAAAAGTTAACACTTGCAGCTCAAGATGAGCAACTCTTGACTGGGTTTGAGAATGATATTCTCTGTTGATGTGAATCAACAAGGATCGAATATGTTGATTGAGTCAATGATTGAGAGGCGGAATCAAACAATCAATGAACATTTAACACTTGAAATACTCATAAATGCACTTGTATTGATTATCTGAACTGTTACAAAGTAAATGCTAGGGTTTAGCAAGCTACAGTAACAATGCAAGACAACCTCAGATGAAACAAAGAATAAGAGGTGTCAGGAGTTTTCAGGTACAAAGTCTAAAATGTCAAGTCTCACTCACATACGAGGATTCTGATCTATTTATAGGCTGACTTACAGCTTGTACAAAATGACTAAACTACCCTAACTGTACAGAATAGTTTGTCTTCACACGCATTTGTTCTTAGTCATCCGCATTTGTTAATGCGGATGAGTAAGTCTTCATCAGCATGTCTTCTATTCTTCCGCATTGGTGTTTGGTCATCAGCATTCACAAATGCGGATGAACAAACACTGAGCGCATTTGTTACTTAACATCCGCATTAGTTAATGCGGATGAACAAATACTTGTCAGCATTTGTTCTTGTGCATCCGCATTAACAAATGCGGATAGCCGACACTTGTATTTTCTTGATCTGCATTTCTTCTTGGACTTGGGAGAGATTCCAGCAGAACAACCATCCACCTCTTGAATTGGCATGTATGATCCTTTCAGGGTCCAACAATACTCCCCCTAAGGATTATACAGCCTATGTACTTTAAGGTTTTAAGGGTGGATGAGGTTGTGAAGATTCTGCTGGGTCTTGTGCAGTAGGAGGATTAGTGTATGAGGGATCCACAAGAGACTTGATCATGTTAGAGAAATCTTGTGCTTCACTTAGTTTTTCCTTGTTCAGAACATGGATCTTCATATGTCTCATATTGTGCAATGCCTCAATAGGCATCTTTCTCAGTGAGATGGGCTCCCAGATGGCTACGGTTGACAGACCATCTCTGTGAATTAGGAGATACCCATCCACGTCTACCTCAAGCTTAACAATGTTCCCAAACTGCAAGGGAGTCTTCTTCCTCATTCTCTGATCTCTCTTTCTTTGTACTCGATCATAGGCCAACTTCAGGAGTTTAATGCACTTTAAAAAGAAGAGCATATCAGCTTCACCCAACTTGTTGCTGATCTCCCTGAAGTGCCTTGTGAATATGTATTGGATGTATGACTCATCAAGCAGTCTGACCTCATATCCACTGAACAATCTGATCTCTGATCCTTCCTTTCCTCCCCACTTCCTTTCAATCACCATCTCATAAGTCTTCTCATCATAAAACACATTTAAGATTGGTATAGAAGTGTGAGTACCAGCAACCACTTTTCTTTTCAATGATTCAGTGGGTTTCACTCTAAGCTCAGGAAATACCACTTCCTCTGCTGGTTTTCTTTGTTTCTTGTCCAGGGGATTGACAAATGATTTATCTTTTCTCATGCAAATTGCCTTTAAGGACTTGAAGTTGTCAGTTCTCTTGAACATCCTTAGAATGTCCTCAAATTCATATCCCCTGAACATTGCTGCATGATTGATCAGTCTCAGATTAGCAAGTTCCTTCAGATCATGGATCTCCAGAGAGTTCACCAGAGCAGAGTACTCTGTGAAGAATTGGACTAATCCAGATACTCTCTTCACCATAAACATATTCCAGTCACTGTCATACTTCCAAGCAATGATTTTCTGATCAGTTTTTCCTTTGGGAGTAGACACACCCTTTATCATTTCTGCAGTTGTGAGTCCTTCATGTAGTTCTAGTTGTGAAGGCTCAGCAAACCACTCAGGGTATCTGTGTAGAATGGGTGCCAGGGAATCATGATCTCCCTGAGTGAGGCTCATTTCTTGAGCTGAAACTCTAGTTCTGGGCTCGGTTCTTGTGATCTCCTCCTCCATCTTCTTCAACCTGTCTTTCTTTTCAAGAATCATCCTAAGGATAGCAGCCCTTAGGGAATTGGTTTTCATGTTCCCCAATTTTCTTTTAGTGAATCCTTGAGCAGACAGATAATCCTTCATCTCCTTATCTGTCATGCTGTAGGGATCAGGGTACATAGGTTGAGGAGGAGTAGCATGTTTTGTTTTTGTTGCCTTGACCTCAGAAGCTTTGGGAGATTGAGCTTTTTCATACTCAGTTTCAAAGGTTGGATCTAGCAGCTTGGTTAACTTTTCTTCTTCTGCTAGCATTCCTTCATATGTCATCCCAAATACTTCATCAGGGTCATACCCATGATCAATCAAAAATAAGGCCTTCTTCATCAACTTATTAGAGTTGGCCTTTTCAATCTTTTCAGAAACACAAGGTTCTTCATTCACAGGGATTTTACTGATCACTGGCTTATCAACCATGTATCCACCTGGAATTTCACCTTCTTCTAAGTCAATCACTTCTGCCTTCTTCTTTAACAAGGCTTCAGCTTGTTCATGTTCATCCAAGAATCCAGCAATAGCAGCTAGACTCCTTGGGTCATCTTTTTGTTTCTTTTTGGCTGGTTCTTCTTCCACCATAGGCCTCTTTCCTTTGGCCTTTGCAGCAAGATAGCTCCTTCTTCTGGCATAGGTTTGCATGTTTGGGCCAGAAGAGGGTTCATTCATTTCAGTTTCTGGTGGAGTTTCTTCACATTGTTCCTTTTCAGGAATGTCAGTAGCTGCAGCAGCATTTTCTTCTTCTTGTTTTGCTGTTCACAGAGCTTTCTGATCATTTCTTTTTGTTCATCAGAAAGTGACACAGCAGGAACTATTTGCATACTCAACTCCTTATCAATTGGCACTGGAGATTGAGGTATGATAACAAAAGGCTCAGCATCTGCACTTTGATTCACAATGAAGTCCCAGAATTCATCATCAATGATATATTCTTCAGCAGAGAACATATCTAAGTCTTCCATCATGTCACTGAACTCTTTTTCTTCAGTGTGAACTTCTTCAGGATGACTTGTGTACACGATCATCTCCAAGCTAGATGATGTGTGCTTTGATCCACTTGGTTCTCCCTCTTTTTCAGCCATAGTGAATCTAACCTTTTTGGCTGGAGGGGAATCATCACCACTGTCTTCAGATGATTCTTTGTCATCCTCCCTTTTCCTCTTTTCTTTCATTTATCACCTTCATCATCATTATCTTTCTCTGCCTCCTGCTTTAGTTTGACAAGCATTTCTAACTCTGAGACTCTTTTATTGAGAGCTTCTACTTCCTTTTCAAGGTCAAGGATGATACTGGATTGTTCTTCTATTATCTCTTCTTGATCCATCATGGCAATAGTTTGAATGTTCAAGGTGTCCACATGACCACTAATTTCTTCTCTTGAACTATGAAGAGCTATTTCAACACTTTGATCTCTTCATCTTTAACTTTTCTTTCCTTTTCATACGAATCTTTCACTTCTTTTAATTCCTTTTCCTTCTCATCCAGCTCCAACAATCTATCTTGTAGGACATTTGATCTCCTACTATGCATTTTTTCCAACTTGGCTATTTTCTAAGTAGAGCAGAAATCATTTCATCCTTCTCATCAGGCTTGTTTACTCCTAATTCAGTATAACTTTCTGAAGGAGCAGCCTCTGATGTTTGTTGCCGTACAGGCATCTTTATGGTATGATCCTCCTCATCAGGTGATGATTTGGATTCTTCCGATGAGCTAGTAGAATCACCAAACCCTTGTGGTGCATCCGTAGGTGGAGATGGGATAGGTGTATAGTGAGTGGGAGAATGGATGGGTTGAGTGATTGGTGAGTGAACTGGAGACATGTGGGAAGATATTATGTGTTGTGTTGGAGGAGAAGGAATTTGTGATCTGGGAGGTGATGGTACTGGAGGTGAATAGATGATGAGGCTATATCGGCTTCATGAACATAAGGATCAGCGTGAAGATCACCACCTACATCACCTTGTGGTGACACTGATCCTGGTCTCTCTTCAGTGGTAGCAGCATGCTCATCAACATGTTGTTGAAATTGAGCAGCTTGTGCTTCTTCATGAATAGGCTCATTAGCAGGAGCCTCTTGAACATGTTCTTCTTCTTGATCTATCTGCTGTTGCAGTAGATGGCATCTCTGATGGAGAGGGTGTTGTACTTGGACCATCCTCAATTGAAGCACTTTGATGTTGAACAGAGTGTCTGATAGGATCAGCTTGTAAAGGAATTTCTTCATTTAGTTGCTCAGAAGAAGTTGGAGGAATCATTGGAAAATCACTCTTTCTTTCTGATAATGATGAATGTATTGCTGATTGTGGATTTCCTGCATCAGACATGTGAAATTGGTCAAAAGACTTAGTGAATGAGTCAATATCAAATAACCAATCAGGACCATTAGCTGCTTTGGGAAACGAATGTTCTTTGAATTGAACATTCGTTGATTCATCAATAATGTTTAATCTGGGATTAAACACTCTGTAAGCCTTTGATACAGATGAGTATCCTACAAAGAATCCTTCATCAGACTTAGACGAGAACTTTCCCAAATGATCCCGGGTGTTTAATATTGAGACTGGACAACCAAATGACTTGAAAAATCCAATAAATGGTTTTCTTTGAAAAATGAGTTCATATGGAGTCTTGTTACTTTCTTTGACAAGTAAGGTTCTATTTTGTACAAAGCAAGATGTGTTAACTGCTTCCGCCCAGAAGGTGATTGGCAGTTTAGCATCTGCTAGCATGGTGCGTGCTGCTTCAATTAGTGTTCTGTTCCTTCTTTCAGCTACCCCATTTTGTTGAGGTGTTCTAGCTGCACTAAATTGATGAGCTATGCCTTTGATTGCACAAAATGAACTCATATCTTCATTTTTAAATTCTGTCCCATTATCACTCCTGATTGTTTTGACTTTAAGATCAAGTTGATTTTCAATTTTTGTGATTAAATCTTTTATTAATTGGAACGTTTCATTTTTATGAAGTAAGAAGAAGACCCATGTGAATCTAGAAAAGTCATCTATGATCACCAAACAATATTGTTTCTTTCCCATACTCATAACATGAGTTGGACCAAAGAGATCCATATGAAGTAGTTTCAATGGAGTATTGTTGGTGTTCACCAACTTTAGTTTGTGAGACGACTTGTGTTGTTTTCCTTTGAGACATGCAGAATAGTGGTCAATGAAATGAAATTCTTTTTGAGGTAAACCAAAAACATGATTTCCTTTAACCAGTCTGTTCATGTTTTTGAAATTTGTATGTCCCAGTCGTCTGTGCCAAAGTTGTGATTCATCAAAAGATGCTTTTGACAGAAGACATGTTTCTTCTTTTGGTGAAGTTGAGTTGAGGTTTATGACATAAGTGTTATTCTTTCTGGGTGTTTTCAAGACAACCCATTCTTCAGGAATAAGAAATCCTGATCTCAGAATGTAGCAATGAGTGTCTGTGAAGTGAGTGGAATATTTCTTGTCACAGATCTGAGACACGCTGAGAAGATTGAAGTTTAGTTGTTCGCAGTAATTCACTCTGTCGAAGCTCAGCATTCCATTTGTCACAGATCCTTCACCTGTAATTCTACCTCCTTGAGAATCTCCTCCAAATGCCACTGTCGTTCCTTGAATGTGCTTAAAATCATGAAGGAGGGAACGGTCTCCAGTCATGTGTCGGGAACATCCACTGTCCACATACCATATACTGTTGGACCTGTGTGAATGACCCTACAAGCACAGAAAGAATTAGTTAGAATGTGAAACCCAAGCCATGATGGTCTTGGGCTTACCGTTTCTATCCATGATAGTAACCTGTTGGTAGTTTCCTTTAAACTGGGGCTTTGGTGGTGAGATCATGCTTGATGTATTTCTGAAACTTGATTGGTTTGTAATATCAACTGAGGAATCAGATGAGTATTCAAACCTTTGATCCCTGTTTCTTTTCAGAAACTGGATTCGTTTTTTATTATCAAACTTGTTTCTTGGATTGAGAAAATCATTAGTTTGTCTGACCAATTGATTTCTATATCTTTGACTTCTGTTTGACATTTTCAGATTTTTCATGTCATCGTCAGATTTGGAAACTCTGTGATGAGAATGACCATTGATTTTATGTTTATCAAACATGATTGGTGAGATAGGCTTGTTTTGGGGTATCCTCTTTCCCTTTTGATTGAAGAAACAGTCAGACGTGTTGTGATTTGTCATATTGCAGACCGAACAGTATTTGTTGAAATAACAGTTCTTTGTCGTGTGATTGTTCATGTCCCAGATGGAACAGTATTGATTATAAAAGCATTTGTCTGTTCTGTGATTAGACCTATCACACACATCACAACGCATGTGCTTGTTTCTAGCCACTGATCCCGGTGTTGAGGATTTAGTAGCTTTGACAGATTTTGAATTTGATTCATTCCGAGGTTTTGATGAGAATGCCTGCTCAGCCTTGTTGGTAGATTGTTTCACAACACTACTGACTCTTCTTTTCTTAGGCTGACCTCGCTTTCTCAATTGTTGTCTACATTCTTTTTCCAATTGATTAACATGCTCTTTGTTAAAGATATCAAAGCCAACTCCTTGCTTTGATTTTGATGTTTGTGGGTCTGAGTGAATTCTAGTTTTTGTGACTTGAACAACTTTTCTTTTAATGGAAGGGGAATCGTTTTCTGACTTGCTTGAATTTTTTGGAGAGTTTGTCTCACTGTCAGATCTGCTTTCAGCAGTTAGATTCACCTTATTAGTTGTTTTATTCTTTTCCCTTGAAACTGCAGGGATGAATTTCACAAAAGGAACAACAGCCTTGGTGGGGCTAGTTGTTCTATTCACACTTACTGTCTTGTCTGAGCACTCCTTAATTTTAATGGGATGACCTAACTTGATTTTATTCTCATTTGTTTCAATGTAAGCACTGGGTCTGTTTTGAGGATTGGTGACTTGATTTACCATTGTTTTAGGTTCAATAGTGTTAGGCTCATTTTCTTGTTGGAGTGAAACAGATTCAGGCATGACAGTGTAGTTATCATTGTATGGTGGTGGACATGAGTTGTATCCAATACCTGACATGTCTTTGGGATCCTTTTGTGAGTCAAGCATTTCTTGCAGCTTAACTGATGACTGTTGAAACTTTTCTAGTTTCAACTCAGTAAGATTGAGTTCAGTTTTAGATTGAGCTAACTTTTCAGTCAGTTGCTCATTCTCAGCTGCAAGAGAGTACTTTTCACCATGCAATTTCTCAATGTCTGAGATGAGAGACATAATTTTAATTTCAAATCCTTTAATTTCTCTCTTAAGCATCTCAGATTTAACCTTTTCTTCTTTTATTTTATCAGCTAGTTTATGATTGTGCTCTCTATAACCTTGTACTTCATGAATGCATTTATCACTACAAAGGTTAGTTTTTACCTCAGTGGGCATGGGAGAAGGTCCATCATTGATGTGAGCCATGAGTGCATGATTTTGAAATTGAGGCTTCACTTCCTCTGCATACATGCTCCAGTCACATACACCATCCTGCCTGATAACAAGAGCATTAGCTGATTGCTGATTGCTTCCATAAGCTTGATTGGTCAGTTGAGGTTGAGTCTGTTGTGATTGTTGCTGATGATGATATTGTTGGTTATAACTGTTGGAGTGAAAGCTTCCAGATGGTTGTGATGATGACTGGTTTTGTGGAACCCTTTGAGCATTGTGGTTTCTTCTAGGAGCAGTACATTCTCTTGAGAAATGGCCAGTCATACCACAGTTAAAACACTTCACTTTTGATTTATCGTATCCAAGCTTGGTGTTTTCATTCAGGTGAAGCTTTTTACCTTTTCTGAAAAATTTCTTAGCTCTCATAGCTATCATTGCCATTTGCCATTGCAAATCCATTTCCTCTACATCATCTGGATCCATTTCTTCTAAGTCTTCTTGTATCAGATGTGCAGATGTGAGTCTTCCTCCCAAATAGGCTTCAAAACTTGCAACAAAAGCATTGTAGGTTGCTTTTTGTTCTTCAGATTTTGGATCATCAGGGGTTTGTGTTGAAGCAGGTGGGGATGAGGTTGATGGCCTGCTTGGAGGTTGAGCTGCTGTGAATCCAGTGGGTTTAGATTGATCCCTTGATGAGAGAAAGTCATCTTCTTCAGTGATGAAGGCATTCTCAACAGAGTGAGAATCAGTTGGAAACTTGTAAGCCTCCACAACTTTAGGTCCTCCAAGGTTTCTGCTTCTCTCATCTAGTTCCAAAGCTTCAATCTTGGCAATCATAATATCTAGAGTTGTGCTCTCTAGATCAAGAGTGTTCTTTAGCATGGTTACATTTTGTTTCCATGTTTCTGGAAGGCTATGTAACATCTTCTTGTTTAATTCCTTTGACTTGTAGGTGACTCCCATAATCTCTAGATCATTCACCAATTGCACAAATCTATGCAACTGTTTAGAGATAGACTCCCCTTTAGAGTGATGGAATGTCTCATACTGATTCACAAGCTTGTCTTTGTTGATTTCAGCCACTTCACTGCTTCCTTCACACATGATTTTCAGGGCATCCCATACTGCTTTTGCAGTGCCATACTTTTCCAATCTCTTGAGCACATCCATTTTGAGTGCTTGAGTGAGTATGGAGTAAGCTTTGAGGTCAATCTTGATCTTCTTGTAATCATCGTCATCAAGAGTAAGGTCTTCAATAGGGATTCTTGCAGTCTTGTATAACGCAGCTTGATCTGCAGATAATGTAACAGGGATGTGTGGGCCTTTGCAAATAGAGATCCAATAATCAGGATCAACACCTGTAACATAATTCATGAATCTGATTTTCCATTGTTTATATTCAGATTTATGCTTGAGCATGGGTGGTTTTGAAGCATGCCCAAGTTCAGAATAGTTATGTGAGTCCATGGTTAACTTTTTGTTTTAACTTGCTTAGATCTGGTTTTAACTGATTTTATGTTTGATTCGTCCAAGTAGTCCAAACTTAGTACTGTAACAAAGGATCTGCTGAGAATGTGTGTATTTCAGTGAGACTATTCTGAGTCTTGACTTTAGATGTTCTTGTTTTAATGAACGTGCAACCTGAAACTGTTTTCGTTCGAAGAACTTTGGATGAACAGTAGCAGTTGAGTAGATCTAAGAGTATTTGATTAGAATACTGAGAAGAGATGTTCGAAATCTCTAGGCAGCAACTCAAGCAACAGATCAATCGTGTTAAACACAGATCTGAGCAGATCTGGGTAATAACCGAGAGCCAAAGCTCTGATACCAACTGACTGGGTTTGAGAATGATATTCTCTGTTGATGTGAATCAACAAGGATCGAATATGTTGATTGAGTCAATGATTGAGAGGCGGAATCAAACAATCAATGAACATTTAACACTTGAAATACTCATAAATGCACTTGTATTGATTATCTGAACTGTTACAAAGTAAATGCTAGGGTTTAGCAAGCTACAGTAACAATGCAAGACAACCTCAGATGAAACAAAGAATAAGAGGTGTCAGGAGTTTTCAGGTACAAAGTTTAAAATGTCAAGTCTCACTCACATACGAGGATTCTGATCTATTTATAGGCTGACTTACAGCTTGTACAAAATGACTAAACTACCCAAACTGTACAGAATAGTTTGTCTTCACACGCATTTGTTCTTAGTCATCCGCATTTGTTAATGCGGATGAGTAAGTCTTCATCAGCATGTCTTCTATTCTTCCGCATTGGTGTTTGGTCATCAGCATTCACAAATGCGGATGAACAAACACTGAGCGCATTTGTTACTTAACATCCGCATTAGTTAATGCGGATGAACAAATACTTGTCAGCATTTGTTCTTGTGCATCCGCATTAACAAATGCGGATAGCCGACACTTGTATTTTCTTGATCCGCATTTCTTCTTGGACTTGGGGAGATTTCCAGCAGAACAACCATCCACCTCTTGAATTGGCATGTATGATCCTTTCAGGGTCCAACAACTCTCTGTATCATTGACTGAATCTAAAACATTACAGGCCAAAACTGAAGTGAATGTTCAGAAGTTTCAGGTAAGTAACAAGAAGTTTGAAGAACCTCTTGCATAACAAAGGACTTTTAAAGACCATTCAGATTTAGGATATAACAAAGTAAATCCACCATACAATGATAATTATATTCCTTTGCCTGACTCCATGACTAACAAACAAGGTGAGTCACTTGACCCACATGACTTAAAAGATGATTCAAAACCATCATCATCAACATCATCCAAATCATCATTAACAGCAAAAACACCTTTGATAAAATTTTTCAAAAGTCAAGCTTCACCATAAATTATCTCAACAGATTTTTATCAAGGAGAAAACAATGAACTTGATGAACCAACATCTGATGAAGATGATGTTTATTTATTGGATGATGAAACACCTAAACCAATTACTAAAACTCATAAAGTTTCAATAGGGGTTGATGTACCAACAAAACAAACAAACATAAGAAAAGGCAAATCTCAAACAACTGTGACCTTTGATACTCCCCTTAAATCAAATTGAAAACAAAAACTGTTAACAAACAAGGAAATGCTAATTTACCATACTGTGAATGGTGTGATCAACACACTCATAGCACTGAAAAATGCAAATATGGTAAATATTGAAAGTATTGTCACATGAACAATCACAGTACTAAAACTTGCCATTTTCATAATTATTGTTCAATTTGTAAAAGGAACAATCACAGTACTACTAAGTGCTTTTTCAACAAGAAAAACAAAAAGCAAAACACTCAGTCTCCAGTTGAAAAACAAATTAAGAAACAAACAAGTGTTCTTAATAGGAACAAGATAGGAGTACCAAGACAAGCTCCTCATCAAAAGGTTGTTTTAAACAATGACAAAACATTTTATGACACCTTTTAACAAACACCAAGGAGACATAAGTCTCAAAACAGACCACCATCAGACATTAGCACCAGTAGGAGAAGAGCTCAAAGTACTTCTCCTGATAGATCTAAAATCAATCAAAGGAAACCTAGTGTACCTAGAACTCCTAAACAACTAGACAATGCCATATTAGAAAATATTTGCATTATGGGAAAAGACAGAAAAGCCAAGACCATCTTGGCTTGGGTTGCACCATCTAACTGAATTCTGTGTTTTCTCAGGGACATCAAAGAAGGCCTGACAACATTTGGTATGCTGATAGTGGATGCTCCCGATATATGACAGGAAATTGTTCCCTCCTTCGGGATTTTAAGAGCAAACATGGAGGAAACGTAGCTTTTGGAGGTGATAAGATAGGTGGAAAGATAACTGGTGAAGGAACAGTATCAAATGGATTAATTAGCTTTGAAAATGTCAACTACTACTCCAATCTTCAGTTTAATCTTTTAAGTGTGTCTCAAATCTATGATAAGGGATATGCCACCTTATTTGATTCCAACAACTGCTAAATCATCAAGACAAGTTTTCAAATACCAGAAGATTGTATCCTTTTAAAAACTCCACATCCTAATAACACATACATTGTTGATATGAACACTGTTTCAACAACCATGCCTGAAACATGTTTACTATCAAAAGCATCAGAAGATGTTTCCCAATTATGGCACAGATAATTGGGACACTCTAATTGTAATAGAATGAATCAACTTTTAAAAGGTGACTTAGTAATAGGTTTGCCACAAAAAGAATTCTTCTGTACAGACCACTACACTGCTTGTCTTAAAGGCAAACAACATAGAGTGTCTTATAAGTTTAAATTGGTAAACTCTAACAACACACCTCTTAAATTGCTTCACAGGGACCTTTTTGCCCCAACAAACATTCTGAGCATAGGAAAGAAGCAATACTGTCTCGTTATAGTAGATGATTACTCCAGATTTACATGGGTGTTCTTTCTACTACATAATTAAGAAACACCAGACATTCTCAAAACTTTTATCACTAAAATTAAGAATCAATTGGATCTTAAAGTTAAATCTTTAAGAAGGGATAATGGTAGTGAATTCAAGAATGACTCTATTTCTTCTTTTTGTGCAAAAAAGGGAATCAGTCATCAGTTTAGTGTAGGAAGAACTCCACAGCAAAATGGAGTAGCTGAAAGGAGAAACATAACATTGATAGAAGTAGCCAGATCCATGCTAGCTGACTCTCTATTGCCCATCTCTTTCTGGGCTGAAGCAATCAACACAGCTTGTTACGTTCAAAACCGAACATTAATAATCAAAGAACATACAAAACCTCCATATGAATTAATGTTTAAAAGGAAACCTTTCCTTGAATTTCTTAAAGCATTTGGATGTTCAGTTTCAGTCTGAAACACTAGAGAACAGTTATCCAAATTTGCTCCAAAAGCAGATGAAGGATTCTTTGTTGGATACTCTAGAAGCTCAAAAGCTTATATAGTATACAATCCAAGACTTAATATTGTGGAAGAATCTACTGATCTCAATTTCAATGAACATTCTTTCACTAAGAAAGTCATTGGATCAGACTAGTTGTTTGATATTTACTCATTAACAAAATCATTTGATACATCTTATTTTGATGTTTTAGGTACAAAACAAGATATTGAATATCCTATGGTACCTCCTCCATCAACCATTGATGTTCCACTAACTGCTGATCCTCCAAGGAGAAAAATCACATCTCCTTCGAGCACCATAGTTACACCTCCTCCAGAACAAACAAAAACATCTAATGCCACAACCACAACCACGCCATCTTCATTAACACCTGTGACTACTCAACCACCCAACCAGCCAAAGGCACACCAACCACATACAGTTGAAGAAGATGATGATTATCATTCCTTACCAGACACACATCATGATGATGAAATCTTAGATTTCTTTCATGACTCACCTCAAACATTTAATGAACCCACATAGTAAGATTGTCCCACAACCTCAACACCTGATCAAACAATCTCCAATCTTGATTCAATAATTCCTGTTGATCAGATTGAAACAACAAGAATTCACAAAGATCAACCCTTAGAAAATATCATAGGTGACCTAAATACCAGACTGACAAGAAGTCAATCAGACATAGCAAACATTTTCTTGTATTCCTGCTTCTTATCCCTAACTGTACCAAAAAACATCATAGAAGCAGTTAAATACAACAGTTGGATAGAAGCAATGTATGAGGAACTACAACAATATAGAAACCAAGAGGTCTGGAAACTGGTTGACCTTCCCGAAGGTCAATATGCCATAGGTACAAGATGGCTATTTAGAAACAAAGGAGATGAAAGAGGAATTGTCATTAGGAATAAAGCAAGACTAATTGCCCAAGGACACACTCAAGAGGAAGGCATTGATTATGATGACGTTTTTGCTCTAGTAGCTGGACTTGAAGCCATCCGAGTGTTCCTTGCATATGCCTCATTCAAAAACTTCATTGTCTTTCAAATGGATGTAAAATGTGCATTCCTATATGGACAAATGGATGAAGAGGTATATGTTACTCAACCACCAGGGTTTGAAGATCCCAAATTCCCTCATCGAGTCTACAAGCTTGATAAGGCTCTATATGGTCTTCATCAAGCACCTAGGAAGTGGTATGAAGCTTTATCAAGGTTTCTATTGCAAAATGGGTACACCCGAGGAAAAATGACCAGACATTGTTCTTAAAGTAGAAAGAACAAGGCTTGTTAGTAGTCCAAGTCTATGTGGATGATATCATCTTTGGTTACACAAACATCCAACTTTGCAGAGAATTTGAAACACTTATGCAATCAAAATTCCAAATGAGTTCAATGGGAGAGCTTACCTTCTTCTTTGGTCATCAATTTAAACAATCAACTGAAGGAATTTTCATCAACCAAAGCAAGTATGTTCATTAGATATTGGAAAAAATACAATATATCTGACTGTACATCAAGCAAACACAAAATTTACAACCAGCTTGAAGTTTGGACCAGATATAGAAGGCATATCAGTTGATCAGAAACTTTATAGATCTACAATAGGCTCATTGATGTACCTAACAGCAAGCAGAATAGACATCATATATACAGTTTGCATATGTGGAAGATACCAAGCAGATCCCAAAGAATCACACATCAATGCTATGAAGAGAATGTTTAGATACTTGAAAGGCAAACTAGCACTTGGTTTGTGGTATCCTAAAGATGGAGATTTCTATTTATATGCATATACAGACAGTGATTATGATGGATGTAATAATAACAAAAAATCCTCTTCTGGCGGTTGTCAGTTTCTTGGATCAAGATTGATATCGTGGCAGTGCAAGAAACAAACAAATCTATCTCTGTCAACAGCTGAAGCAGAATACATAGCTGCTTCTGCATGCTATTCTCAAGTGCTTTGGATTTAAAATCAAATGCTTGACTATGGCTTTAATTTTGTTAAAACACCTATACACATTGATAGTATTACTGCCATGTTTATCACTGACAATCCAGTTCAACATTCCAAAACAAAACACATAGATATCAGATATCACTTTCTGAGAGATTGCTCTGAAAAGGGTCTGATAAAATTGATCAAAGTTCATACAGATAACCAGTTGGCTGACCTTTTTACCAAACCATTTGATTCGACAAGATTTGAATTTCTGGTTCAGTCACATGGTATGATCAACTATGAATTAAACAAATATAGTTTTCATATCATTAATGCATACAATCTTGGTTTTCTCAAAGTAAAAGTTTCAATCAAACAAATATTTCACAAAGTCAAGATATCATACAAACCTTTTTGTTCTACTTATAACAAACATTTTGGAATCACACATAACAATTCATGAGAAGTGATAGTACACTTGATTATTTCTTCACTAGAGTCCGTTTTCACTAATAAAGACTGACAATACTTTATTTTATATGTGGATAGGCTCATCATGGGACACCTTACAACACAAACAATAGTGAAGAACTAAATGCTCATGAGTGTGTGGAAAAACAACATATCTTGGTTTATGGTCAGTATTGGTCTATCCAATATGGGTTACTAATAAAGTAACTACAATACACCAAGTGAAATAGTTTATAACTTACTCAATAATACAATTTTCTCCTCTGTTATGATTATTATAGACCTAGAGTACATCATGGCATTTTTGTTATGCTAAGCACAGACCTGAATGACCAACATCATGATCCAAAAAGATTCCTAATGAGGAACACATCCATTTAGGATGAACAATCAAAAGAATCCTAAAAGGGATCACCTTCCAAACTGAAGTGCAAAAGAATCCCAATATGGGTCATTCATAAGGATCAAATTGAGCATTTGTACTCCTAAGTAACTAGGTCCTAAGTATTGAAAGTGCTTGCTATTATATCTTGATGAGGACTGATTTTAACATACAATCAGATGTGGGGTACATACATATCATCCAAACAAACCCAAAACATGATAATTACTCACTGTTTAATCAATCATTAATACCATGCATGAGTTTAAGTGGATACAAATATTTGCAATCACTATTGTATTAGTGTATGTCTATTCTTAAAATTTCATCAAACAGCTCTATGAAGATTTAAGACTAGTATGATCTGATGTTATTTGCAATGATTCATGTTTCCACATGCAAAGCAAAACAAATTCTTAGTGAGATAAAGTATTATCTTGCTAAATTCTTATCATCCAAGCAACCAATTTGGACTTTGATAAATTTCCATTCAATCATATTTCAAATTTTTATCAAGTTATAAACAGTTTTTATAAACATGCAAAAATTTAGGGGGAGAAATTGAACATGCAAATATCAATGTCAGCAAGACAAGTGCCTTATCATACATGTTAAAATTTTAAAATAATTAAATTTTGATGTTTTAAATAAAGCCAAGTCAAGCCAGCACCCAAACACAGCAGTTTGACACACATACATATGCACAATATGGCTTGTGAGTGATATTGTAAACATCCATAAATTGAAAATGTTAAAATTCTATGTTTTAATAAACACTTTTGGCTTCGAAAGAAAATTTTATTAAAATTACGCTTCAGAAGAAAATCAAACATCCTTCGGAAGAAAATTAAATTTTCAAACAAGCAAAATAATTATCAAGTACACACAACGGACACACACATATTCATCCGCTGTAACAAATAAACAAGTCCACAACGGATGATGTTGGTAAGTTATACATTACGAACATCACAAATTCACAGCGCATGAACAAATGTTCATCCCTTGTGAAAGTCGTTTGAATAAGCAAGTCTATACAGCGCATGAATAAATATTCATCCTTTGTGTAAGATAACACAAAATTGTTTCAAGGGTCCACAGCGCATGAATAAGTGTTCATCCGCTATGAACAAAACCAAAATTTTCTAAGTGTCCACAACATATGAAAAAATGTTCATCCGCTGTAAACAAACAAATACACTCAAAGTCCACAGCGTGTGACTGTTTTTTCATCAGTTGTAAATTTAAAGTGATCAACCAATTTGTATAACGCATGAATAAATTTTCATCCGTTGTTAAAACAAAAGCATGCAAAGGATTCACAACGCATGACTAAGAAGTCATCTGGTGTATACTTATAAACACAAAGGATCCACAGTGCATGACCAAGTGGTCATCCGCTGTATAATCAGAATCTGTCAAAAGGAATCAACAGCGTACACTGTTTACACAACGCATGTGTATTCCACAGCGTACACTGTTGTAAGGCCCCGTTCCCGGGCACCTTACGGTTGGTCATTCATCGCACATATAACGTTTTAAAACATACATTTATCTTGCTGCGGAATTTAAAACTTTCTTTAATAACTAAAACATGTCATTTCATAACTTTACAACATTCTTTTTCGTCTCAAAATACAATGACATGTCAAAATATGGATGCCAGCCTCAATAGAACTGAGTAGTCGCCTCGTGCCATCCTCAGCAACATTCCTGCCAACTGGAAACACATGAAAGTAGCGTTGCTGAGTGAGTTCTAGTTTCATATGGAATACATACTTTTCTTTCATTAAAACCGTTCTTTACTTCTTTCAAAATCATACGATACTTTCGTATATGAACACACATCGTACGTACATACACATAGATAATATCATTATTATCTTCTTCTCTCGTTCATTCTTTATGTTTAACTTCTATCTGGATCCGGTCACACTTTACCCTCTTCATGGCACACAGCCATGATTGCTGAGATCAAGTGGCCAGGATCCCGTTTCATGCGTTATCACTATGTTCCCTCCGTTCATTATTTTCATTCGTTCGTTCTTTAGCTTTCATTACGTTCATTATCTATCGTTCATTTCATACTTTCTTTCTTTCACAATTATCTATCTCATTCATCAACTCACGTGATACTTCAGACTCATGTCCGAAGACTGATACTGTGTCGGGGCCTGCTCACAAACCCCCGACTCATGTCCAAAGACTGACACAGTACCAGACCACGCGGTCCGTTCCTCATTCGTCTCATCTCACTCTCACGCACTACTCCCGACTCATGTCCGAAGACTGATACTGTGCCGGGGCCTATACACAAACCCCCGACTCATGTCCGAAGACTGACACAGTACCGGATCATGCGGTCCTCTACTCATCCATATAGATCCTGTCTCATGCAATATCCCCGACTCATGCTCGAAAGCTGATACTGTGCCGGGGCCTGATTAACAAACCCCCGACTCATGTCCGAAGACTGACACAGCACCGGGATACGCGACAGAGATCTCATTCGAGTCTGTTGCGACACAGAGTCGCTCGCCTCATACATACGCTCACTAGCTTTACGTTCGTTCATTCATACGTTAGTACATGCATTCGTTCATCATGTTCCTCTTTTATTATCTTTCACTTTACGTTACATAATACTTTCGTTTCATTCATTAATCATAACACGTAAAGTCACGGAAAGATAAACACGTATCAAAACAAGGAACATCGACATATACAAGTCATCAGTCATTACCATCATATAGGGCTGCATCATACTTAACATGCAAGCATCATACTTAACATGCAAACATCATACATACATAACATACTCCATGCATAACCATCAAGCACATATCATCATACCATCTTTGACCTCAAAAAGTCAACTTACATAACCCCGGGAATCTCTTAGGTCAAAGCCTATCTTACTCATTTTCCCAGAAGTCAGAATTTTTCTAAGTGCTCATCCTCATTTGTCATCCGCATTAGTCTAACTCATCCGCATTTCCCATACATAGTCAAATGCTCATCCGCATTGACTCACTTCATCCGCATGGACTTTCTTTACTCATCCGCATTTCTTTGACCGTCCGCATTAATTAATGCGGCTGTGTAAACGCCTTAGCCGTATTTTTCTTAGCCATCCGCATTAGTTAATGCGGCTGTGTAATGCCTTAGCCGCATTTTTCTTAGCCATCCGCATTAGTTAATGCGGCTGTGTAAAGTCACCTGCAACTTAACCTGTGCCATTTTTAGATTTCGATCATCATCTTAACACACCTTTAGTACAGATATACCATCCTACACACTTGTAACACACTAAACATCCTAAATGTCATACATGCCTTAGAAACCTTATGTCCATAACAGCTCCAAATGAATCATACATTTACACATACATACATACATACACGGGTTAAACACCCAATTAACCGAAAATAGTTTACAGATGTGTTCCAGCCCCAAAATCGTTCAAAAATGCGTAAAAGAAGGGGTCTTAGGACTCACATTGTGTTGCTGGGTATGGCTTCTTCAAAACCCGTCACCATGAGACCTTGTACCTCGAATCCGCCCTCTTCTTCTTCTTGTTGTTCCTTCAAATTCCCGTGGCCTACTCTTTCTCTCTCTAGAACACTTCGAAGATTTTGGGGTTGTGAGAAAAAGTGTGGGCAGCCATCCTATGTATATCAGATATTTACTTTTCTTTGTACTTTTTACACAAAACCCCCTCCACTTTTTCTTTCTTTTCCTTTCCTTCCAAAATTCTTTCTTTTCTTTTCTTCTTATTATTTCTCTTTGTCTAATCAAAATTTCGGGTGTTACAAGTCCACCCCCTTATAAAAGTTTCGTCCCCGAAACCTGTTATTCCTTGAACAGACGTGGGTAATGTTGTCTCATCTCTTCCTCAGTCTCCCACGTAGACTCAGATCCCTTTCTGTGCTTCCATTGTACCCGCACAAGGGGAACCACTTTATTTCTCAGTCGCGTCTCTTTTATGTTTTGAAACCGCTTTATTTCTCAGTCATAAGACTGGTTCATATTATGTGGAGCAACCAGTGCCTCTTGTATGTTTTTAAACAGGGGTGCAATCTCCTCAGGCTCCTTCTCTTTCTCGAACCACTTTATTTGGCCGATGAAAAACAGGGGAACCACTTTATTTCTCAGTCATAAGACTGGTTCATATTATGTGAGCAACCAGTGCCTCTTGTATGTTTTGAAACAGGGGTGCAATCTCCTCAGGCTCCTTCTCTTTCTCGAACCAATATTGCTGATCTAGCTTAATAATATCACCTTCTGTTGATCCTCGCCGAGTCTCATAATTTACTGACCTTTCATCTACCTCATAACCAACTCCGAGCTATAGTCAACCAGTTGCTCATCATCCTCTTCTTCCTCATCAACCAACCTCCTATCAGGCTCTTTTTCTTTACCTTTTTCACCTAAATTCACATGCACTTCGTCTCCAGTCTGATCTTTTCCCACATCAAATCTCAAGTTAAATTCAGCCTCAGCGATTTTATCCCCACCAACATCCACCTTTTTTTCAACACCACTTCTTCCACCACCTACATCAACAGATGGATCTGCAGCTCTACTCGTGCCCTCTCCTACACTTGATGATCCTCTAACATTCAGAAATTCATATTTAGAGCTATCAGTAAGACCTTTCAATTCAGCTTCAGATCTCTGATTAGGCAGGTTGACCGCTGCTTTTAACTCATTCATCTCTTTAAATATAGTTTTAATCAGTTCCTGCTGGTATACCGCCAT
Organism: Flaveria linearis; assembly: GCA_024085815.1. Taxonomy (NCBI): domain Eukaryota; kingdom Viridiplantae; phylum Streptophyta; class Magnoliopsida; order Asterales; family Asteraceae; genus Flaveria; species Flaveria linearis. The sequence continues at coordinate 44,452,602 of CM044010.1, read as the reverse complement.
CTTTTTCAAACCCTCGATCACTGCGTCCTTCTCCTTCTCTCGTATCTCATGATTTACCAACTTGGTCCTTATCATGCTCAGCTCATTTGCCAAAATGCATTGACGTTCCTGATCACGTCTTGATCAAGATTAGACCGGGCATCTTTCCTTCCGGCTTGTTCTGTGAAAGTCTGTTGTCTATGTTTTGTTCTTCTTTTAGACACATTAGTAGCTTCACTTTCCTCCTCTTATTAACATCATCTTCAAAATTATATTCCTTTTCCTTAGTATACCTTTTCCTCTTATTTATCGATCCTTCTTGTCTTACCCTATTTTCCTCAAAGTTTTTATTCTCAGATTCAATCACCCTTCATACATATTCTCCTATAGATATGTGATCCTCCTACTGAAATCATGTCTGATTGCAGAGCAATCAGCAAAAATCCTTGGGTTCATCTGTGCCAATCTTTTAATTTCTCCATGTCTTGGCACATTCGGGATAAGATCATCAATCAGCATTTGGATGAATCTTTCGTATAACAACCACGTATCCTTCTTCAGTGCCATGATGTTTTTAGTCATGCGGTCAAAGATGAGTTTTACAATATTGGCCTTTTGTCCCCTGTAAAATATAATCATGGCCCTTGCCTAGTGAAAGTTCAGCCCATCTGATCCTCCCTTTCTGTGATCCCGACACATGAGAAAGATGTGGGGTATGTATATCCTTTCTTCAGAAAGAAGAGATTTCTTAATTTCCTTCTTTGAGCCAAACGGAGACCCCTCATACCCAATACTTCTGAAATCCTCTATTGGCTATCAGACAGCACCACCTTAGGGCCACAGTCATCCTCTAGATGAAGTACCCTGGCGATAGTATCAGCTGTGATGACAATGTCTTGCCCTTTGATCCTGGCCGCTATCCGGTTGGGAACTCATCCAACATCGTATTCCGCTGTTCTCCAGAAATGTCTCACGTGAAGATTGTAGATGGTAGTTATGTGAGAAATGGCATAGAAAATTGGAGATTTCCTTAACCATCTAATACAGTTTCTGAATCCCAAGGATTTTGGATTCCCATCATCGAGTAGAGCTACAATGTTAAACTTATCATCAAACTTTAAGTTCGCCATAACAACTGAAAAGGAAATATGCAAGGATTAGTGAAATGAATATACACAATGAAACACACCAAAAAAATAATAAAAAGAAGATTTTGGCTAGTTTCGTTGGCAGCAAAACTGTAGTTTCGCTCGGTGAAACGGTTAGTTCCGATATCAAGAAATCATAGGTTCGCTAAAATTAAAGCTTAGATTCACTGAGTCATAGGCATTGAGTTTTGATCATTTGGTTCAAACTAATTTCGCTGATAACTTATTTAGTATGTTCGCCTAAGAGAAACTAAGTTTCACTATTAGTTTCGCTCATAATTAAACTCAGGAATCCTAGCCGGTGAATCTATAGTTTCGCTGAAAATGTCCTAGCGAAACTATCTCATGAAAACAGAATATCAATCAATCAACTCATACTTTGGATAGAATAAAGTTGTTGATAATATTGATTTCCCCAAGGATCTTTGCCAATCTCTCAAACAATATAACAACAGATTTTTATATCTGATTCAACAAACATCAAACATGGTACCGAAACCCATGACTAATGCTTATGATATCAGTCTGTGTGATTATGTGTGTATGAAATTGCAAGTGATTGAACGCTTGAAAATGATATTTGTATATTGATTGTTATTAAAAGCTTACAAAGGATTACGGTAGAATGCTATTTATAGCCTATACAAAAAGCTATTTACAATTACGAAACTATCCTTATGTAAACAAAAATTACATAAAAAATAATCCTATGTCTAAGTCGTCCGCTGTGGATGTTAGACTGTCCGCTATGGATGCTAAGACGTCCGCTGTAGAAAAGGATGACTCATCCACTGTGTCTTGGATACCGTCTGATGTGAACACTTGTTGTTTGCATGTTGTCCGCTGTGAAATGTTCATCCGGTGTGGATGAACATACGTTGTGGATAATTCATCAGCTGTGGACTTGGTATCCGTTATGTGTTGATCATCTGCTGTTGGATATCTTCATCCGCTGTAGACACTTGGACTTGTTCTTCATCTGCCTTAGACTCTTGTTCATCCGCGTGAGCAGTTCTTCATCTGCTGCCAACACTTATCAAAAATTTCTTCTTATTTACAATCCTTAAAAAGAAATTTAAGCTTAATTAGTGTATGTGATGAATTTTAATGATGCTACTGTGTTAGTTAATGATTGTTTGAATGTTATAACATATTATGTTTGATTATGGCAAGGATTATCCTTTATATGCATTATTCCTTTAATGCACTTATTGAGTCCAACAATACTCCCCTAAGGATGATGCTGCCATCTCTTTAAGTATGCTTGTTATTGTTTTGTTTGTTGGTACTAATGTGTGTGTTTTATTGTTTGTTATTTATTATCTTTAAATGATTGTGGCTTTACTTATGATGTTTGATTACATAATTATTTGTTTGTTAGATTACTTGACTGATTGTATGTTTGCATGTATGTTTTGTATGTTAACTTGTTGTTTTGTATGATTGCTTGTAAGTTTTGTTTGGTTATTTTATATGTTTTGAATAATAACTTGTATGTTTTGTATGGTTACTTGTTTATTTTGTATGATAACTTGTATGTTTTGTATGTTTACTTGATTATTTTGAATGATAACTTGTATGTTTTGTATGGTTACATGATTATTTTGTATGATAACTTGTATGTTTTGTATGGTTACATGATTATTTGTTATGTTTGTTTGTATATTAGAAACCTCTTAAGAATGAGATGGTCCAGTTTATTCTACATTCTTCTGAATTTCGTCAGATGCCTTCAATGACTTTTCAACATCTCTTTCCGTTGCTTGATCTTGGACAACTTCCTTTACTTGTTCAGTCAACGGAGTGATCTTCAGAGCATTCCTGCAGTTCACTATGTGTTCAACAAAACAGTCAACTGCACTCTTCTGATCATCATACTTCAAATCTATCTTTAAATGAACAAGTTGTTCCAATGTTGACTTGTCAAGACTTTGCTCATCAATGTTGCTAACCAGTGTGGTTACAACATGATTGCCCTTCATATTCTCTAAATTGTTGTTCTCTAATATTCTCATTCCTGTTCCCTTCTATGTATGTTAGGGTTGCTGATTTGTTTCCAGTCTTTGTTTTAGTGAAGCATTTACATACACAGTGCCCAAAATCCTTAGTATGTGTATGAAATAACAGCAATCTCCCTTAAACAACACATCTTCAGTGGCAGGGAATGTCTTGGTCTTCATGAATGAGACATATGATTGATGAAGTAGCTTTATTTCTACAGGATCATAAGGCCTTATATCAGCTGCTTCTTTCCCTTCTAGGTTTCTCTCCAACACCACTTCAAAGTGCGTCTCATCATAGTACCATTTGGTAATTGGATGTTGATATTGATTGCCATCTATCTTTTACATGATCAGCTTTATGTCTGATGGCCTCAAAGGGTGACCAACCCTTTCTATAATGTCAGAGTCTATCTGAGAAGATGATTCTTCAATGACTTGTTTTTGTTTGCTTGATAGTGGTTGCTCTCTTCTAAGCTTTTCAATATGCAGCTTATCTTCTCTATCAGCTTTGGCTTTCATTTCAAGATGATGTCTATTCATGTAGGCTCTCATTATATGATAGAAATATGCTCCCCTGGGATTGTTTCTATGATTGACCATTCTCAATTACATCAGGTCCAATCTGTCTTCATAGCTTAATGATCTGAGTTGGGATATGTATGATAAGTACTGAACAAGTCCAGATACTCTCTTGATCAAGACTGCATCCTAGATTTCATCATATTTCCATGCCACTATCTTTCTTTCATTGTCATACAGCTTGACAAAGTTTGTCTTCTCATTTATCATCTCCCGAACTTCATTACCTTCAGGCCATAGCCTATGAGGCATGAATTGTCTTGGCTCTTCTATTTCATGAAGCTCAGGAGGAGCTTGATGATAAGTAGACAGAGAAGATGCAGGGTGAGGTCTGAAGACCTGTGGCTTAAGAGCATTTGCTAGCATGTTCTTGTATATCTCTTTGGGCATCTCTTTCAATTAAGATACAGATCTCCCTGCATATGACCTATATGGGATTCTTGTATGACTCAACGAGCTTTTTACCTGGGAGTAGGTCATCTTCTCTATTTGAGGATCTTTGGGAAGATTCTTTTCAAGCTCTTGTTTGTCTTAGTTTCCTTGTATCTCCTGTATGTTTGCTCTTGTTCATTTTGCATGACCTCTTGAAAGTCTTTAAGCAAGTCTTTAGCCTCAGACAGGTTAAGATGTATGAATGATTCACATGTAAAACCACATGTTGTTAATTCTATTCCCATCAAAGTTTCAGGATCATCTGTGAAAAGCTCTTGGATGTTTTGCACGATCTCCTCTTCATCTGTTTCTTCTTCTTCCTCATCAGAATCACTTAAGATAATAATGGAAGCTTGTTGATATTCAAGGCATTGATCTATCTCCCCCTCTTCTAATGTAGTTGCTTTCGATGATTTTTGTGGAGCATCTAACTCAACTGGTTCAGACTTAACATTCAGAAGCTTAAGTGGAGGAGATTCTGGTTCTTCCTGCTCTATCACTGGCTGTTTTCCTTTGATTGAAGTGGCAATGTATCATCTCTTTATCTTTCTTTCATATGTTCTAAAATAAGGTTTAGATTAAGATGAAGTTTGATTCGTTGATGATTCTTGAAATGATTCAGCATATTGGTTGATTAACTCCATTTTTTTTAAGACAATGTGTTCACAAGGACAATGCTTGTTTCCATTGTTTGTGTGTCAGGAGTATGAAAATGTTGTTTTAGAATTAAAGAATAGTGAATGTTCTCAAATAGATTAGATTCTTCAAACAGTTGATCGATTGAGTAAGGTTCTTCATAAATGATGATTGCTTTATCATACTCACTGGTATTAGTTCCTTCAGCCTGAGCCATGACTTGTTCTTCAATCTAATGTCTCTGGTCTTGTGCCTGACCATCTGAATGTTCTTCCTCATTTAGTAAAGTGTCTATATAGACTAAGTCTACATCTGACTGAGTAAGATCTGATTGAGTCAGAAGCTAACCCAGTAAGAAGTTCTGACTGAGTCTGCATCTGACTGAAACTTGTCTGTTTGATTTAACTGTCTGACTCTGCTGAATGATAAAAATAACCTTATTGCTCCGTTGTTCTAACGAGTTTGAATTTAACTAGTGCTATGTAATCAATAAACATAGCCAAATTGAATGCAAGTACTACCGTGTTAAACAAGACACGCTCATTTTTCAAAAACTATACAAAAACACACACACTTGTGTCACCACACACACCCAAACATATACAAAAAACCCTAATCTTGAAACCACCCACAACCACCACCATGTTCCACCATCATCTTCTTCACAAAATTTCAAGAAAACACATCAAGATTTCAAGAAAACACATTATCAACACATGGGTACGCATATTTCACACAAAACCCATGAGGATGATCAAGGGGGAGGGGGAGGTGGTCGCGCATGAGAAGTCGCACTAGGGGAGGTGGGAGGTGGTCGAGCGGTCGCACAGGGGGAGGGGGAGGGCGGCGGAGGGAGGAGGGCGGCGGAGGGAGGGCGATGAAGGGAAGAGGGTCAGACACCTCGCCATGAGAAGCCTTCGACCGGGTCAGTCATCAAAATCTTTAGGCCTCGGTCAGAAGCCTTCGACCGGGTCAGACACCTCGTCGTGAACATCAAACACCCTGACCGGCTGACCGAGTCAACCAGTCAGCGGTCAGGGGTGGGTCAGCGCACATCAAACATGGCCTAACTCAAGATTGAGTCTTTCAGTTTCTTCCTTTTGAGAAGAGATTGTGCTTTTGAGCTCATCTATCTCCAAATCCTTAGATTCAGTTTGCTCTGTTAAGTATGCAATATCAAGTTTTGCATCACTTAGCTCTTGATTTTTCAACTTCAGCTCTTCTTTAGCCTGTTTAAGTTGTTGTTCCAGAACTTGAACAATCAACCTTTGAGCTCTCTGATCTGATTTGAGCTTGTCTATTCCTTCATCTCTGCTATTCGGTTTATCTTTCAGCTTTCTAGCTCTGTTGTTAGATTTTTCAATCAATTTATTATACTAAGTGAATACGAATACCTTAGAGTATTCAAATTCTTCCTCAGTAGGAATCTCACTGCTTGCTTCCTCTGTTTCCATATGTTTAACATGAGCACTTGATTCTTCTTCAGTCTGCTCATATTGAGAAGATGTTCCAACTTCTTCTATATGGATTGAGTGCTCTTGCAAAGTAGCATCTATGTCTCTCAAGAGTGAAGACAATGTTTGTTGGTCTGAGTTAGTTGGGTTGTATGGTGGTGAGGGTAAATGATACTAAAACTGGAATTCTTCAATCTATTGAGCTTCTTCAATTTCATGCTCTTGTTCTTGACTAAATGGTTCTGGTTGTTGTTGAATTGGATCATGCAAGATGGGTGCAGGTTCAGGAGCAACTTGCTCTTCTTGAATGATAGGAACTTGTTGGATGATTGGTTCTTGTTGAAAACCATGTTGATGTAGGATTCTATGTGCCCAAGACACGTAGAATATTGATGTGGTTAGTACGTTACGATCCAAGTCGGGTTATACCCAATGACAAGCTTAGCAAACACCAATTAAATATTTAAATGATGATATGATCATGCAATTAAATATTTACACCAATTTAGAAAATGGTTTTCTAAATAATTTGCATATGAGAGAGAACAACTTATTAGGATATTTTGTTCAATAATATTATTTGAAGTGTTATTTAAATTAGTTAGATGACATCAAATAATAATGAGAAACTATAACTTATAAGTTAAATGGTTAATTGTATAAGTTGTATATAACTTGTACATACAATTAAATTGTTATTTTGTATGTCTAGTTAACAAGACTTTTAATGTGTGATGTTTCAAGGAGGGAAACCAATTTTTGAACCTTCTTGGCCGTCCCCCCCTTGCTTGCTTCCTATTGGACCAAAATTGGCCTTGAACATAACACACATTAAGTTGCCTTGGTCTCTCAACTTTCTAGATCACTCTCATTGCATGCAACACAAAAAACTTCTCTCTTTCTCTCTCAATGTTTCGAACCAGGCAGCAGCTTTGGGAGTTTTTGAAGAGCAAACTTTGTTGTGTTCTTGGTGATAATCTACCTAACAAGAAGGTGTATTGCAAGGGCTTGGGGTATAGACACTTGAGGACCTCTACACTTGAGTTCTTGGCCGATTTCAACATCCCAAATCTCCTTCACTTAGTCGTGTTCTTGCTGCTCAAAGAGGTAGAAATCACAGCTCATTGTGGCTGTGATTTTATGTAGTTTTACATATGATTATAGCTTGTTCATTAACATATTAAAGATCCTTTGATTATGGGTTTGTTTTATACACTTGTATGGTCACTAAAGAACATATTTTTCAGCTTAAAAATCGGTTTTAAAGCTATATATATCCGCTGCGTTTTCTGAAAGTTCAAAGGGTTAAACTTGTTTTTATGTTCTATCAAACCCTTCAATGGCATGTAGAGCCGGTTATGTGGATGACTTGCTTGTTTTCTCCTTCAAAATTGGTTTTAAAGGATGATTATAAACTTGTTATAGGCTGATTTTGGGCTGTTATGTTTTGTATGAATGATTCCCCAAACTTTCAAGGTCATATCACACATGCTACTGATTAGACCTTCAAAGATACATATTATGAAATGTTGATTGTTTGGACAATATTTAAAACTCAGAATTTCAGTTTATGTTGGCTGAAATTTGATGGTTTTAAGTGGGGTTTCATTATATGAATGGATGATATGATCATTGGTTGTTAAAGTGCATAACCTAGCTTTTGGCCTTGTGTTGTTTGGATGATTCAAGTGGTTGTTTTATTCATTCAATTGGGTTGTAATATTTATGTTTATTCAATTGGGTTGTAATTATTTATTCATTTTGTTATGTAATTAATAGATTAGGTGCATTTCTTTTACTAGAAAAAATGTATTAGGATACAATTTTGTAAAAGGAAGATGCACAAGATCAAGACCCAAGGATGGACATCAAAGACATGGACCTTGAAGTATTTGGATATGGATTCAAGTGGGAGTCCATGGACACATTTAATATGTCATCACAAACCCTTAGGAAAGACCTTATGACAACACTTGTGATGGCAAACAAGTGTTGTCAACTTAGTAGCTAAGGTTATGCACTCATGATTATATGTTTATGCTTGTTTGATTGTTTGTTGTTTGATTGTTTGGTTGATATTTGGATATTCATAACAAACTCATTAACAAACTTAACAAGCTGAAAATTGGTGGTTCTTAAAAGTTAATAAAAGGTTATTAAAATGATTTAATGATTTTAAAGATTAAAATAGGTTTTAATCAAAGAATTATAGGGTACCTTGTATTTGAAAGCATGCAAATACAAGTACATAGAGTTTTCTAAACTAGAATTATGAAACCTCTAAATATATAACAAACAAGTTTAATACCGTCCTTTTGTACAACACTTAAGACATTTGGAAACTCTTAATGGAATAAAGGTCACCTAACCATTTTGAGGGAACTTGTGACTTAAGGTGGGAATACCACATTGGTGGGATAAAGGTCACCTAACCACTTATGTTGGTAAACTCACATGTGTGTGCAAGTAGGGTAACTTGATTTGCAAACCATGTTAAATGGATCACCTAAAATATGGTTTCCAAATGGTGTTGATGGGATTAACATGCCGACTTTGCATATGATGTTTAAAGTCGATCCCATACCTCTAGAAGTTGCAAATGGTTGCAATCATCAATTGTTGACCACCTTATTAATTTAAATCATGGGATAAAGGTCACCTAACCACAATTTAAATGTAATGTTGGGTTCTAGATTTTAATATAAAATTGACCTTAAAAGGCATTAATTATTAAAATTAGCATTATCGAAAATATTAAAATAGATCTTTGTTAAATTTTGTAGATGGCCACCAATAATGAAAATCACGATAACTCATCCGCGTCCAACCAATCACTACGAGCGACCCTCCAAAAGGAACGTCTAAATCATAACAACTTTATTGATTGGTATCGAAACTTGAGAATCGTTCTCAAGCAAGAGAGAAGATCATATGTTTTAGACGACCCTATCCCCGATCAACCTACCGAGGATGATGAGGAGGCCTATAACGATTGGCTGAAATACACTAAGGACTCCGTCCAAGTGTCTTGTCTCATGCTAGCGAGCATGACTCCGGATCTCCAAAAGGAGTATGAACATCACGGAGCTTACGACATGATAACCCAGCTGAATGAAACGTTCCAACAGCAAGCAAGGGTTGAGCGCTTTGAAACGGTTAAAGCACTCCATGCATGTCGTATGGACGACAACCAATCTTTTTCATCTTATGTACTTAAGATGAAAAGTCACATTGACCGCCTCGAGAGGCTAAATTGTCCCGTCTTGAAGGAATTGGCCACGGATTTGATCCTAAATGGCCTTACCAAAAAGTTCAAGACATTTGTGTTGAATTACAACATGAATGCATGGGACAAGAGCATTGGTGAGCTTCACTCAATGCTCAAAACAGCCGAGGCGGCCTGGGTAAAAGGGTTTTACCCGTTCTCACCATCAATGAAGGTGGGAACAACAAAAGGTCTCATCCCACACCCAAGGCAAAGGTTGGCAAGGGTAAGGGACCTGTTTGGGGAAATGGGAAAGGGGTGGCAAGGGTGCCACCCAAACCACAAGAGAAAAAGCAAAAGGTTGCTACAAATGACCCATGCTTCAAGTGTGGGGAGATTTGACATTAGGCAAGGAATTGTCCTGTCCATCTCCAAGAGTTGAAAGCTAAGAGGGATGTCGGGCAGACCTCAGGTACAATATACATGATTCATATTGATCTTAATGTTACATCTTCTAACATATGGGTATTGGATACCGGATGTGGAACTCATATTTGCAATTTGTTGCAGGGGTTCACAAGAAGTAGGGACTTCAATCAAGGGGATGTTAGCCTCTTCATGGGCAATGGAACTAAAGTCTTAGTTGAAGCTCGTGGGGACTACATCCTAAGACTTCAAGTGGTTTGGATGTTATTTTGAAGAATGTTTTGTATGCTCCTAGTTGACTAGGAACATTATTTCTGTATCCCAATTAAGACATTATGATTATGTATTATCCTTTATTGAAAATGATATTCATGTTTCTTTAAATGGTATGTTCTATTTTAAAGCTATTCCCATTAATGGTATTTATGAATTTGTTCATGAAAATACTTTAAATAGTTCATTGTACCAAACTAACACCAAGAAACTCAAGTGTGACTTGAGTGATACCTATCTTTGGCATTGTCGTCTTGGTCATATAACCAAGAAACGTTTACAAACTCTTCAAAAGAATGGTCTTTTAAAAACAAATGAATGTGATTCATTTGATGTTTGTGAATCTTGTTTACAAGGTAAAATGACTAAGGCACCCTTTAGTGGAACTAACGAAAGGGCAAAAGATTTATTAGGTATCATACATTCGGATGTATGTGGTCCTTTTAAGCCAATGACTAGGAATGGTGAAAGATACTTCATTACCTTTACCGACGATTATAGTCGCTATGGGTATGTGTACTTATTAAGGCACAAAGATGAAGCTTTTGAAATGTTCAAAGTCTTCAAGAATGATGTAGAAAATCAACTCAACAAGTCGATTAAAGTTCTCCGCACCGATAGAGGACGTGAATACCTAAATGATGTTTTTTAAGATCATCTTAGGAGTTGTAGGATTGTCTCGCAACTCACTCCACCTGGAACACCACAACATAATGGTGTATCTGAGAGGAGGAATCAAACCTTATTGGATATGGTTCGATCTATGATGGCTAGAAGCACATTGCCTCTATCATTTTGGGGTTTTGCTTTGCTCTTCGCGGCCCGTATTCTAAATATGGCCCCAACCAAAAAGGTGGAAAGGACACCTTTTGAGATATGGCATGGAAGAGTTCCATCCCTATCGTACTTAAGGGTTTAGGGATGTGAGTTCCATCCCTATCGTACTTAAGGGTTTATTGGATATCCTAGAGATTCTATGGGATATTATTTCTATGATCCACTGGAACAAAAGGTGTTTGTTGCCAGAAAGGGTGAGTTCTTAGAAGCAAAGTTCCTTATGGAAGGAGCTAGCAGTAGAACAGTGGATCTTGAGGAGGATCAAGAACCACAACCCGATGCACGTTTGGTTGAAACTAGCACTCAACATAAGGATGTTGAGGATGATCAAGGGGTTGATCAATACACATAAGACGTTCGCAGAAGTGGTAGAGCTAGTAATCCACCTGAAAGATATGGATTTTTTGTGGATGGATGCTATGTGGTAGATTCAGATGAACCAACCACATACCATAATGCAATGTCCAATTCGGATTGTGACAAATGGCTAGAAGCCATGAATGTTGAGATGCAATCCATGTATGACAATCAAGTTTGGGAACTTGTTGTACCACCTCTTAATTCCAAGGTAGTTGGAAGTAAGTGGGTTTTCAAGAAGAAAACCGATATGCATGGAAACTTGGATACTTATAAAGCTAGACTTGTAGCAAAGGGTTTCACTCAAACACAAGGGGTTGACTATGTTGAAACCTTCTCACCTGTTGCGATGCTAAAGTCTACAAGGATGTTGTTTGCCATAGCTGCTCATTATGATTATGAGATTTTGCAAATGGATGTCAAAACTGCTTTCCTAAATGGATATCTTGAGGAAGATGTCTATATGGTTCAGCCTGAAGGTTTTGTCGATCCAAAACATCCTGAGAAAGTATGCAAGTTAATGAAATCAATCTATGGATTGAAACAAGCATCGAGAAGCTGGAATCACTGTTTTGATGAAGAGATAAAGAAATTTGGCTTCATCAAAAACGCTGATGAGGCTTGCGTGTATAAGAAGGCTAGTGGGAGCACAATAACTTTCCTAGTATTGTATGTTGATGACATACTACTATTTGGAAATGACATTCCAACCTTGGAAGGTGTAAAAACCTGGCTTGGAAGTTGTTTTTTCATTAAGGATCTTGGTGAAGCCGCCTATATTCTGGGAATAAAGATCTATAGGGATAGATCAAGGCGGTTGATTGGGTTGAATCAAAGTCCATACATTGATAAAATCTTGAAAAGGTTCAAGATGGAGAACTCTAAGAAGGGTACGGTACCTATTCAAAGAGGAACGATATTGAGTACGACTCAATGTCCAAGCTCAAAGGATGAGCAAGATAAAATGAAGGCAATCCCATATGCATCTGGTATTGGATCCATCATGTATGCGATGATATGCACTCGACCGGACGTGTCATGCGCCTTAAGCATGATAAGCCGATACCAGCAAAATCCTGGAAACAGTCATTGGATGACTGTTAAGAACATACTTAAGTACCTAAGGAGGACAAGAGATATGTTCCTAATCTATGGATCTGGTGATGAGGAACTCGTTGTAAAAGGTTACATGGATGCGAGTTTCCAAACCGATCGTGATGATTTACGGTCACAATCGGGATACATTTTCATTCTAAATGGAGGAGCGGTCTCTTGGAAGAGCTCCAAGCTGCATGTGGTGGCTCTATCAACTACAGAATCAGAATATGTCGCCACCTCATTGGCAGCTCAAGAAGCTGCATGGTTGAAGAAATTCATTGCCGATCTAGGGGTTGTCCCTTCCATTCAGGACCCCCTAGAGATCTTTTGTGATAACGAGGGTGCGATTGATCAAATCAAGGAACCCCGTGCTCATCAAAAGACTAGGCACATTGAGCGGAGATTCAACTACATACGAGATGAAGTTGAAAAGGGAAAGATATGTATTCGCAAAGTTCACATGGATCAAAACATTGAGGACCCTCTCACGAAGCTCCTTGAAAAGGCAAAGCATGAAGGTCATACTTGTGCCATGGGAATTCAACATTCTAGTGATTGGATTTGATCTGTAAAATTTTGTATTTGGATATGTGGAACTCTTTATTATTTGAATAAAATTATTTTGTTATAATGTTTCGATTAATGTTCCAGTTTAGAATGTTTAATCCATGAGTAAATTGTTTACTCTACATGTCCGTAGTCGTTCAAACTTGTGGGAACAAGCTTGAAGGTAAGACTATTATGAACTTGGATTGGTTGATATTCATAAGGATGAATATAGAGCAATGGGTTGCTACCAAGGTTCATAGATATTTGTGAGAAACGTGAAAGAATTGATCTGCCCAAGATACATATTAAATTGATGTGGCTAGTGTGATATGATCCAAGTCGGGTCATACCCAATAACAAGCTTGTCAAACACCAATAGATAATTTATTTGTGGATAAGATCATACAAATAAATAATGACACCAATTTAGAAAATGGACTTCTAAATTATTGCTTATGCAAATGAACATTATTATGTGAATAATTGTTCATGAGATATTATTTGTTTTCATTATTTAGTATTACTAAATAATAACAAATAATAGAATGTTTAGTTTATAAAGTTTAAAAATTAGTTTTTAAATTTTATAAACTTGAAGTTAGTATGTATTTTAATTGTGTTTAAGAGGTAAAATGGGTGGGACCATTTTTCTTTTAAAACTCGGCCGCCCACAAGGGCATTAGTGGCCATTAAGTGTGTCTTGTAAATAGCCAAAGACAACACATGCTAACAACTCCCAACACATTCCATATTCTCCTTGCATGCAAGACTTCTCTTCTCTCAAAAACTCTCTCTAGACTCACGGTTTTGGAAGGAGAAGAACAACAAGAATTCCAGCTTTCAAATCGTTTGAGTTGCTGAGATTTTTCAGCATTCAAAAATCGTTTTTGATAGCTACAAGTTGGTGTCCAAGTATCCTAGCATTCAAAGGGTGTTTGAAGAGGCTTGGGGTATGCTATCTTGAGAGCTTCTACCTTGAAGTTTAGCCACAAGAACACATCCATTTCAGCCCTTAAATCTCGGATTTTGAAGCTCCAAAGGTTGTAGTTCTTTCATCTTATTATTGTATGCATTGTATATGAAGATCCATGGCTTGGGGTTATTATAAAATGGGTTTTATAATCAGATCTTAACATGTTTTAAATCTTACATTCCGCTGCGTTTTTCATATAATCAAGTTGTATGAAGCTTTGATAAACATGTTAAATCCCAACAATGGCATCAAGAGCCACTTATACATATGCATACATGTATTACACTTTATATTTCTTTTGGACAGCACCAAACCGTGGGTTTAAGGGGCTGTTTTGGTGCCCTCTTTTGATGTTTTAAAGATGCTATATTATGCATATTAGGATCTTTAAAACTCTAGTTTATAAGATAATTGTTTGCATGGACTAAACCCATTAGTTCTTGGTTTATGTTGGCCAAAAACATGGGTTTAAGGGGCTGCCAAAAATCGACCTCTCATGTATGTTTGAATATGTTGTTGTTGATTATGCATAACAAAGCCTAGACCATTTGGATTGAATGATTGGTTGTCATGTTATATTCATTTGGGCGTGTAATAATTTATTTTTGTTTCAAGCCTAGTCTTGTAATTTATTTATTCATATGGTTTGTAATAAATAGATTAGGAGTTTATCTTTACTAGAAAAATGTATTAGGATACATATCTTGTAAGGAAGCTCAAGATCAAGACTTGAAGAAAAGATGGACAAAGAGGATTCTTGAAGATATGGTTTCAAGTGGGAGTCTCTTTGGTCAACCATGTGTCATGATTCTAAACCCTTAGGATATGACCATTTGACACACTTGTTTTGGCTAAACAAGTGTGATCAACTTAGTATGCTTTGTTATGCATATATGACTTGTTTTGTTTATGTTTGGTTGAATGCATATGATGATGTTTGTTTTGAATATTTGGATGTGATTAAAAAACCTCAACTAAAACAAACAATAAACAAGTAATTGGTTCTCAAATCATTAAGCATAAGTAGAATGGTTCTATAAAAGGAATTAATGGTTTACAAAATAAAATGGGTTTTATTTAAAAGAACCAATAGGGTACCATATGGTTGAATGCATACAATCATATGGTACATAGACTTTTCTAAACAAGAATTGTCAAATTATAAATCCCTTTTGAAAAACAAGTTAAACACCATCCTTTTACACAACACTTAGGTTACTTGCTAACTCTTAGTGGGATAAAGGTCACCTAACCACTTTGAGGGAACTTATAACTTGAGGTGAGAATACCATGTTTGTGGGATAAAGGTCACCTAACCACTTATATAGTAAACTCACACGTGTGTGTAAGTAGGACGACTTGATTTGTAAAATATATTGAATGGATCACCTAAAATATATTTTATAAAAGGTGTTGATGGGATAAACATGCCGTTATAAACATGAGATGTTCAAACGATCCCATACCACTAGAAGTTACAATAGGTTGTAATTGTCATTTATGACTACCTTGTTTATTTAAATAATGGGATAAAGGTCACCTAACCAATATTTAAATATAACGTTGGATTCTAAAATTTTATTTATTAATGATCTATGAGACATAAAGGGTATTGATAAATAAAATATAATTATATCAACGATTACTAATGGAACTTTGTAAAATCTTGTAGATGGCCGACAACAACAACACTAATAATGATGTACCAAACCAAAACAACCAATCCCTAAGGGCGATCCTTCAAAGGGATCGTCTAACACCTAACAATTTCATGGATTGGTACCGCAACTTGAGAATTGTTCTCAAACAAGAAAAGCGGGCCTACATCCTTGATGACTCCATCCCCGATGAACCTGACGAGGAAGATGTGGAAGCGTATAATGATTGGGTTAGATATGTGGAAGACTCCGTCCAAGTCTCTTGCCTAATGTTAGCAAGTATGACACCCGAACTCCAAAAGGAGTATGAGCTCCATGCAGCTTATGACATGATCACTCAGTTGCGGGAAACGTTCCAGCAACAAGCTAGAGTGGAGCGCTACGAAACGGTTCAAGCGCTTAATGCATGTCGGATGGAGGAATCCCAATCAGTTTCATCTTATGTTCTTAAGATGAAAAGCCACATCGACCGCCTTGAAAGGTTGAACTGTCCCGTCTCAAAAGAGTTGGCCACGGATTTGATCCTTAATGGCCTAACTAAAAGGTTTGAGGCATTCGTCATGAACTACAACATGAACGGATGGGACAAGAGCATAAATGAACTTCATTCTATGCTCAAATCAGCTGAGGCGGGAATGGGTAAGAGGGTTTTACCCGTTCTCACCATAAGTGAAGGTGGGAAAAAAAGAAAGTCTCTACCCCCTCCTAAGGCAACTGTTGCCAAAGGAAAGGGTCATGTTAGGGGAAAGGGAAAGATGGCTGTTAGGGCGCAACCTCCGAAGCCCAAGGAGAAGAAGCAAAAGGTTGCCGCGAACGACCCATGCTTCAAATGTGGTGAGATAGGGCATTGGATGAGAAATTGTCCAGTCTATCTCAAAGAGTTGAGAGAAAAGAGGGATGCGGGGCAAACCTCAGGTATAATTTACATGATACATGTTGAGCTGAATGTTATTTCTTCTAACACATGGGTATTAGATACCGGATGTGGAACTCACATTTGTAATTTGTTGCAGGGGTTCAGAAGAAATGAGCATTATGATAAAGGGGAAATAAGTCTCTTCATGGGCAATGGTGCAAAGGTTCATGTGGAAGCCCAAGGAGACTACATTTTGAAGCTTCCAAGTGGTTTGGAAGTTATTTTAAGTAATGTATTATATGCTCCTAGCTTGACTAGGAACATAATTTCTGTTTCCCATTTAAGACAATATGATTATGATTTCAAGTTTATTGACAATGATATTCATGTTTCTTTAAATCATGTATTTTATTTTAAAGCTATACCTTGTAATGGCATTTATGAATTGGTTCATGAAAACACAACATATGATAGCTCAATATACCAAGCAACCACCAAAAGACTCAAATTGGATTTGAGTGATACCTACCTTTGGCATTGTCGTCTTGGTCATATAAACAAGAAACGCATACAAACACTTCAAAAGAATGGTCTTTTAAAAACAAATGAATGTGATTCATTTGATGTATGTGAATCTTGTTTACAAGGAAAAATGACTAAGACACCCTTTAGTGGAACTAACGAAAGGGCAAAAGATTTATTAGGCATCATACATTCGGATGTATGTGGTCCTTTTAAGCCAATGACTAGGAATGGTGAAAGATACTTCATTACCTTTACCGATGATTATAGTCGCTATGGGTATGTGTACTTAATAAGACACAAAGATGAAGCTTTTGAAATGTTCAAAATCTTCAAGAATGAAGTAGAAAATCAACTCAACAAATCAATTAAAGTTCTCCGTACCGATAGAGGCGGTGAATACCTAAGTGATGTTTTTCAAGATCATCTTAGGAGTTGTGGGATTGTCTCACAACTCACTCCACCTGGAACACCACAACATAATGGTGTGTCTGAGAGGAGGAATCGAACTCTATTAGATATGGTTCGATCTATGATGGCTAGAAGCACATTGCCTCTATCATTTTGGGGTTTCGCTTTGCTCTCCGCGGCCCGTATTTTGAATATGGCCCCAACCAAAAAGGTGGAAAAGACACCTTTTGAGATATGGCATGGAAGAGTTCCATCCCTATCATACTTAAGGGTTTGGGGTTGTGAGGCTTATGTTAAGACTCCCACCCCAAACAAATTAGATGTCCGATCCACCAAGTGTATCTTTGTTGGATATCCTAGAGATTCTATAGGATATTATTTCTATGATCCACTGGAACAAAAGGTATTTGTTGCTAGAAAGGGCGAGTTCTTAGAAACAAAGTTCCTTATGGAAGGAACTAGCAGTAGAACAGTGGATCTTGAGGAGGATCAAGATTCACAACCCGATGCACGTTTGGTTGAAGCTAGCACTCAACATGAGGATGTTGAAAGTGATCAAGCAGTTGATCAATACACACAAAACGTTCGCAGAAGTGGTAGAACTAGTAATCCACCTGAAAGATACGGTTTTTTTATGGATGGATGCTACGTGGTAGATTCAGATGAACCAACCACATATCATGATGCAATGTCCAATTTGGATTGTGACAAATGGCTTGAAGCCATGAACGTTGAGATGCAATCCATGTATGACAATCAAGTTTGGGAACTTGTTGTACCACCTCTTAATTCCAAAGTAGTTGGAAGTAAGTGGGTTTTCAAGAAGAAAACCGATATGCATGGAAACTTGGATACTTACAAAGCTAGACTTGTAGCAAAGGGTTTCACTCAAACTCAAGGGGTTGATTATGATGAAACCTTCTCACCTGTTGCAATGCTAAAGTCTATAAGGATACTGTTTGCCATAGCTGCTCATTATGACTATGAGATTTGGCAAATGGATGTCAAAACCGCTTTCCTAAATGGATATCTTGAGGAAGATGTCTATATGGTTCAGCCTGAAGGTTTTGTCGATCCAAAACATCCTGATAAAGTATGCAAGTTAAAGAAATCAATCTATGGATTGAAGCAAGCATCGAGAAGCTGGAATCACCGTTTTGATGAGGAGATAAAGAAATTTGGCTTCATCAAAAACGCTGATGAGGCTTGTGTGTACAAAAAGGCTAGTGGGAGCATAATAACCTTCCTAGTATTGTATGTTGATGACATACTACTATTTGGAAACGACATCCCCACCTTGGAAGGTGTAAAAACCTGGCTTGGAAGTTGTTTTTCCATCAAGGATCTTGGTGAAGCTGCCTATATTCTGGGAATAAAGATCTATAGGGATAGATCAAGGCGGCTGATTGGTTTGAATCAAAGTGCATACATTGACAAAATCTTGAAAAGGTTCAAGATGGAAAACTCTAAGAAAGGTAGTGTACCTATTCAAAGAGGGACAATATTGAGTACGACTCAATGTCCAAGCTCAAAGGAGAAGCAAAATAGAATGAAGGCAATCCCATATGCATCTGCTATAGGATCCATCTTGTATGCAATGATATGCACTAGACCAGACGTGTCATGCGCTTTAAGCATGACAAGTAGATACCAGCAAAATCCTGGTGATAGTCATTGGATGGCTGTCAAGAACATTCTGAAGTACCTAAGGAGGACCAAGGATATGTTCTTGATCTACGGGTCTGGTGAAGAGGATCTCGTTGTAAGAGGTTACACGGACGCGAGTTTCCAAACCGATCGAGATGATTCACGATCTCAATCGGGGTACATCTTTATTCTGAATGGCGGAGCTGTTTCTTGGAAAAGCTCAAAGCAAGAAGTCGTAGCATTGTCCACTACAGAGTCTGAATACGTCGCCGCTTCAATGGCAGCACAGGAAGCTGCATGGCTGAAGAAATTCATAGCCGATCTAGGGGTAGTCCCCTCCATTCAGGATCCCCTAGAGATCTTTTGTGACAACGAGGGTGCGATTGCTCAAATCAAGGAACCTCGTGCTCATCAAAAGACTCAGCACATTGAACGGAGATTCAACTACATAAGGGATGAAGTTGAAAAAGGAAAGATATGTATTCGCAAAGTCCACACTGATAAAAACATTGCGGATCCACTCACAAAGCTCCTTGAAAGGGCAAAACATGAAGGCCATGCTTGTGCCATGGGACTTAGATATTCAAGTGACTGGGTTTGATGTTGTATTTTGTATTTAGATATTAGAACTTATGTTATTTGACTTAATTATATGATAATTATTATCATTTGTTCTTCTATTTTAGCATGTTTAAATCCGTGAATAAATAAGTTATTCTAAACGTCCGTAGTCGATCATACTTGTGGGAACAATTATGAATGTAAGACTATAATGAAATTGGATTGGTTGATATTCATAAGGTATGAATATAGAGCAAGAGGTTGCTGCCAAGGTTCATTGATATCTATGGGATATAGATATTGGACTGACCCGCTCTCAATTATTTCTGCATGGAATCTTTGTGATTAGTCATAAGAGATATTGAGTAAAGGCGAATATCATTGTATCCTCAGACCTGAGATACATATTGGGTCTTGATATTCACCAAGTATTGTACTTTGACTTAGCACTTTGCTGTTCTGAAAAATTGGCAGTACATAAGGCTAAGTTCAGGTATGATATGAGGTGATTGTGAGAGACGTATGTAGTCAAGATGGAATTTGTTCCTCTTATTCGTTGAGAGTAAGATGTCTAAGGCCTATTAAAGTTAAATCATCAGAGAATGACAATTCTGTGTCTCTTGGATTTAACATGACATCTGCAACAAAAGGATAGATGATTGATTCACCTAAATCATATTCAAGTAAGGTACTTGGAAGGGATGATGTTATTGAATGGCACTTAGTCATATACATTAGGGGTAGCAAACCGTTGCTAGGCGTTATTTGCTGCTTGCATCAATTTTCTATGAATCTCGTGCAAGTGGGAGATTGAAAGAATTGATCTGCCCAAGATACATATTAAATTGATGTGGCTAGTGTGATATGATCCAAGTCGGGTCATACCCAATAACAAGCTTGTCAAACACCAATAGATAATTTATTTGTGGATAAGATCATACAAATAAATAATGACACCAATTTAGAAAATGGACTTCTAAATTATTGCTTATGCAAATGAACATTATTATGTGAATAATTGTTCATGAGATATTATTTGTTTTCATTATTTAGTATTACTAAATAATAACAAATAATAGAATGTTTAGTTTATAAAGTTTAAAAATTAGTTTTTAAATTTTATAAACTTGAAGTTAGTATGTATTTTAATTGTGTTTAAGAGGTAAAATGGGTGGGACCATTTTTCATTTAAAACTCGGCCGCCCACAAGGGCATTAGTGGCCATTAAGTGTGTCTTGTAAATAGCCAAAGACAACACATGCTAACAACTCCCAACACATTCCATATTCTCCTTGCATGCAAGACTTCTCTTCTCTCAAAAACTCTCTCTAGACTCACGGTTTTGGAAGGAGAAGAACAACAAGAATTCCAGCTTTCAAATCGTTTGAGTTGCTGAGATTTTTCAGCATTCAAAAATCGTTTTTGATAGCTACAAGTTGGTGTCCAAGTATCCTTGCATTCAATGGGTGTTTGAAGAGGCTTGGGGTATGCTATCTTGAGAGCTTCTACCTTGAAGTTTAGCCACAAGAACACATCCATTTCAGCCCTTAAATCTCGGATTTTGAAGCTCCAAAGGTTGTAGTTCTTTCATCTTATTATTGTATGCATTGTATATGAAGATCCATGGCTTGGGGTTATTATAAAATGGGTTTTATAATCAGATCTTAACATGTTTTAAATCTTACATTCCGCTGCGTTTTTCATATAATCAAGTTGTATGAAGCTTTGATAAACATGTTAAATCCCAACAAAACGTATGTAGTCAAGTTGGAATTTGTTCCTCTTATTCGTTGAGAGTTAGATGTCTAAGGCCTGATTAAGTTAAATCAACAAGGAATGATCATTCTGTGTCCTTGGATTTAACATGACATCTGTAACAAAAGGATAGATGATTGATTCACCTAAACCATTTCAAGTAGGGTAGTTGAATGTGATGATGTTGTTGAATGGCTATAAGTCATGCGTATTAAGGGTAGTAAACCGTTGTTAGGTGGTATTTACTGCTTGCATCAATCTTCTATGAATCTTGGGCAAGTGGGAGATTGTAGGATTCTATGTGCCCAAGACACGTAGAATATCGATGTGGTTAGTACATTATGATCCAAGTCGGGTTATACCCAATAACAAGCTTAGCAAACACCAATTAAATATTTAATTGATGATATGATCATGCAATTAAATATTTACACCAATTTAGAAAATGGGTTTTTTAAATAATTTGCATATAAGAGAGAACAACTTATTAGGATATTTTGTTCAATAATATTATTTGAAGTGTTATTTAAATAGTTAGATGACACCAAATAATAATGAGAAACTACAACTTATAAGTTAAATGGTTAATTGTATAAGTTGTATATAACTTGTACATACAATTAAGTTGTTATTTTGTATGTCTAGTTAACAAGACTTTTAATGTGTGATGTTTCAAGGAGGGAAACCAATTTTTGAACCTTCTTGGCCATCCCCCCCTTGCTTCCTATTGGACCAAAATTGTCCTTGAACACAACACACATTAAGTTGCCTTGGTCTCTCAACTTTCTAGATCACTCTCATTGCATGCAACACAAAAAACTTCTCTCTTTCTCTCTCAAAGTTTCGAACCAGGCAGCAGCTTTGGGAGTTTTTGAAGAGCAAACTTTGTTGTGTTCTTGGTGATAATCTACCTAACAAGAAGGTGTATTGCAAGGGCTTGGGGTATAGACACTTGAGGACCTCTACACTTGAGTTCTTGGCCGATATCAACATCCCAAATCTCCTTCACTTGGTCGTTTTCTTGCTGCTCAAAGAGGTAGAAATCACCGCTCATTGTGCCTGTGATTTTATGTAGTTTTACATATGATTATAGCTTGTTCATTCACATATTAAAGATCCTTTGATTATGGGTTTGTTTTATACACTTGTATGGTCACTAAAGAACATATTTTTCAGCTTAAAAATCGGTTTTAAAGCTATATATATCCGCTGCGTTTTCTAAAAGTTTAAAGGGTTAAACTTGTTTTTATGTTCTATCAAACCCTTCAGTTGAAATATCATTTGAGTTTCATCTTGTCCTGGAATCCTCAAAAAGATGTCTGGTACAGGAAGGTTATAGTCAATCATGTGTGCTGGACAGGCACTTCATCCCCATGATACAGGCTTAACTTTATCCTTGTGAACACATGCTCATTAAAAGGAATAGGATAAAATATGGCACCTTCTCCTGGAATGTTTGGAACAAGATCATCAATAATCATCTGAAGGAATCTTGGAACATCTGAAACTTGTTCCTCACCATAGTTATGTTGTAGACCATTCCATTCAACACTTGAGCAGCAAAGTTGAAAGGTGTTCTTACTATAATGCTTGCAATTGCTGATGAACTTCTCAGAGAAGTGGCATCCCAGCCAGTCTTCCTGTTAGTCATAGTCCTTTGATAAGTGTGCATTAAGAATCTGAATTGAGCACATATATAGGATTTCTTGATCTGCTTTCTTTTAATAGTGCCAGTATAGCCAGTTTGTCTAAAAACATGTAGTACATAGTTTTCATCAAATTCAACTGGTCCATGAGTATCTTCCTCTCCTAATTGAAGTACTCTCCTTATGATCTCTTCATGATAGTTATCTGATTGTTATGGATAGAAGAAACAATCACTTGTTGGCCATTCATCTGCTCTAAATGAGCATGAGTCCATAATTGGACTATATGATCTTTATATATGTCAGGCCTGGCTGTTATAGCATGAAGCATCCTTGTCTGTCTGATTGCTTGTATGATGTCTCTGAAATTTACAGCCTTTGGAGAGTCTAGATCTAGATAAGAACAGAGATTATGATCTCTTACAAATACTAAATCTGTCATATCTGCAATAAAGAGGTTCATTGTTAGAATAGTGCATGCTGATGATGTGTAATGATGAAATCGTGATCAAGTGTATGTCAGAAGGTTGTGTATGTTATGAGATGTTTGAATGTATGATTAAACACTTGATATTGTATGATTTTTGAAACTTAATCAATTGAACCAGTTTGACTTTTCAAAATTCAATAGTTTGTTAATTTTGATCATGAAAATCTTATCTGTTTTCAACTTGATTTTATCCAAATTGTATTATGATGTGTTTTTTAACATTTACAAGTTGTTTTTGTTTAATTCACACATCAATTTGATCTTACAACAATTGGTTCATGAATTCAGATTGACTTTTTAGAGTCAAAGCTGACCATTTAATGCCCATTGAATGAAAATTGCATTTAATGTTTGTATGATAAATGCCATGCCAAAACAAATGATTTTTCATGTTTGTTATATCCTTTTGAACCTGATTAAAAAGTTATAACATATTTCAAATAATTTTCATCATGTTCAAAGATCAAAACTAGTTTTTGTATGAATTTTAGCATGAACTTCATGTCTGATTATGAACCTGATGAAAACTTAATCAAATTTCATCCAATAAACAGTTCATACACAATCAATAAGGGTCATCTAACATATATTCAATGTTTGATTTGGTTTAAATCATCAAATGATTCATGTTTTGATTTCGGTTCAATGTTCGACTTAGATCTAACAATGTTCAAATCAGAATCAAAGAACAGGATGTTTTAATGAATGTTTAATGATAAGAATCATGTTATTATACCTAATCGACCATGAATCAGTAAACAAATCTACTAGAGTTTAGATTTTTAGCTGAACAGGGGTTTAAGGGTTTATCGCACAGTTGATTTTTTTTATTTTAGTAATTTTCTCACTTTCACTCGTGGTAAATGAAAAAATTACAAGTGTGAACTTTATATACAACGGACAAATTGTGCGTCCGTTGTGTGTACAGTGTGTCCGCTGTGTAAAATCAGTTTAACCTAAGATTACATTTTAAGTGTCCGCTGTACAATACACATGTGCTGTATGAACAGTTGTAACACCCGAAATTTTGCTTAGACAAAGGGAAATAATAAGAAGAAAAGAAAAGAAAGAATTTTGGAAGGAAAGGAAAAGAAAGAAAAAGTGGAGGGGGTTTGTGTAAAAAGTATAAAGAAAAGTAAATATCTGATATACATAGGGATGGCTGCCCACACTTTTTCTCACAACCCCAAATCTTCGAAGTGTTCTAGAGAGAGAAAGAGCAGGCCACGGGAATTTGAAGGAAGAACAAGAAGAAGAAGAGGGCGGATTCGAGGTACAAGGTCTCACGGCGATGGGTTTTGAAGAAGCCATACCTAGCAACACAATGTGAGTTCTAAGACCCCTTCTTTTACGCATTTTTGAACGATTTTAGGGCTGGAACACATCTGTAAACTGTTTTCGGGTAATTGGGTGTTTAACCCGTGTATGTATGTATGTGTAAATGTATGATTCGCTTAGAGCTGTTATGGACATAAGGTTTCTAAGGCAAGTATGACATTTAGGATGTTTAGTGTGTTACAAGTGTGTAGTATGGTAGATCTGTACTAAAGGTGTGTTAAGATGATGATCGAAATCTAAAAATGGCACAGGTTAAGTTGCAGATGACTTTACACAGCCGCATTAACTAATGCGGATGGCTAAGAAAATGCGGCTAAGGCATTACACAGCCGCATTAACTAAAGCGGATGGCTAAGAAAAATACGGCTAAGGCATTTACACAGCCGCATTAATTAATGCGGACGGTCAAAGAAATGCGGATGAGTAAAGTAAGTCCATGCGGATGAAGTGAGTCAATGAGGATGAGCATTTGACTAAGTATGGGAAATGCGGATGAGTTAGACTAATGCGGATGACAAATGCGGATGAGCACTTAGAAAAATTCTGACTTCTAGGAAAATGAGTAAGATAGGCTTTGACCTAGGAGATTCCCAGGGGTTATGTAAGTTGACTTTTGAGGTCATAGATGGTATGATGATATGTGTTTGATGGTTATGCATGGAGTATGTTATGTATGTATGATGTTTGCATATTATGTATGATGTAGCCCTATATGATGGTAATGACTGATGACTTGTGTATGCCGATGTTCCTTTTTTCGATACATGTTTATCTTTCCGTGACTTTACGTGTTATGATTAATGAATGAAACGAAAGTATTATGTAACGTAAAGTGAAAGATAATAAAAGAGGAACACGATGAACGAATGCATGTACTAACGTATGAATGAACGAACGTAAAGCTAGTGAGCGTATGTATGAGGCGAGCGACTCTGTGTCGCAACAGACTCGAATGAGATCTTTGTCGCGTATCTCGGTGATGTGTCAGTCTTCGAACATGAGTCGGGGGTTTGTTAATCAGGCCCCGGCACAGTATCAGCTTTCGGGCATGAGTCGGGGATATTACATGAGACAGGATCTATATGGATGAGTAGAGGATCGCATGCTACGTACTGTGTCAGTCTTCGAACATGAGTCGGGGGTTTGTGTACATGCCCCGGCACAGTATCAGTCTTCGGATATGAGTCGGGAGTAGTGCGTGAGAGTGAGATGAGACAAATGAGGAATGGACCGCGTGCTCCGGTACTGTGTCAGTCTTTGGACATGAGTCGGGGGTTTGTGAGCAGGCCCCGGCACAGTATCAGTCTTCGGACATGAGTCGGAAGTATCACGTGAGTTGATGAATGAGAGAGATAATTGTGAAAGAAAGAAAGTATGAAATGAACGAAAGATAATGAACGTAATGAAAGCTAAAGAACGAACGAATGAAAATAATGAACGGAGGAAAAATAGTGATAACGCATGAAACGGGATCCTGGCCACTTGATCTCAGCAATCATGGCTGTGTGCCATGAAGTGGGTAAAGTGTGACCGGATCCAAATAGAAGTTAAACATAAAGAATGAATGAGAGAAGAAGATAAGAATGATATTATCTATGTGTATGTACGTATGATGTGTGTTCATATACGAAAGTATCGTATGATTTTGAAAGAAGTAAAGAACGGTTTTAACGAAAGAAAAGTATGTATTCCATATGAAACTGGAACTCACTCAGCAACGCTGACTTTGATGTGTTTCCAGTTGGCAGGAATGTTGCTGAGGATGGCACGAGGCGACTACTCACTTCCGTTGAGGCTGGCATCCATATTTTGACATGTCATTGTATTTTGAGATGAAAAAGAATGTTGTAAAGTTATGAAATGACATGTTTTAGCTATTAAAGAAAGTTTTAAATTCCGCTGCACGATAAATGTATGTTCTAAAACGTTATATGTGCGATGAATGACCAACCGTAAGGTGGCCGGGAACGGGGCCTTACAAGTTGGTATCAGAGCCAAAGTTTAAGTGAAATGGGTAAATTTTGAAAATAAACCTAAACTTAAACTGAAAAGGGGACAGAAAGGAAGAGAATGCCATCTGAGTAGTTGCGTGCCATCAGGTATTTTCTTAAAGATTAATTGGTATTATGTGCGCATGTGATGTGTTTATGTGTAATGTTAGATTTAGATACGAATGTAGTCAGGACAGGTAATGCTCGGGGTGCGAAGAGTAAAGTAAGTGGCTAATCACAGCTAGCCACTGTAATTAGGGACTTACCATACTTGACATAAACTGAGCTATTTCCTTGAATGACTGTGTTGGTGTTTGAATCTTTCAGTGTGGTAGAAGATGGTCGGTGGTAGATCATCTAAAGTTTCACATGGTGGTGGACGTGGTGCTGAACCGCGTGTCACGAGAGGGAGACCTAGGGTAGAGGAAGTGGTTCATGAGGAAACCGAGACCCCTCATCAGGAGGGGGTAGACGAGAGCGCCAATTTGAGAGCCTCGGTAAAAGAGGCAGTGGTTGAAGAGGTACATCAGGTTATGCAGACGATCTTACCGTCTGCGGTGACCGAAGTGATCAAGGCTGTCCGGGAAGGAGAAAGAAGAGAGAGGAATAGGTCCTCAGGAAGACAGGAGCAACAAGAGCCGGAGACGGTTTTCTCTGATGATGAAGAGGAAGAGGAGGAAGAGCAGGTGCGGGAGACAACACGGGGTTGTAACTACGGGGCGTTTATGAGGTGCAAGCCCCCTACTTTTGATGGTTCTGGCACTACTGCTGATGCTCACCAGTGGGTGAGAGAAATGGAGGCTGTCCTCGATATTAGTGATTGCCAGGAGGACAAGAAGGTGAAGTTTGCTACCCACTCTTTCACGGGGTCGGCTTTGTGCTGGTGGGATAATATAGTCCAGGCCGAGGGTAGCAGGGCCATAGGGAAGATGAAGTGGGCCGAGTTAAAAAGGATGGTGATCGAGGAGTTCAGTCCTCGTCGGGAAATGGACAAAGTTGAGAGAGAGTTCCTGCAAATGGAAGCGGAGACGATGACCCACCAACAGTACACCACCAAGTTTAATGAAATGGCGCGAATGGTTCCGGATCAGGTGACGCTGGTGACTCGAAAGATCAACCGGTATATTTAGGGACTGCCAGCTGACATCCGCAGGCATTTGATTACTGCCCGACCGAGTACCTTTAGGTCGGCAGTGGATTTGGCTGGGAGATTATATGATGAACGGGCTGTGGTGGTGAAAGCTGAGGTTAGTAAGAAGGGAGGTGGTGAGAGAAATTGGCAGGGGAAGAGGTTTGGTCGAGGTGATACTTCGACGAGTAACAAGAAGACGAGGGTGGATGACCGTCGTGTGGTCATGTCAGGAGCAGGGTTGAGGAAGTGTGGCCAGTGTGGAAGGGAGCACTCGGGGGAGTGCAAGTAGGGATCAAACATCTGTTTCAGATGCGGAAAGGCGGGGCATATGTCAAATGATTGCTGGGCAGGCAAATGTTTTAACTATGGGGAAAGTGGTCATATGAGCAGAGACAGCAAGAAGCCGAGGGCTGAGGGTTCAGGGGCGAAGAAGACGGGAGGTGAAGAACCAAGGGCAAAGGCCATGGCATTCACGATGACGTAGGGGGAGGCCAGGATGGTGTCCGGTACGTTTCTGGTGAACCAAACTTTAGCCTCTGTATTATTTGCTTCGGTGCCGTAGGAGTTTTATTTCTGCTGCCTTCTGTACTAAGCTGCCTGTTAGTAGTAGACGTGTTGATGTGCCCTTTGTTGTAGAAACAGCTGTAGGTAAGTCTACTAGGGTCTCTAAGGTGATAGAGGGTTGTGATGTTGAATTGGAGGGCCACAAATTTCCGGTTCGACCCTTTGCTATGACTTTAGGTGGTTTCGATTTGGTGCTTGGGATGGATTGGTTGGCGGACTTTGAGGCGAACATCGTGTGTCACAAGAAGATGATTCAATTGATAGCGCCCGGCGGTGGTTCAGTGACAGTTTATGGTGATCGGGTTACTACGATTGCGCAGGTGATCTCAATGGTTGTGGCGGGAAAATGCATGAGGCGTGGGTGCAGCACCTACTTATGTTATGTAAAAGATGTAGAAACGCCAACACCACAACTATCCGATGTTCTGGTGGTGTGTGATTTTCCAGACTTGTTCCCGGAAGACTTATCGGGATTGCCACCTGACCGAGAGATCGAGTTCCAGATTGACCTGATACCGGGTGCTCAACCTGTTGCCAAAGCACCATACCGATTGGCTCCGACGGAAATGAAAGAGTTGATGGAGCAGTTGCAAGAGCTGTTGCATAAGGGGTTTATTAGACCGAGTATCTCACCTTGGGGTGCTCCAGTCCTGTTCGTAAAGAAGAAAGATGGTAGTATGAGGATGTGCATCGACTACCGTGAGCTGAACAAGTTGATGGTGAAAAATAGATACCCCTTGCCAAGAATCGATGATTAGTTTGATCAAATTCAAGGTGCCAGTTGGTTTTCAAGAATAGATCTTCGATCGGGCTACCATCAGCTGAAAGTGAAGGAACAAGACATCCCTAAAACAGCTTTTCGTATGCTCTACGGTCACTACGAGTTTCTTGTCATGTCATTTGGTTTGACTAATGCGCCAGCTGCTTTTATGGATCTGATGAACCGAGTGTGTCGGCTGATGTTGGATAAATCAGTGATCGTGTTTATTGATGACATCCTGATTTATTCAAGAAGCGAAATAGAGCATGCCGGTCACATTTGAGAAGTATTAGAGACGTTGAGAAGGGAGAAATTGTACGCCAAGTTCTCTAAGTGCGCATTTTGGTTGCGCGAGGTTCAATTTTTGGGTCACGTGGTTAATCCGGAGGGAATTATGGTTGATCTGGCAAAGGTGGAAGCAGTAATGCAATGGAAGTCTCCACAGACACCATCCGAGATCCGTAGTTTCTTGGGTTTGGCGGGCTACTACAGAAGATTCATTCAAGGCTTCTCCAAAATTGCTTCTCCACTAACCAAGTTGACCCGGAAACATGTGAAGTTTGTATGGGGTCAAGCTCAAGAAAAGGCATTTGAAGAATTGAAGGCGAGATTGACCCAAGCTCCAGTGTTAGCATTACCCGATGGAAGCGATGACTTGGTGGTTTATTCGGATGCTTCCTACTCGGGGTTGGGGTGCGTATTAATGCAAAGGGGAAAGGTGATAGCCTATGCATCCTGACAGCTGAAAATTCATGAGGTTAACTATCCTACTCATGATTTGGAGCTAGCGGCTATGGTCTTCGCGTTAAAAATTTGGAGGCACTACCTCTACGTAACGAAGTGCACCATCTTCACAGACCATAAGAGCTTGAAGTACTTCTTCGAGCAAAAAGATTTAAATATGAGGCAGAGGCGATGGTTGGAGCTGATAAAAGACTATGATTGTGAGATCCATTACCATCCGGGCAAAGCCAACGTGGTGGCTGTTGCCCTTAACCGAAAGGAGAGGCCTGAACCGATACGGGTGAAGGCATACCAATTGATTATGACCTCGGATGTGATGAAGCAAGTCAAAGAGTTTCAAGATGAGGCACTGAAGGAAGATCATCTTAACTTAGAACGAATGAGAGGTCTTGTCACGGAACTGGGTGAAAACACGTTTGGTGTCAAGACTCGATTTGGGCGAATGTGGATTCCTCGTTTTGGGGATCTACGAATGAAGATTATGGACGAAGCCCACAAAACTCGATACTCCATTCATCCCGGTGCTACCAAGATGTACCAAGACATGAAGAAAGATTAGTGGTGGCCGGGTATGAAGCGTGATGTGGTGGAGTATGTGAGTAAATGTCTCACTTGTTTGCAAGTAAAGGCAGAACATCAGAAGCCATATGGGAAGATTCAACCTTTGGATATACCGGAATGGAAGTGGGAGCACATCACCATGGACTTCATTACGAAGCTGCCGCGTACTCCGAAAGGGTATGATGCGATATGGGTGATTGTTGATCGTCTGACGAAGAGTGCTCACTTCCTACCGATACGCGAGACATACTCGTCCGAGAGGTTGGCCGATCTTTTCATCAAAGAGATTGTGACTCGTCATGGTGTACCGGTGTCAATTGTGTCAGATCGCGACACCCGGTTTACATCCAAATTCTGGAAGAAATTCCACGATGCTATGGGGACGAGGTTACATATCAGTACCGCTTATCATCCCTAAAATGATGGTCAGTCGGAAAGGACAATTCAGACATTTGAAGACATGCTTCGGGCATGTGTGATTGACTTTAGGGGAAGTTGGGATGACCATATACCGTTAGCTAAATTCTCGTACAACAACAACTATCATGCCAGTATTGGCATGCCACCTTATGAGATGCTATACGGTAGGAGATGCAGGACACCCGTATATTGGGGTGATATTGGTCAAAAGGAATTGGGAAGCGTCGATGTGGTCGAGGCTATGACTGAAAAGCTTGAAAGGATCAAGGCCTACATGAAGGCAGCCAAAGACAGACAGAAGTCGTATGCGATAAACGACGCTGGCCGATCGAATTCCAGGTGGGTGACCGGGTTATGTTAAAGGTCTCACCTTGGAAAGATATCATTCGATTCCGAAAGCGGGGCAAGTTGAGTCCGCGGTACATAGGCCCTTTCCGAATCATTGGTCGAGTAGGAGAGGTGGCCTATAGATTGGAGTTGCCAGATGAGCTAAGTGGAATTCACCCTACCTTCCACGTATCTCATCTGAGAAAGTGTTTGGCCAATGAAAATATGATTGTTCCGCCGGGAGATATCGAAGTAGATGAACGACTCAATTATGTGGAGCAACCAATGGCAATCATCGATAGAAAAGTCAATTGTACACGCACAAGGGGAACCTCAAAAGTTGTTCGAGAAAGAGAAGGAGCCTGAGGAGATTGCACCCCTGTTTCAAAACATACAAGAGGCCAGCAAGAAGGACGGTGTCAAGAAAATCATTAGCTGGAAATACAATGCTGAGCTTAAACTATTCATTATTAAGAGGAGGGGTGAAAAAATATATTATCTAAACAAGGGGAAGGCATTCAAGACCTTGCCTAGATGCGACTTGAGGAGGCTAGCTGAGATCCCACCGATAGATGTTGATGCTAGTGAAAGGGCAATGATGTTGGAGAAGGAGATTAAGTAAGGGCTGAATGATAACATTCAAGCTTTCGGCTATATGAAGCCCGAGAGATGGAGGTCCAAGAAGGACTTGGATTGGGCCACAGGCAAAGGAAAGATTATGTTAAAACTGAATCCTGTAAAGACTGTAACTCGAGTATGTGTGCCCAATCCACTTCCCCCTATGCTGAAAGACTTTTTCAAGTGGTTCTATGACAACAATACTGGGGAAGATGTGATACGGATTAAAGGGGATCAGGAGATTAGATTATTTGTTCAGATGGAAGTGTTTTTTTGGAGATGAAGGTTTGAAGATCTTATGTGAAAATCACATTAAAGTAGGAGCCAGAGCTGAAACCAGATCTTAAGCCAGTCTCTTTATGAGAGTGGGAAACAAGGCTAGAGGGTTGAGGGCAGAAGTCAGGGAGCTTACTCAAAAAGTGATCCAAGCTAACAAAACGAGAATGGACATGCAGGACTTAGCTAAGCAATTTTGATAAGCGAGTGCACATGCTGAGGATGATATGATTTGAGAGGCTGGAGCTGATAAAGAAGCCGAATCGAAAGCCAATGAAGATAAAGGGCAAGGGGGAGACCAGGCTGGAGCTTAAATCGAGAATCAAGAGCAAGCCGGTGAGATCCAACCTAGGGGGAGTATTGAAGATCAAGTATAGGTTGGACTCACCTTAGTTAGTCGTTTATTTTAGTTTATTTGTAATAGGTTTAATGTTATTTGTCTATTTTATGTAAATAGCAATTAGTATTAGTTTTTGTAGAAGTTTCACTGACCAAGCGAAACTACCAGCAAAACTATAGTTTCGTTGGTAGTCAGCTGACTTAGGTCACCCGGTGAAACTGTGTTTCGCAGCCGGGTGAATCTATGTTGTTGGTCAGGACAGTTTCGCTAATCAGCAAAACTGTCAGCAAAACTAGCATATCTATATATATGTAACTTGTAATCGGTTTGTGCAAGTTTTGTACAATCCTAATTGAGAATATACTTTGCATTACTCATATTATTGCATTTGTTTGGCTGGAATCATCTGTTTATCTTCTTTGAGAATTGTTTGATTGTTGTTTGATTTCAAAATAGTATTACATTGAAACAATTTTCATAGATTATTGTTTGGACTGTATTTCAGTGGGATTTGAGTTTATATTATATCATTTGCACTGTGTTTTGATTATCAATGGACCTATATAGGTAGTCACCACCCTACCTATAAACTCATTAAAGTTACTACAAACCTATCTACATTCTTGTATACTCATATGTTAATAATCCTAGTTGATGTTCACTAGCCAAAACTTATAAAATATGTGAGAGTTAAGACGCATGAGCATTTCTTTCTTACCGGTGTGCATGGTTTCTGTGTTCATTAGCTATTGATACTCGACTCCTTATAGTAACCCTACATATTTCAAAACACACACATATACATACCTCCATGATTACAGCTTATAATAAACCAAGGGACAACATAGGACCTTCCCGTTTGTTGTTCTTATCAATTTAAAACACGATAATAATAAAGTGATTAAAGATTCGTGTGTATCAGACTAGGTATTTTACCCAAACCTGTAACACCAGGATTTTTGAAGGAAATGAAGAATAAAAGGAGGAAATGCAATTTAACCCAAGATGAGGGGTTAAATATGCCAAAAGTACAAAATTTATAATAATTTTATGCAAAAGGTGGCATGGCCGCCCATGTTGCCTGCACACTTCATTTAATTCGAGATTTTAGAGAGAGAAAGAAGGAAAGCTTCGGATTTTAGAGAGAACTTCAAGCAGGATTCAAATTCAAGGTAAGAATTGGTGTTTTTAAGTTGTTCTTGGCTAGATTTTGTTGGATTCTTTATGCCCAAGACACATAGAACATTGATGTGGTTAGTACGTTATGATCCAAGTCGGGTCATACCCAATAACAAGTCTAGCAAATACCAATAATGATTTAATTGATGATATGATCATGGAATTAAATAATTACACCAATTTAGAAAATGGGTTTTCTAAATAAATTGTATATGAGATAGAACAACTTATAAGGATATTTTGTTCATGGAAATTATTTGTAATGTTATTTAATTAGGTTAAATAAGATCAAATAATAAAAGTGTGTATAATTTTTATAATTAAAAGGTTAATTATACAACTTATTAAGGAACTAGTTAAAATAATTAGGTGTTTTAAAATGGGTGGGAAACCCATTTGAAAAGCAATTTTCGGCCGCCCCTAATGGGGGTTCTTTTGGTCTTTTGTTACCTTGGAACAACAACATAATTGATGAGTTCTCATTACACACTTTGACACACTCTCTCTTACATTCAAGAAGAGGTTTTTTCTCTCTTTTTAGAAGAAGAACAAAGCTGAAAGAAAAGGGTTTCTGCAGCTATTATCTTGCACGTTTTTGGTGACAAATCCTAGCAAAAGAGGTGTTTGCTTCACACTGGTGGGTATGCAAGCTTGAGGATTCTACCTTGGTGTTTTGGTCATTCAAGGACATCTCCATCTTCAACAATATCACGTTTTTGACAGCTGTAAAAAGGTTGTACCTTTTGTGTTATTATGGTTGTTTTATTCTTCTTGATAGCTAGTTCTTACACATATAAACGATCCTATGTTCTTGGGTTTGTTGAGACAAAGTTATGAACTTTAATTTTCAGATTATAAAACATGATATTAAGCTCTTATTCCGCTGCGTTTTTATTGTTTAAATGGTTAAGCAACTAAGTTTATGGTCCAACAAACCCAACATTGGCATCTAGAGCCGGATATATGGATGACTAGCTTCAATAGTCCTTGTAAAATTGGTTTTATGGGGTTTTAATAACCTAATATGGGATATTTTGTGATGATATAATGAATCTCTTATGTTTCAAGGTTTAATCTAGCATGCTTAAGTATAAAACCTTGAAAGATTTACATCAAATGGTTGATTGTGTTGTTTGGACAAACCTTAAAATTTGAGTTCATGTTGGCTGAAATTTTAGGTCTGAAATAAGGGATTCATTGTTGTTCTTGGATGTTGAATATATTTCATATTTTGGTGCATAACATAGCCTTGGCCTTATGTGTTTGGTTTTGGTTGATTATGATTTGTCATGTTGGTTTTGGTTTATAAAAGGGTTGTAATATTTGTGTTTGTAATTTGGGTTGTAATAATTTATTCATTTGGTTGTATAATAAATAGATTAGGTGCATTTATTTTATTAGAAAATTATATTAGGATATAATTTTGTAAAAGTAAGATGCACAAGATGAAGACCCAAAGATGGACATAAAAGGCATGGACACTTGAAGTTTTTGATGTGGATTCAAGTGGGAGTTCATGGATACATATGATGTGTCATTATTTAACCCTTAGGAAAGACCTTATGACAACACTTGTGATGGCAAACAAGTGTAGTCAACTTAGTGGCTATGGTTATGCACTTATGTTTGTATGATTATGCTTGTTTAGTTGTTTGTTGTATGGTTGTTGGTTGATATTTGGATATACATAAGAAACTCACTAACAAACTTAACAAGCTGAAAAATGATGGTTCTTTATCATTAAGTAGTTAATAAAAGGTTATTAAAAGGATTAATGATTTTAATAAAAGTGGTTTTATTAAAAATGAACCATAGGGTACCTTGTATTTAAAAGCATGCAAATATAAGGTACATAGAGTTTTCAAAACTAGAATTAATGAAAACAAAAAATCCCTTTGGAAACAAGTTTAACACCATCCTTTTACTTGACACTCAAATCACTAGAGAACTATTTGTGGGATAAAGGTTACCTAACCACTTTTAGGGAACTTGTGTTTTTGAGGTGGGCTTAACGTACTTGTGGGATAATGGTCACCTAACCACTTGTATGTATAAACTCACACGTGCGTGTAAGTAGGACGACTTGAATTTGAAACCATGTGCATAGGGTCACCGAAGCATGGCGTACAATGGTGTTGATGGGATTATACATGCCAACTAAACATAAGATGTTTAACCGATCCCATAAGGCTAGAAATTGCAAAAGGTTGCAAATAGTCAAATGTTGACTACCTTGTTAATTTAAATAATGGGATAAAGGTCACCTAACCATCATTTAAATATAACGTAGGATTCTAGGTTTTAATTATTAATTATCTATAAGACATTAAAGGGTATTAATGATTAAAACATAATTTTTCAGAAATACTAATATGAACTTTGTAAATTTTATAGAAATGGCCACAAACAATAACGCTACCACCCCGACCGTCCATACCCTATCGTTGAGAACTATCTTAGAGAGGGATCGTCTTAACCACAATAATTTCATGGACTGGTTTTGAAACTTGAGAATCATTCTCAAGCAAGAGAAAAAGGCCTATGTCCTAGACGATCCCATTCCTGACAAACCCGACCCCGAGGATGTTGAGGCCTATAACGACTGGCTTCAGTACACTGAGGATTCCATGCAGGTTTCTTGCCTCATGTTGGGAACTATGATTCCTGAACTCCAAAAGGATTTGGAGCATCATGGGGCATATGACATGATTACCCAGTTGAAGGAAATGTTCCTTCAACACGCTAGGGTAGAGCGCTTCGAAACAGTTCGAGCGCTTCATGCGTGTCATCTGGAAGAAACCCAACCGATATCATCTTATGTACTCAAGATGAAAAGCCGCATTAATCACCTCGACAGGCTTAACTGTCCCGTCTTTAAGGAGTTGGCCACGGATTTGATCCTTAATGGGCTAACTAAAAAGTTTGAGACGTTCATAATGAATTATAATATGAACGGATGGGACAAGAGCATTGGTGAGCTTCACGCAATGCTCACAACAGCTAAGGCGGGGATGGGTAGAAAGGTTTTACCTGTTCTCTCGATCAATGAGGGAGGCTATAAGAAAAGGCCATTCCCCGATCCCAAGGCAAATGTTGCCAAAGGAAAGGGTTACGTTAAAGGGAAAGGGAAAGGGAAGGTTAGAGCGGAACCTCCAAAGCCTAAGCTTAAGAAGTCTAAGGTAACGGAGAACGATCCATGCTTTGAGTGTGGTGAGATAGGACATTGGAAACGAAATTGCCCAACCTATCTCAAACAGTTGAGGAACAAGAGGGATGCTGGGAAAACCTCAGGTACAACTTTCATGATTCACATTGGTTTAAATGTTATTTCTTCAAACACGTGGGTATTGGATACCGAATGTGGAACTCATATTTGCAATTTGTTGCAGGGGTTCAAAAGAAATATGCACTTCAAGAAGGGAGACATAAGTCTCTACATAGGAAACAGAGCAAAAGTTGTTGTCGAAGCCCAGGGAGACTATAGTTTGAAACTTTCAAATGGTTTGGAAGTTGTTCTTAAGAACATTTTGTATGCTCCTAGTTTGACTAGGAACATAATCTCTATTTCCATTTTAAAACAATGTGGTTATGATTTAAAGTTTGTAAAAAATGGTATTTATGTTTGTATGGATGATATTTTTTATTTCAAGGCTATCCCTTTTAATGGAATCTATGAATTAGTTCATGGTGATTCATCCTTTGATAACTCATTATGCCAAACAAACACCAAGAAACTTAAAATGGGTTTAAGTGATTCATATCTTTGGCATTGTCGTCTTGGTCACATAAACAAGATTCGGATTCAAGCACTTCAAAAGAATGGTCTTTTGAAAACAAATGAAAATGGTTCATTTGATAAGTGTGAATCTTGTTTACAAGGTAAGATGACCAAGTCGCCCTTTAGTGGTACTAACGAGAGGGCAAAAGTCTTATTGGGAATCATACATTCGGATGTATGTGGTCCTTTTAAGACAATGACTTGAAATTGGAAAGATACTTCATTACCTCTACCGATGATTATAGTCGCTATGGTTATGTGTACTTGATGGCACATAAACATGAATCTTTTGAAATGTTCAAAAACTTCAAGAATGAAGTAGAAAATCAACTCAACAAAACGATCAAAGTTCTTCGTTCAGATAGAGGAGGTGAATACCTAAGTGAGGCTTTTCAGGATCATCTAAGAAGTTGTGGGATCATTTCACAACTTACTCCACCTAGAACACCACAACATAATGGTGTGTCCAAAAGGAGAAACCGAACCCTATTGGATATGGTTCAATCTATGATGGCTGTAAACTCACTACCTCTATATTTTGGGGTTTCGTATTACTCTCTGCAGCTTGTATTTTGAATATGGCCCCGACCAAGAAAGTGGATTCAACACCTTTTGAAATATGGCATGGAAGAGTTCCATCGCTATCATATTTAAAGGTATGAGGTTGTGAAGCTTATGTTAAGCAAAACCCCCAAAACAAGTTGGAAAGTCGATCTACTAAGTGTATATTTGTTGGATATCCCAAAGACTGTATTGGATACTACTTCTTTTATCCAACAGAGCAAAAGGTATTTATTGCTCGAAAGGCAGAGTTCTTGGAAGCCAAGTTCCTTATGGAAGGAATGACGTATAGAACAGTGGAATTTGGTGAGGATCAAGTTCCATAAGCCGATACATGTTTGGTTGACACTAGCAATCTACAGGAGGTTGTTGATGATGATTAAGAGGTTGATCGACACACTCAAAACGTTCGCAAATCTGGTAGAGTTAGCATTCCACCTGAAAGATATGGATTTTTCATGAATGGATGATATGTGGTTGACTCCGATGAGCCAACTACATACCATGATGCAATGTCCAATTCAGACTGTGACAAATGGCTGGAAGCCATGAACGTAGAGATGCAATCCATGTATGACAACCAAGTTTAGGAATTGGTTGACCTTCCACCTAACTCCAAATCGGTTGGATGCAAGTGCGTTTTCAAGAAGAAAACGGACATGCATGGAAACTTGGATACTTACAAGGCAAGACTTGTAGCAAAAGGTTTCACTCAAACTCAAGGGGTTGATTATGATGAAACCTTCTAGCCTGTGGCAATGCTAAAGTCAATTAGGATAATGTTTGCCATAACTGCTCATTATGACTATGAGATTTGGTAGATGGATGTCAAAACCGCTTTTCTTAATCGAAATCTCGAAGAGACTGTCCATATGGTTCAACCTGATGGTTTTATCGATCCAAAACATCCTAATAAAGTATGCAAGTTAAAAAGATCAATCTATGGATTGAAACAAGCATCGAGAAGTTGGAATCAACGTTTTGATGAAGAAGTGATTAAATTTGGATTCATCAAGAACGCTGATGAAGCTTGTGTATATAAGAAAGCTAGTGGGAGCGTCATCACTTTCCTAGTATTATATGTTGATGACATACTACTATTTGGAAATAACATTCCAACCTTGGAAGGTGTAAAAACCTAGCTTGGAAGTTGTTTTTCCATTAAGGATCTTGGTGAAGCCGCCTATATTCTAGGAGTAAAGATCTATAGGGATACATCAAGGTGGTGATTCCAGCTTCTCGATGCTTGTTTCAATCCATAGATTGATTTCTTTAACTTGCATACTTTATTAGGATGTTTTGGATCGATAAAACCTTCAGGCTGAACCATATAGACATCTTCCTCAAGATATCCATTTAGGAAAGCGGTTTTGACATCCATTTGCCTAATCTTATAATCATAATGAGCAGCTATGGCAAACAATATCCTTATAGACTTTAGCATCGCAACAGGTGAGAAGGTTTCATCACAATCAACCCCTTGAGTTTGAGTGAAACCCTTTGCTACAAGTCTAGCTTTATAAGTATCCAAGTTTCCATGCATATCGGTTTTCTTCTCGAAAACCCACTTACTTCCAACTACCTTGGAATTAAGAGGTGCTACAACAAGTTCCCAAACTTGATTGTCATACATGGATTGCATCTCAACGTTCATGGCTTCAAGCCATTTTTCACAATCCAAATTGGACACTGCATTATGGTATGTGGTTGGTTCATCTGAATCTACCACATAGCATCCATCCATTAAAAATCCTTATCTTTCAGGTGGATTACTAGTTCTACCACTTCTGCGAACGTCTTGTGTGTATTGATCAACCCCTTGATCATCCTCAACATCCTCATGTTGAATGCTAGTTTCAAGCAAACGTGCATCGGGTTGTGGTTCTTGATCCTCTTCAAGATCTACTGTTCTACTGCTAGCTCCTTCCATAAGGAACTTTGCTTTTAAGAACTCACCCTTTCTGGCAACAAGCACCTTTTGTTCCAGTGGATCATAGAAATAATATCCCATAGAATCTCTAGGATATCCCAAAGATACACTTGGTGGATCGGGCTTCCAATTTGTTTGGGGTGGGAGTCTTAACATAAGCCTCACAACCCCAGACCCTTAAGTATGATAGGGATGGAACTCTTCCATGCCATATCTCAAAAGGTGTCCTTTCCACCTTTTTGGTTGGGGCCATATTTAGAACACGGGCCGCGGAGAGAAAAGCGAAACCCCAAAATGATAGATGCAATGTGCTTCTAGCCATCATAGATCGGGCCATATCCAATAAGGTTCGATTCCTCCTCTCAGACACACCATTATGTTATGGTGTTCCAGGTGGAGTGAGTTGCGAGACAATCCCACAACTCCTAAGATGATCTTGAAAAACATCACTTAGGTATCCACCTCCTCTATCGGTGCGGAGAACTTTAATCGACTTGTTGAGTTGATTTTCTACTTCATTCTTGAAGATATTGAATATTTCAAAAGCTTCATCTTTGTGCCTTAATATGTATACATACCCATAGCGACTATAATCTTCGGTAAAGGTAATGAAGTATCTTTCACCATTCCTAGCCATTGGCTTAAAAGGACCACATACATCCGAATGTATGATTCCTAATAAATCTTTTGCCCTTTCGTTAGTTCCACTAAAGGGTTCCTCAGTCATTTTTCCTTGTAAAAAGATTCACATACATCAAATGAATCACATTCATTTGTTTTTAAAAGACCATTCTTTTGAAGTGTTTGTATACGTTTCTTGTTTATATAACCAAGACGACAATGCCAAAGATAGGTATCACTGAAATCCAACTTGGGTTTCTTGGTGTTAGTTTGGTACAATGAACTATTTAAAGTATTTTCATGAACCAATTCATAAATCCCATTAATGGGAATAGCTTTAAAATAGAACATATCATTTAAAGAAACATGAATATCATTTTCAACAAAAGATAATACATAATCATAATGTCTTAATTGGGATACAGAAATAATGTTCCTAGTCAAACTAGGAGCATACAAAACATTCTTCAAAATAACATCCAAGCCACTTGGAAGTTTTAGGATGTAGTCCCCATGAGCTTCAACTAAGACTTTAGTTCCATTGCCCATGAAGAGGCTACTATCCCCTTGATTGAAGTCCCTACTTCTTGTGAACCCCTGCAACAAATTGCAAATATGAGTTCCACATCCGGTATCCAATACCCATGTGTTAGAAGATGTAACATTAATATCAATATGAATCATGTATATTGTACCTGAGGTCTGCCCGGCATCCCTCTTTGCTTTCAACTCTTGGAGATAGACAGGATAATTCCTTGCCCAATGTCCAATCTCCCCACACTTGAAGCATGGGTCATTAGTAGCAACCTTTTGCTTCTTCTCTTGTGGTTTGGGGGGCACCCTTGCCACCCCCTTCCCCTTTCCCCAAACGGGTCCCTTACCCTTGGCAACTTTTGCCTTGGGTGCGGGATGAGGCCATTTGTTGTTCCCACCTTCATTGATGGTGAGAACGGGTAAAACCCTTTTACCCATGGCCGCCTCGCCCGTTTTAAGCATTGAGTGAAGCTCACTAATGCTCTTGTCCCATGCATTCATGTTGTAATTCAACACAAATGTCTCGAACCTTTTGGTAAGGCCATTTAGGATCAAATCCGTGGCCAATTCCTTCGAGACGGGACAATTAAGCCTCTCGAGGCGGTCAATATGACTTTTCATCTTAAGTACATAAGATGAAACAGATTGGTTGTCGTCCATACGACATGCATAGAGTGCTCGAACCGTTTTGAAGCGCTCAACCCTTGCTTGCTGTTGGAACGTTTCCTTCAGCTGGGTTATCATGTCATAAGCTCCGTGATGTTCATACTCATTTTGGAGATCCGGAGTCATGCTCGCTAGCATGAGAAAAGTCACTTGGACGGAGTCCTCAGTGTATTTCAGCCAATCGTTGTAGGCCTCCTCATCATCCTCAATAGGTTGATCGGGGATAGGGTCGTCTAAAACATATGATCTTCTCTCTTGCTTGAAAACGATTCTCAAGTTTCTATACCAATCAATAAAGTTGTTATGATTTAGACGTTCCTTTTGTAGGATCGCTCGTAATGATTGGCTGGACGTGGATGAGTTATCATGATTGTCATTATTGGTGGCCATCTATAAAATTTAACAAAGATCTATTTTAGTATTTTCGATGTTGTTATTTTTAATAATTAATGCCTTTTAAGGTCATTTTTATATTAAAATCTAGAACCCAACATTACATTTAAATTGTGGTTAGGTGACCTTTATCCCACGATTTAAATTAATAAGGTGGTCAACGATTGACGGTCGCAACCATTTGCAACTTCTAGAGGCATGGGATCGACGTTAAACATCATATGTAAAGTCGGCATGTTAATCCCATCAACACCTTTTGGAAACCATATTGTAGGTGATCCATTTAACATGGTTTGCAAATCAAGACATCCTACTTACACATACGTGTGAGTTTGCCAAAATGAGTGGTTAGGTGACCTTTATCCCATAAATATGGCATTCTCACCTTAAGTCATAAGTTCCCTCAAAGTGGTTAGGTGACCTTTATCCCACTAAGAGTTCCCAAGTGACTTAAGTGTTGTGTAAAAGGGCGGTGTTGATCTTGTTTTAGAATATTTAGAGGTTTCATAATTCTAGTTTAGAAAACTCTATGTACTTGTATTTGTATGCTTTCAAATACAAGATACCCTATGGTCCTTTGATTAAAACCTACTTTTAATCTTTAAAATCATTAAATCATTTTAGTAACCTTCTATTAACTTTTAATGATTAGGAACCATCAATTTTTAGCTTGTTAAGCTTGTTAATGAGTTTGTAATGTATGACTAAATATCAACCAAATAATCAAACAACAAACAATCAAACAAGCATAAACATATAAATATGAGTGCATAACCTTAGCTACTAAGTTGAAAACACTTGTTTGCCATCACAAGTGTTGTCATAAGGTCTCTCCAAAGGGTTTGTAATGACACATTATATATGTCCATGGACTCCCACTTGAATCCATATCCAAATACTTCAAGGTCCATGTCTTTGATGTCCATCTTTGGGTCTTGATCTTGTGCATCTTCCTTTTACAAAAATTGCATCCTAATACATTTTTCTAATAAAAGAAATGCACCTAATCTATTATTACATAACCAAATGAATAAATAATTACAACCCAAATAATAAACGTAAATATTACAACCCAATTGAATGAATAAAAACAACCTTTCCAATCATCCAAATAACATAAGGCCTAAGCTTGGTTATGCACTATTATATGAGCAATCATAAACATCATTCAACAAACAAAATAAACCCCATCAAACCCCAAATTTTCAGCCAACATAAACTGAAAATTTGGGTTTGTTTGTCCAAACAAACAACAACCAAATATATCAACCAATTGACATTCCTATCTTTCAAAGTTTAATCATAAGCATAAAGATATAACTTTAAAAGACTTGGGGTTTACTAAATTAACCAAAATCAGCCTCTAATGAGTTGATTATTATCTTTTAAAACCAATTTTAAAGAACAAGAACAAGCAAGTTATCCACATAACCGGCTCTTGATGCCATTGCAGGGTTTGTTAGAACATAAAACCATGTTTAACCATTTAAACATTCAGAAAAACGCAGCGGATATATTACTTTATAAACTTGATTATAAAGCTGAAAAACATGTTCTTAAGTGACAACATTTGTGTATTAAACAAACCCATAGAAAAAAGGATCATTTATGTGAATAAACAAGCTATGAACATACGTATATGTACATAAAATCACAGCCACAATGAGCTGTGATTACTACCTCTTTCAGCAGCAAAAACCGACCAAAGAAGGAAGATTAGATGTCCAAAATCGGCCAAGTCTTCAAGATTAGAGGTCCTCAAGCTTGTATACCCCAAGCTTACTTGCAAAGGCACCTTCTTGTTAGGAAGAAAACACCACCAAATCAGCTCCAAAACCCTTTCTTGTTCTTCTTGTTTCCGTAAACAAATGAGAGAGAGAGGGAGAAGTTTTTCAAGTTTGCATGTATAGGATAGAGTGCAAAATGGAGTGTTCAACTAGTTAATATGTTTTTTGTATTTCCAAGAAGCAAAAGAACCAATGATATCCTGGGGGGCGGTCGAAAATTGGGTTAAAAACCCTTTCCCCCTTAAAATTTTACACAACACATATTAACTAGTCTTTTAATTAGGATATACAAGTAACCTTTTTATTGTATAATCCTAACACTCCTATTATTAATTTGTGATGTTATTTAACACACTTAAATAACATTACAAATAATATCATTGAACAAAATGTACTAATAATTTGTTCCATCTCATATGCAACTTATTTAGAAAACCTATTTTCTAAATTTGGTGTAGATATTTAATTGCATGATCATATCATCAATTAAATATTAATTGGTGTTTGCTAAGCTTGTTATTGGGTATAACCCGACTTGGATCATAACGTACTAACCACATCAACATTCTACGTGTCTTGGGCATATAGAATCCTATATCTGCTATAGGATCCATCATGTATGCGATGATATGCACTGGACCGGACATGTCATGCACGTTAAGCATGACAAGCAGATATCACCAGAATCCAGGTAATAGCCATTGGATGGCTGTTAAAAGTATATTAAAATACCTTAGGAGGACTAAGGATATGTTTCTAATATATGGATCTGATGAAGA
This sequence comes from Flaveria linearis, assembly GCA_024085815.1. NCBI lineage: Eukaryota > Viridiplantae > Streptophyta > Magnoliopsida > Asterales > Asteraceae > Flaveria > Flaveria linearis. The sequence goes on along the minus strand of CM044010.1, from coordinate 44,407,808 downwards.
GGAGCTCGTTGTAAGGGTTACATGGATGCGAGTTTCCAAACTGATCGAGATGATTCTCCATCACAGTCGGGGTATGTCTTCATTATGAATGGAGGAGCAGTGTCCTGGAAAGTTCAAAACAAGATGTTGTAGCATTGTCCACTATAGAATCCGAATACATAGCCGCCTCATTAGCAGCTCAGGAAGCTGCATGGATAAAGAAATTTATCACCGATCTAGGGGTGGTCTCTACCATTCAAGCCCCCTAGAAATCTTTTATGTTAACGAGGGTGCGATTGCACAAATCAAGGAACCCCATGCATATCAAAAGACTAGACACATTGAGCGGAGATTGAACTACATAAGGGATGAAGTTGAAAAGGGAAAAATATGTATTCGTAAAGTTGACACCGATCAAAACATTGCGGATCCACTCACGAAGCTCCTTGAAAGGGCAAAGCATGAAGGTGAAACTGGTGCCTTAGGACTTCGATATTCTAGTGATTGGAATTGACCTGTTTAGTATTTAAAAGCTTGGAACAATGTAATATTTAACTCTTTCATATATACATATTTGTGATATTTTGAGTTATGTTCATTTTAGAATGTATACATCTATGAATATGTTAATTATTCTAAATGTCTATAGTCGATCATGTTTGTGGGAGCAAATATGAACGTAAGACTATTATGAACATGGATTGGTGGATATTCATAAGGCATGAATACAGAGCAATTGGTTGCTACCAAGGTTCATAGATATTCGTGGGATACGAATATTGGACTGACCAGTGTCTTAAATTTTACTATGTGGAATCTTTTAGATTGATCATAAGTAAATTTGAGTAAAGGCGAATATCATTTGGTATCCTCCGACCTGACATACATATTGGGTTTTGATATTCACCAATGTGTCATACCTTGAGCTAGTGCTTCACTGCTCTAAAATAATGGACAGTACATAAGGCTATGGTCAGGTGTGACACGAGGTGATTGTGAGAAACGTATGTAGTCAAGATGGAATTTGTTCCTCTTATTCATTGAGAGTAAGATGTCTAAGGCCTGATTAAGCTAAATCAACAAGGAATGGTCATTCTGTGTCCTTGGATTTAACATGACATCTGTAACAAAATGATAAATGATTTATTCACCTAAATCATTTCAAGTTGGATAATTGAAGGGGATGATGTTATTGAATGGGTTTAAGTCGTGCGTATTAAGGGTAGTAAATCGTTGTTTGGCAGTATTTACTGCTTGCATCAATCTTCTATGAATCTTGTGCAAGTGGGAGATTGTTGGGTTCTTTATGCCCAAGACACATAGAACATTGATTTGGTTAGTACGTTATGATCGAAGTCGGGTCATACCCAATAACAAGTCTAGCAAACATCAATAATTATTTAATTGATGATATGATCATGGAATTAAATAATTACACCAATTTAGAAAATGGGTTTTCTAAATAAATTGTATATGAGATAGAACAACTTATAAGGATATTTTGTTCATGGAAATTATTTGTAATGTTATTTAAGTAGGTTAAATGACATCAAATAATAAAAGTGTGTATAAGTTTTATAATTAAAAGGTTAATTATACAACTTATTAAGGAACTAGTTAAAAATAATTAGGTGTTTTAAAATGGGTGAGAAACCCATTTGAAAATCAATCTTCGGCCGCCCCTAATGGTGGTTCTTTTGGTCTTTTGTTACCTTGGAACAACAACACAATTGATGAGTTCTCATTACACACTTTGACACTCTCTCTCTTACATCAAGAAGAGGTTTTTTCTCTCTTTTTAGAAGAAGAACAAAGCTGAAAGAAAATGGTTTCTTCAACTATTATCTTGCACGTTTTTGGTGACAAATCCTATCAATAGAGGTGTTGGCTTCACACTTGTGGGTATGCAAGCTTGAGGACATCTACCTTGGTGTTTTGGTCATTCAAGGACATCTCCATCATCAACAATATCACGTTTTTGACAGCTCTACAAAGGTTGTACCTTTTGTGTTATTATGGTTGTTCTATTCTTCTTGATAGCTAGTTCTTACACATATAAACGATCCTATGTTCTTGGGTTTGTTGAGCAAAGTTATGAACTTTAATTTCAGATTATAAAACATGATATTAAGTACTTATTCCGCTGCGTTTTTATTGTTTAAATGGTTAAACAACTAAGTTTATGGTCCAACAAACCCAACAGATTTAGCCTCGGTTACATGCTTATATGTTAGAACTGTTAAGGCTGTTGCAACCAAAACAACAATTAGAAGAAATCTGTACAAACTAAGAGAAGTCATACGAAGGTAATACTGCAACTTCCGAAGGAAAATGCTGCAACTTCCGAAGCTTATATGGTAGTCCTTTGAAGAGCTCCCGAAAGATGAACTCAGTCTTCCGAGACTTAGAAGAATCCTTCCAAAGTAAAGAGTTTTGAAGAATGAAGACAAAGTCTTCCAAAGACAAAGCCTCGGAAGAAACCGTGTCTTCTGAAGTATAAAATGGTTTGGAAGAACTTATGCTTCTAAAGCAATTTTACGTTCGGAAGAAACACAGTATGAACCAGTGGACAAAGCATGGTCTGACTGACACTTGCTGCCTACTCTGATCCTCTACAAGATACCTTCCACGTTCATGTGGTTGACCTTACTTTTGTACACTGTTCACCTTTCCTTAGTTGGTACAGCTGCCACCTTTAGTTGGTAACCAAAAGGTAAGTCATGAACCTGTCATGACTACCTTATCTTAGATAATACTTTATCTAAGATACCCTGCCTCTAGCAATGTAGTATTTGTCTAGAAGTAAGTCCCAGCATGTCATCTACGTATAACAAGCTGTAGATAGTAGTATATAGAGTCGCTCATTATAACTTAGTATCAATGCTTCTGCATGAGTCTTGTAATACTTAGTTGAGAGATAATATATACAAGTATCTTGAAAAACTATTGTGTTATTTTACTTATTATATTATTATCAACTGAGTTCTTGATTCTGCATTCATCAAACTAGTGAGATTTAACAAGTTTGTGAGAAAGACTTAGTGTTGAGAGAATCACATCGATTCTGCAATTGGTATCAGAGCTTCTAGGCTCTTGATTGTGAGATCTAATGATCCCAAATCAACCTTGTATCTCAAAACTTACTCACTCAACCAAAATGGCCCTTAACCAGAAATCTGTTGAACCAGAAATAGGAACCATGACCAAAGCTCCCATTATCACACCTGATAACTTCAAGCACTGATGTCAACGCATTGAAGGTTTCATCAAGTATCAAGACTCCCGTATGTGGAAGTCTGTCACTCATGGACCATACATACCAAAAGTCGCATCAACAACTGGAGATGGTGCCATGATTGAAAAGGAAGTCGAAGATTACTCTAATGAAGACTTCACAAAGATGGACAATGATAGCAAAGATATGACTGTATTGCTCACTGCCATACCAAACTCGATTATGGCAGGTTTTGACCATTGCACTACAGCCAAGGTACTCTTTGATGCTTTGAAATTAATGTACTCAGGGTCCTCAAAATCCAAAGAATCCAAGAAGGATGCTCTGAAGCAACAGATCATTAATTTAACCTATATTGATGGTGAAAACTTTAGCCTATAATACTTTAGATACATGGATCTGATAGCATCTCTGCAGTCTATGGGAGTGACTCTTGAAAAGAGAGACATAGTAAGGAAGTTCATGAGTGCTCTTCCTCGTGAATGGAGTTCCTATTGTGTTTCTATCAGGAGATCTGAGAATCTTGGAACACTCACTATGACTGAACTATATGGAATCCTAGATGGATACCATATGGAGATGAAAAATCTGAACAACCGGCAGATGAATGGCAGCTCAACCACTGTTGTTAGCAATGCTCTACACGTTGCTGAAGGTGCAAGAACTCTCCAGTCCCAGATGTGCCTGACTTACAGCCAATAACCATCATGTTCATCTGGACCATACATCACTTTCCCAGAGACACCCAAGTGTTAACAAGCTCAACAAGGTTCTTTTCAGGAATGTTGTGCTTTTGTCTCAGGAAAGGAACACTCTAGTGATTTCCAATTCTGTTTTGATGATCTGGAGTGTTTCAGTCCAAATGATCTTGAATATATGGACATTATTCAACAAATGGCTCTTCTCACCTACAGAGCAAGGAAGTTTTACAAGATAACTAGAAGGAAATTCCCTCAGAACCCAACAAGTAGCAAGTTTGGGTTTGACAAATCAAAGGCTAAGTGTTACAACTGTAATCAACTTGTTCATTTTGCAAGGGAATGCAAGGCTCCAAAATCTAATCCTGGAGCAAGCCAAGCTTCTCGACATCATGCCACCACACAAGCCGCAACCAAGCCAATATAGCACACTGCAGCAGTTGCTCAAGAAGTTAATTGGAGCTTTATGGTGCAAGATGTTACTCTTGCTCAAGCTCTCATGGCAGACATAGATGATACCAAGGTATATGAACATCTTTGTACTTCTGACTGTGTAGCTAAGTTTAAGTTGTACCAGGACTACAACTTGAAACTTAAATCTGATATTGAGTCTTTGAACATATTGAAAGCTGATTTTAAAAGAGCAGAATCTGACTATAAACTAAAAATTGAAGAGTTAGAAAACACTGCATCTACTTTAAATCATGAACACTCAAACTACAGGGCTCAAATAAAAGATTTAGTTTCAAAGTTGACTGAGGCTCAAGCCCAGCTAGTAATAGCTGAGGCTGAAGCAAAGAAGTATGCTATCCAAGAGCATAACTTCAATAACATTCTTGCAAACTTCTTACTCAAAATAATGTTATCAAAACAAAAGTTGGTTGGGAACCAATGAAACCGCTCCACCATATTCTTATGTGTCTATTAGACAGCCAAGATGTGGTACTAATAAGCAACAGGTTCCAACTGCTAACCTACCTTCTCTTAAGAGTATGAGTGATGCAAAAATGGTTACCACCACCACCAACACAGAGAAGGACAACGTAGAAAACCTCATCCTAATAGCTGAGAACAAATCTCTCACCACCATACAAAGAGAGAACAAGATTCAAGCAGACAAGAGAACTACCAAGAAGGTGGCTGAGTCCAAACTGAAAATTGACCCAAGACAAAAGGGTGTTTTCATCTCAGCTGGATTCCAAGTGGTTGGAAGCTCAGATTCAGGACAGGAGTATAGTACCAGTACTCCCATTCAATCGAAGGATCTGAAGTAAAAAGGAAAAGCTGTGGAAGAGGACAAGAAGACCAAGAAGCAACAATCTACATGTCCCACCAAAGCAAACACTGAATGCATAATGTGTGGTCTTCATAACCACATGGCCAAGGACTGTTTCTATAATCCTGCAAGCACACATTATGCAAACAGGGTAAGGAAAGGAGCAGCCAACGAAGGTGTCACACTTAGGTCACATAAGCAGATCTAAAGATTGAAGAGAGGAAAGCAGTCTTCCAAAGCCAAGTTACCTTTAAAAGGAACATCTTCTTTCGAAAGGAAAGTAGCTTCGGAAGAGAAACCAAAAGGAATTCTTAATCCGAGAAGAAGACTGCTTGGGAAGAAAATGGTCTGAAAGCTTCTTCTGAAGAGAAAGAAACTTCGGAAGAATGCTCTGCTACCCGAGCTTCATCAAGCTCATCTTCAATGATTAACCAAAGGATGGAATGGAAAATCAAAGAAGATGTTGTAGCTCAAACCTCCTCTTCCCAAACTACTATTGAACCCACATGCTTACACTTTGGTTCAATTGTGTTATCATCATTGGAAGAACCCAAGACTAACTTATTGGGTTTCCAACAAAAACTAGTTGTTTCACCTTTGTGCAGAGATGTCCATATGATAAAAATGGAAACATTTGGATTGTGGATAGTGGATGCTCCTGGCACATGACAGGGAACAGATCTCTTCTTCAATTTCACAATTTTGATGGAGGTCCTGTTCCGTTTGGAGGTGAAGCCGGAGGATACATCTCTGGTAGAGGTAATGTGTCCAATGGTAAGTTAACAGTTGACAAAGTACACTTTATCAAACAGCTTGAACACAATCTTTTAAGTGTTTCTCAATTCTGTAGCCAAAAACATCAAATGCTTTTCACAGACTATGAGTGCATTATCCTCAAACCCGGGATAACATTTCCTAAGGAATTGGTCTTTTTAGATCTCCTAGGAAAGGGGATATGTACAAGCTGGACATGAACAATGCTTCCCCACTTGGTGATGTATAATGCTTTCTTTCCAAAGCAAATAGTGATGAGTCAACTCTTTGGCATAAAAGAACGTGTCATGTTAATTTTAAGACAATGAATAAATTGGCTAAGAATAACTTGGTACATAGTATGCCTAAAAAGGAGTTTCTCTACAAAGACAACTGTGTTGCTTGTCTGAAAGGGAAGCAACATAGGGCATCTCCTAAAACCAAAGAAGTTAACTCTATCATGTAGGATTCTATATGCCCAAGACACGTAGAATATTGATGCGGTTAGTACGTTATGATCCAAGTCGGGTTATACCTAATAACAAGCTTAGCAAACACCCATTAATATTTAATTGATGATATGATCATGCAATTGAATATTTACACCAATTCAGAAAATGGGTTTTCTAAATAAGTTGCATATGAGAATGAACAACTTATTAGTATATTTTGTTCAATAATATAATTGAAGTGTTATTTAAATAAGTTGGATAACACCAAATAATAATGAGAGTATTACTACTTATACAATTAAATGGTTAATTGCATAAACTAGTAATAAGACTAGATAATATATGTATGTGTTAGATTTAAAAGAGGGAAACCTTTTTTTAAAACATGTTTCGGCCGCGCCCCCCCCCTTTAAATGATTGGTTCTTTGGCCTTGAGAAGCACATACATCAATACTTGTCTAGGAGACCTCACTATCTCTCACACCTCAATACATGCAAAATTGGAAAAAAGCTCTCAACTCTCTCTCCCAAGTTACGGTTCAAGCAGCAGCAACAAGATGGTTTTTGGAGCTTTTTGTGGTGTTTCTTCCTAACAACAAGGTGCCTTGGCAAGTAAGCTTGGGGTATACAAGCTTGTGGGATCCTCTCCTTGGAGCCTTGGCCGTTTTTGGAGCATCCAGCACCTCCTTCATGGTCGATTTTGTTGACTGAAAAGGTAGTATATGGCAGCCTCTATATGGCTGTCCATAATGGTCGTTTTTATGTATATATAGCTTGCTAATTCACATATTAAAGATCCTTTTGTTTTGGGTTTGTTTACATCTTAAAACATCATCTAGAACATGAAATTTTCAGCTTATAAACAATGTTATAAAGCTAAACTTCAGCTGTATTTTTCAGAAAGTTTAAGTGGTTAAACTTGTTTTTGTGTTCTATCAAACCCATCAATGGCATCTAGAGCCGGTTATGTGGATAGCTAGCTTGTATGGTCATTTAAAAATTTGTTTTATGGACTTTAAAACCCCATTAGGGCCTGCTATGTTCTTGTATGTTGAATCCCCAAACTTTCAAGGTCATATCACACATGCTTGTGATTAAACCTTGAAAGATATATATGATGATATGTACATTGTTTGGACAATGTTTAAAACCCGAAATTTCAGTTTATGTTGGCTGAAATTTCTTGGTTTTAGTGGGGTTTCTTTAATATATTTGGATGATATAATGAATTTTCTTGTTGGTGCATAACCTAGCATTTGGCCTTGTGTTTTTCGGGTGTATGCAAATGGTAGTTTTGGTTTATTCAATGGGGTTGTATATTAATTTATTTCTGCTTTGTATAAAAGATGTAATTTATTTATTATTGGGTTGTAATAAATAGATTAGGTGTATTTGTCATTTTAGTAGATATCATGTATTAGGACTTTATATCTTGTAATATGAAGACATATGCCTTGGAAGCACAAAGGAAAGACAAAAGAGAAACATGGAGCATTATGGATGCGGTTTCAAGTGGGAGGCTTTTGGAAGCTTTCTATATGTTTTTGTTATGACCTTAGAAAAGAACAAATGACAACACTTGTGATGGCAAACAAGTGTTGTCAACATAATGGCTATGGTTATGCACATATGGTTGTTTATGTTTATGCTTGTTTGAATGGTTGTTATTTGATTGTATGGTTGATATTTTGACATGCATTACAAACTAATTAACAAACTTAACAAGCTAAAAAGTGATGGTTCTTAATCATTAAAAGGTAATAATAGGTTATTAAAATGATTTAATGATTTTAAAGATTAAAATAAGTTTTAATCAAAGGACCATAGGGTATCTTGTATTTGAAAGCATGCAAATACAAGTACATAGAGTTTTCTAAACTAGAATTATGAAACCTCTAAATATCCTAAAACAAGATCAACACCGTCCTTTTACACAACACTAAAGTCACTTGGGAACTCTTAGTGGGATAAAGGTCACCTAACCATTTTGAGGGAACTTATGACTTAAGGTGAGAATGCCATATTAGTGGGATAAAGGTCACCTAACCACTCATTTTGGCAAACTCACACGTGTGTGTAAGTAGGATGTCTTGATTTGCAAACCATGTTAAATGGATCACCTAAATATGGTTTCCAAATGGTGTTGATGGGATTAACATGCAGACTTTACATATGATGTTTAAAGTCGATCCCATACCTCTAGAAGTCACAAATGGTTGCAACCGTCAATCGTTGACCACCTTATTAATTTAAATCGTGGGATAAAGGTCATCTAACCACAATTTAAATGTAATGTTAGGTCTAGATTTTAATATGAAAATGACCTTAAAAAGTATAAATTATTAAAATAGCCATATCGAAAATACTAAAATATATCTTTGTTAAATTTTGTAGATGGCGACAAATAATGATAATCATGATTACTCATCCACGTCCACCCAATCTTTACGAGCGATACACCAAAAGGAACGTCTAAATCATAACAATTTCATTGATTGCTATCGAAACATGAGAATCATTCTCAAGCAAGAGAGGCGATCATATGTTCTAGACGACCCTATCCCCGATCAACCTACTGATGATGATGAGGAGGCCTATAACGATTGGCTAAAGTACACTGAGGACTCCATCCAAGTGTCTTGTCTCATGCTAGCAAGCATGACTCCGGATCTCCAAAAGGAGTATGAACATCACGGAGCTTATGACATGATAACCCAGCTGATGGAAACGTTCCAACAGCAAGCAAGGGTTGAGCGCTTCAAAACGGGTCGAGCATTCCATGCATGTCGCATGGACGACAACCAATTGGTTTCATCTTATGTACTTAAGATGAAAAGCCACATTGACCGCTTCGAAAGGCTTAATTGTCCTGTGTCGAAGGAATTGGCCACGGATTTGATCCTTAATGGCCTTACCAAGAAGTTCGAGACATTGGTGTTGAACTACAACATGAATGCTTGGGACAAAAGCATTGGTGAGCTTCACTCAATGCTCAAAACGGCCGAGGCGAGCATGAGTAAAAAGGTTTTACCCGTTCTCACCATCAATGAAGGTGGGAGCAATAAAAGGCCTCATCCCCCACCCAAGGCAAAAGTTGCCAAGGGTAAGGGACCCGTTTGGGGAAAGGGGAAGGGGGTGGCAAGGGTGCCACCCAAACCACAAGAGAAGAAGCAAAAGGTTGCTACTAATGACCCATGCTTCAAGTGTGGGGAGATTGGACATTGGGCAAGGAATTGTCCTGTCCATCTCCAAGAGTTGAAAGCAAAGAGGGATGTCGCGCAGAACTCAGGTACAATATACATGATTCATATTGATCTTAATGTTACATCTTCTAACACATGGGTATTGGATACCGGATGTGGAACTCATATTTGCAATTTGTTGCAGGGGTTCACAAGAAGTAGGGACTTCAATCAAGGGGATGTTAGGCTCTTCATGGGCAATGGAACTAAAGTCATAGTTGAAGCTTGTGGGGACTACATCCTAAAACTTCCAAGTGGCTTGGATGTTATTTTGGAGAATGTTTTGTATGCTCCTAGTTTGACTAGAAACATTATTTCTGTATCCTAATTAAGACATCATGATTATGTATTATCTTTTGTTGAAAAAGATATTCATGTTTCGTTAAATGATATGTTCTATTTTAAAGATATTCCCATTAATGGTGTTTATGAATTGGTTCATGAAAACACTTTAAATAGTTCATTGTACCAAACTAACACCAAGAAACTCAAATTGGATTTGAGTGATACCTATCTTTGGCATTGTCGTCATGGTCATATAAACAAGAAACGTATATAAACACTTCAAAAGAATGGTCTTTTAAAAACAAATGAACATGATTCATTTGCTGTATGTGAATCTTGTTTACAAGGAAAAATAAGGCACCCTTTAGTGGAACTAACTAAAGGGCAAAAGATTTATTAGGAATCATACATTCGGATGTATGTGGTCCTTTTAAGCCAATGACTAGGAATGGTGAAAGATACTTCATTACCTTTACCGACGATTATAGTCGCTATGGGTATGTGTACTTATTAAGGCACAAAGATGAAGCTTTTGAAATCTTCAAAATTTTCAAGAATGAAGTAGAAAATCAACTCAACAAGTAGATTAAAGTTCTCCATACCGATAGAGGAGATGAATACCTAAGTGATGCCTTTCAAGATCATCTTAAGAGTTGTGGGATTGTCTCACAACTCACTCCACCTGGAACACCACAACATAATGGTGTGTCTGAGAGGAGGAATCAAACCCTATTGGATATGGTGCGATCTATGATGGCTAGAAGCTTATTGCCTCTATCATTTTGGGGTTTCGCTTTGCTCTCCGCGACCCGTATACTAAATATGGACCCAACCAAAAAGTTGGAAAGGACACCTCTTGAGATATGGCATGGAAGAGTTCCATCCCTATCAAACTTAAGGGTCTGGGGTTATGAGGCTTATGTTAAGACTCCCACCCCAAACAAATTGGAAGTCCGATCCACCAAGTGTATTTTTGTTGGATATCCTAGAGATTCTATGGGATATTATTTCTATGATCCACTGGAAAAAAAGGTGTTTGTTGCCAGAAAGGGTGAGTTCTTAGAAGCAAAGTTCCTTATGGAAGGAACTAGCAGTAGAATAGTGGATCTTGAGGAGGATCAAGAACCACAACCCTATGCACGTTTCGTTGAAACTAGCACTCAACATGAGGATGTTGAGGATGACCAAGCGGTTGATCAATACACACAAAACGTTCGCAGAAGAGGTAGAACTAGTAATCCACCTGAAAGATACGGATTTTTCATGGATGGATGCTATATGGTAGATTCAGATGAACCAACCACATACCATAATGCAGTTCCAATTTGGATTGTGACAAATGGCTTGAAGCCATGAACGTTGAGATGCAATCCATGTATGACAATCATGTTTGGGAACTTGTTGTACCACCTCTTAATTCCAAGGTAGTTGGAAGTAAGTGGGTTTTCAAGAAGAAAACCGATATGCGTGGAAACTTGGATACTTATAAGGCTAGACTTGTAGCAATGGGTTTCACTCAAACTCAAGGGGTTGATTATGATGAAACTTTCTCACCTGTTGCGATGCTAAAGTCTATAAGAATATTGTTTGCCATAGCTGCTCATTATGATTATGAGATTTGGAAAATGGATGTCAAAACCGCTTTCCTAAATGGATATCTTGAGGAAGATGTCTATATGATTCAGCCTGAAGGTTTTGTCGATCCAAAACATCCTAATAAACTTTGCAAGTTAAGGAAATCAATCTATGGATTGAAACAAGCATCGAGAAGTTTGAATCACCGTTTTGATGAAGAAGTGATTAAATTTGGATTCATCAAGAACGCTGATAAAGCTTGTGTATATAAGAAAGCTAGTGGGAGTGTCATCACTTTCGTAGTATTATATGTTGATGACATACTACTATTTGGAAATAACATTCCAACCTTGGAAGGTGTAAAAACCTGGCTTGGAAGTTGTATTCCCATCAAGGATCTTGGTGAAGCCGCCTATATTCTAGGAATAAAGATCTATAGGGATAGATCAAGGCGGTTGATTGGTTTAAATCAAAGTGCATACATTGATAAAATTTTGAAAAGGTTCAAGATGGAGAACTCCAAGAAAGGTACGGTACCTATTCAAAGAGGAACGGTATTGAGTACGACTCAATGTCCAAGCTCAAAGGATGAGCAAGATAAAATGAAGGCAATCCCATACGCATCTGCTATTGGATCCGTCATGTATGCAATGATATGCACTCGACCGGACGTCTCATGCGCATTAAGCATGACAAGCCGATACCAACAAAATCCTGGAAGCAGTCATTGGATGGCCGTTAAGAACATACATAAGTACCTGAGGAGGACGAAAGATATGTTCCTAATCTACGGATCTGGTGATGAGGAACTCGTTGTAAAAGGTTACACGGATGCGAGTTTCCAAACCGATCGTGATGATTCACGGTCACAATCGGGATATATTTTCATTCTTAATGGAGGAACTGTCTCTTGGAAGAGCTCCAAACAGGATGTGGTGGCTCTATCAACTACAGAATCAGAATACGTCGCCGCCTCATTGGCAGCTCAAGAAGCTGCATGGTTGAAGAAATTCATTGCCGATCTAGGGGTTGTCCCTCCATTCAGGACCCCCTAGAGATCTTTTGTGATAACGAGGGTGCGATTGCTCAAATCAAGGAACCCCGTGCTCATCAAAAGACTAGGCACATTGAGTGGAGATTGAACTACATACGAGATGAAGTTGGAAAGGGAAAGATATGTATTCGCAAAGTTCACACGGATCAAAACATTGCGGATCCTCTCACGAAGCTCCTTGAAAAGGCAAAGCATGAAGGTCATACTTTTGCCATGGGACTTCGATACTCTAGTGATTGGATTTGATCTGTAAATTTTGTATTTGGATATGTGGAACTCTTTATTATTTGAATAAAATTATTTGGTTATAATGTTTCAACTAATGTTCCAATTTAGCATGTTTAATCCATGAGTAAATTGTTTACTCTAAATGTCCGTAATCGTTCAGACTTGTGGGAACAACTGTGAAGGTAAGATTATTATGAACATGGATTGGTTGATATTCATAAGGATGAATATAGTGCAATGGGTTGCTACCAAGGTTCATAGATATTTGTGGGATACAAATATTGGACTAACCCGCATCTTAAATTATTACTACATAGAATCCTCTAGATTGATCATAAGTAAGTTTGAGTAAAAGGCGAATATCATTTGGTATCCTCAGACCTGAGATACATATTGGGTTTTGATATTCACTAGGTGTTATACCTTGAACTAGTTCTTCACTGTCCTGAAATATTGGACAATACATAAGGCTATGTTTAGGTGTGACACGAGGTGTTTGTGAGAAACGTATGTAATCAAGACGAAATTTGTTCCTCTTATTCGTTGAGAGCAAGATGTCTAAGGCCTGATTAAGTTAAATCTACAAGGAATGATCATTCTGTTTCCTTGGATTTAACATGACATCTGTAACAAAAGGATGGATGATTGATTCACCTAAATCATTTCAAGTAGGGTACTTGAATGGGATGATGTTACTGAATGGCTATAAGTCATGCGTATTAAGGTTAGTAAACCGTTGTTAGGCGGTATTTACTGCTTGCATCAATCTTCTATGAATCTTGGGCAAGTGGGAGATTGTAGGATTCTATATGCCCAAGACACATAGAATATTGATGCGGTTAGTACGTTATGATCCAAGTCGGGTTATACCCAATAACAAGCTTATCAAACACCCATTAATATTTAATTGATGATAGGATCATGCAATTGAATATTTACACCAATTTAGAAAATGGGTTTTCTAAATAAGTTGCATATGAGAATGAACAAGTTATTAGTATATTTTGTTCAATAATATTATTTGAAGTGTTATTTAAATAAATTGGATAACACCAAATAATAATGAGAGTATTACTATTTATACAATTAAATGGTTGATTTCATGAACTAGTAATAAGACTATATAATATATGTATGTGTTAGATTTAAAAGAGGGAAACCTTTTTTTAAGACATGTTTCGCCCCCCCCCCCCCTTAAATGATCGGTTCTTTGGCCTTGAGAAGTACATACATCAATACTTGTCTAGGAGACCTCACTATCTCTCATATCTCAATACATTGAAAATTAAAAAAAGCTCTCAACTCTCTCTCTCAAGTTACGGTTCAAGCAGCAGCAACAAGAGGGGTTTTGGAGCTTTTTGTGGTGTTTCTTCCCAACAAAAAGGTGCCTTTGCAAGTAAGCTTGGGGTATACAAGCTTGAGGGATCCTCTCCTTGGAGCCTTGGCCGTTTTTGAAGCATCCAACACCTCCTTCTTGGTCGATTTTGTTGGCTGAAAAGGTAGTATATGGCAGCCTCTATATGGCTGTCCATAATGCTCGTTTTTATGTATATATAGCTTGCTAATTCACATATTAAAGATCCTTTTGTTTTGGGTTTGTTTACATCTTAAAAAATCATCTAGAACATGAAATTTTCAGCTTATAAACATTGTTATAAGCTAAACTTCCGCTGTGTTTTTCAGAAAGTTTAAGTGGTTAAACTTGTTTTTATGTTCTATCAAACCCATCATATCACTACCCCATTACACTTATTTCACATGGATCTATTTAGTCCTACAAGTATAATGAGCATTGGAAAGAAATCATACTGCTTTGTGATGTAGATTCTTTTACTAGATTTACATGGGTATTCTTCTTAAGAACTAAGGATTAAACTACTGAAACCTTGAAATCCTTTATTCTTAAGATAGAAAATCAAATTGATCACAAAGTAAAGATAATCAGAAGTGACCAAGGGACTGAGTTTAAGAATCAAGTTCTTGACTCGTTCTATAACTCAAAAGTGATTGCCAGACAATATAGTGCTCCTAGAACTCCTCAACAGAATGGTGTTGCTAAGAGGAGGAAAATGACCCTTATTGAGGCTGCAAGAACCATGTTAGCTGATTCAAAGCTGCCTTTAACTTTCTGGGCAGAGGCAGTCGGCACTGCATGCTATGTGCAGAATAGGGTTCTCATTGTTGAGACCCATGGAAAGAACCCTTATGAGTTATGGAACAAGAGGCCACCATTCATTGGCTTTCTAAGGTCCTTTGGCAGAAGATACACCATACTTAACACAAGAGACAATTTGGTAAAATTTGCTGAAAAGTCAGATGATGCTATCTTTGTTGGATATTCTTCAAGCTCTAAAGCTTATAGAGTATACAACATAAGGAATCAACAATTTGAGGAGTCATCCAATATAATTGTAAATGAGCACACTCCTTGTGTTTAGGGAAATGGTCCTGACCATATGTTCAACTTAGAATTGTTTCCTAACTATTCTAAACAATCTTGTGAGAATGTTTCAGCTGGAACAGGAACTCAAAGTGAGTCTGATGATGATCAAATATTTTAGTTACCCAGACCTATTCCAAATTTTCCTAGAAGGAATGAAGAACAAGCTCCCACCACTGCAAGTCCTGAAAGTCTGAATCTCTCAGGAAACAATAGAGCTTCAATAAGTTGTCAACTTAATGAACATCAAGTCATTTCGGATGATAAGTCAATTTCTCAACACCAAACTGCTAAAGATAGCTGTCTGGAGGAACAGAGAACTGTTGATACTGTCTTACAACAGAACACTTTTGATGATGTTACTCATTCATTCAATCAATCTTTTGAATGAAAGAGAAAATTCAACTTGAACCAATGTTAACAATCCTGATATTCCCAGAAAATTCAACTGGATCTATCTATGCAACTAGATGTTATTCCCAGAATCAGGATTCGTAAGACTTATCCAGCTGAAAACATCATTGGGGATGTCTCAGAAGGTGTGAAGACCAGAAGACAAACTCACAATGAGAATGTCTACCAGTACTCATGCTTTCTCTCTTAAGTGGAACCCAAAAAGGTAGAAGAGGCTCTCAAAGACAACAATTGGGTTGAATCAATACAAGAGGAATTGCTTCAATTCAAAAGGCAGAAGGTGTGGAATCTGTGCCCAATACCACCTGGTCAAGTAGCGATTGGCGCAAAGTGGGTATTCAAGAACAAAATGGATGATAGGGGTTTGATTATCAAGAATAAAGCTAGACTTTTAGTTCAAGGATACACACACGGGGAAGGAATAGATTACACTGAACGTTTTGCACCTGTTGCAAGACTTAAGGCTGTAAGAATATTTCTTGCTTTTGCTGCGTCCAAGAACTTCACAGTATATCAACTTGATGTCAAATGTGCATATCTGTATGGGAACATTGACAGAGAAGTCTATGTGTGTCAACCACCTGGATTTGAAGACCCACAGCACCCATACTATATGTGAAAACTAGATAAAGCTCTCTATGGGCTATATCAGACACTAAGGCTGTGGTATGAGACATTGTCTCAATTTCATTTAAAGAATGGCTACACCAGAGGCACCATAGACAAGACATTGTTCATAAGAAGATCAGGGAAGGACATGTTGCTTATTCAAGTCAATGTTGATGACATTTTATTTGGTTCCTCAAATGTCCATGTTGGATCATAAGAAAGGCTGGTGCAACCAAAACTACTTCACTTAGTAAATTTTAGTGCTACATTCAAAGGCTTCCGAAGCTAAGTATGTGAACTTCCGAAGGTTGAAGAGTTCTGCCAAAGACAAGTGAAAGATCAACTTCCGAAGACAAACTCTGCTTCCGAAGACAAGGAGAAGTTGCCAAACCTCGGAAGAAGCAGTGTGCCGAAGTATAAGTGGCTTCGGAAGAAGTCATTCTTCCGAAGCAACTTAACCTTCGGAAGACACTGCTATGAACCAGTGGACATAAGTACGGTCTCTGACATTCCGCTGCAGACCTCTGATACAGCATGGCTTCTTCCTAAAGAGCCATGTAGTTGACCATACTTTATTCCACAGTTTACCTTTTCATGATAGTACATGTTACCAACCTTAGTTGGTGACAAAAGGTAAGTCAGGGACATGTCCTGACTACCAAATATCAGATAAAATATCCGAGATACCTTAACCTATAGTCTTGTAGTATAGGCTTTTTGGTTATAGGTTTCCAGCTGGA
This sequence comes from Flaveria linearis, assembly GCA_024085815.1. Taxonomy (NCBI): domain Eukaryota; kingdom Viridiplantae; phylum Streptophyta; class Magnoliopsida; order Asterales; family Asteraceae; genus Flaveria; species Flaveria linearis. The sequence goes on along the minus strand of CM044010.1, from coordinate 44,390,828 downwards.
ATCAAAGTATATCCGACTATAGCTAGTATTATATATATAGTTCTCATTGTAACTCAATTAAAAAGAGAGATTGTGCTTGTAAGAGTCTTATAATCCTTTGGGTTGAGAATCAATATATAAAAGTACCTTGAAAATTTACTTACTGTGTTTATTATCATCCTGCTACTTGTTATATTGTGATCAACTCTTGTTAGGACTCTTTCTAAGTGTTGTTCTAGGTGAGTTTAAGAGAAAAACCACTTGTTGATGACCAACACCGATCCTGTAATTGGTATCAGAGCTTTGGCTCTTGATTGCGTGATCTAACCATCCAAATCAACTTGTTTTTCATTCCTCCCTACAACCTATTCACTCAAATGGCCACTCTCACAAAAGCTGATGTGGAAACTGGTACCATGACTAAGTCCCCGCTGATCACCCCTGAAGATTTTGACATATGGTGCACAAGAATGGAAGGCATCATCAAGTGTCAAGATTTAAGGATGTGGGATTCCGTTGTTAATGGTCCTTTCATACCAAGCACTACTTCTTCTACTGGTAATTGTATCATTCCAAAAGATGTGGACGATTACTCAGAAGAAGATAGAAAAAGAATAGAGCTTGATCAACGGGCTATGACTTGTCTTCAACTGCTCTTCCAAATTCCATCTACAGAGGCTTCAAGAAGTGCAAGATAGCTAAAGACTTATGGGATGCACTGAAGCTTATGTGTGAAGGATCCAAGGAGACTAAAGAGAACAAGAAGGATCTCTTAAAGCAACAGTTTGAAAAGTTCACTTTCAAGGCTGGTGAGACCTTGACTCAATAATACTTCAGGTATGTTGAGATAGTGGATACTCTGGTAGATATTGGAGTAACTCTTGAGAACAGGGACATAGTTAGGAAGTTCATGTCTTCCCTTCCTAAACTATGGAGACACTATTGTGTTGTGATCAAGAGAACATCAGATCTTAAAACTCTTACTCTCACAGAGTTATATGGTATTCTGAGTGCATTCCAGATGGAGATGAACATGCAAAGCTCCTCTGGTAACTCCAATAACCAACTGAGTTTAGCCCTTCATGTGATTGAAAGGGAAAGCATAGAACCACAACATCAGTTGCTATGTTACCCTGACAACTCACAAAATGGACCTTTCATTACTCTACCTGAGACTCCAAGGTCTCAACAGGCTCAACACAACTCCTTTCAGGATAGTTGTGCCTTTGTCTCTGGAAGTGGACACTCTGGTGATTTTCAATATTGCTTTGATGACCTTGAGTGTTTCAGTCAAGATGATGTAGAGTATATGGACATTGTCCAACAGATGGCTCTTTTAACTTACAGAGCGAAGAAGTTCTTCAAGAGAACTGGAAGACAATTCCCTCAAAACCCTGTCAACAGCAAGTTTGGGTTTGAGAAGACCAAGGCAAGGTACTACAACTGTAACCAACTGGGTCACATTGCTAGGGAATGCAAGGCTCCCAAGAGCAACCCGGGAACCCCACAGGCCTTCACACATCCCTCAACCTCAAAGTCTGAAGAAAAGACAACTGAAACAGTTGCAATAGCTTAAGATGTTGACTGGAGCTTCATGGTACAAGATGTGACTCCTGCTCAAGCACTTATGGCCGGAACAAATGATGCTCAGGTATATGAAAATTTTTGCACTCCAGCCTGTATCGCTAAAGTTAAACTTTACAAGGATTATAAAATGGAAATCAGATCTGATTTTGAGTCTTTAAATATCTTAAAATCTGACTTTAAAAGAGCTGAATCTGACTATCAAAAGCAAATTGATGAGTTAGAGAAAACTGTGTCTCTTTTGAAACATGAACAAACCAACTATAAAACTCAAATCAAAGATCTGATATCTAAGCTGTCTGAAGCTCAAGCCCAGCTTGTCACTGTTGAGGCTCAGGCCAGGAAGCAAGCTATTGCTGAGCAAAACTTCCAAGCTATTCTTGCATCATCCTCCCATTCCAAAATGTTTTATCAAAACAAAGGTGGGTTGGGAACCAATGAAATCGCTCCACCACACTTTATGAGTCTATTAGACAACCTAGATGTGGTACTGAAGAGCAAGAGGTTCCAACTGCTGACCCTTCTTCACCAGAGTTGAAGGAGGATGCAATAATAGTGGCTACCACAGGGAAGAAACAGGTAAATGCACCCATCTCACCCTGTGAAGATCAAATCCTAACCACCAACGCAAGAAGAAGCAGAGCTAAAGCTGCTAGAAAGATTGCCAAGAAATTTTTTGAGTCTAAGCTAAAGATCGACCCAAAGCAAAAAGGTGTCTTTATCTCAGCTGGATTTCAAGTGTTAGGTACCTCTGATTCAGGAAAGGAGTGTAATACCAGCACTCCTATCCTATCAAGGGATCAGAAGTTGAAAGGGAAGTTGTTAAGAAGGAAAAGAAGCCCAAGAAACAACAACCTTTGAATTCCCAAAAGACTAACATTGCATGCATAATGTATGGTCTGTACAACCATATGGCAAAAGATTGTTACTACAATCCAGCAATCACACATTTTGCAAATAATGTTAGAAAAGAAGGAGTCAGGGAAGGTTTCACATTCGGACCATTTCAAATGGTCCAAGAGATGAAAAAGGGAAAGCCGGTCTCGGAAGCCAAGTTGCTTTCGGAAGAAAGTACTTCTTCCGAAGGGAAAATGGCTTCGGAAGCCAAAGTTTCAAAGGTTTGGAAGAACAAGAAAGCTTTCCAGAAACCAACCCAGAAGAAGACTACTTCGGAAGAAAAGGTGGTGAAGGCTTCTTCCAAAAAGAAAGAAGCTTCGGAAGAAGTCCATGCTGTAATAGCCTCAATGAGGTAATCTTCAAAGATCAACCAAGGAATGGATTGGATACTCAAGGAAAATGCTGCAGCCCAAACCTCTTCTTCAACGACCTCTATTGAGCCCCAATGCATATCTTTTGGTTCAATCATGTCACCATCTTTGGAAGAGCCCAAGACCAGTAAGGCTTGGGCTTCCAAACAAAATTAACAATCTCATCTTATATGCAGGGACATCCATTTGACAAGAACATCAATGTCTGGATTGTAGATAGTGAAAGCTCCAGGCACATGACAGGGAACAGATCTCTCCTTCAACAATTCCAGAACTATGATGGAGGGCCTGTCCAATTTGGAGGTGAGACCGGAGGATATATTTCTGGTAGAGGAAGTATATCCAATGGTAGATTAAACATTCTTTGTCAAACAGCTTGAACATAATCTGTTAAGTGTTTCTCAATTCTGTGACCAAAAGCATCAAATGCTTTTCACAGAACATGAGTGCATTATCCTCAAACTAGGGATGACCATTCCTCCGGAATTGGTGCTTCTTAGATCTCCCAGGAAAGGGGATATGTACAAGCTAGATATGAACAATGCTTCTCCTATGGGTAAAGTATCATGTTTTCTTTCCAAAGCTAATAGTGATGAATCAACACTATGGCATAAACGTATGTGTCATGTAAATTTTAAGACAGTGAATAAATTGGCTAAAAATAACTTGGTACATGGTTTGCCTAAAAAGGAATTTTTCTACAAAGACAACTGTGTTGCCTGCCTGAAAGGGAAACAACACAGGACATCTCACAAATCCAAATGTGCTAATTCAATCACTACTCCATTACACTTATTGCACATGGATCTTTTTGGTCCTACAAGTATAATGAGCATTGGAAGGAAATCATATTGCCTTGTGATAGTTGATGATTTTACAAGATTTGCATGGGTATTCTTTTTAAGAACTAAAGATGAAACTGCTGAAACTTTGAAATCTTTTATTCCTAAAATAAAAAATCAAATTGATCATAAGGTTAAAATCATTAGAAGTGATCAAGGGACTGAGCTTAAGAACTTTGTT